>PVIA01000650.1:309114-389433 GCA_004024845.1 Tonatia bakeri | reverse complement strand
CCCACCCGTCCCTCCCCCCCCAACCTCCGGAGCTGGGAAGAGAGTCAAGATGGCGGCGAAATCCGATGGCGGTGGCGTGGGGGTGGGCTTCGCCCAGCTGCACAACCTGGACGAGGCAGTGGGCAGCGGCGGCGAGGAGGACGGGGAGCCCGGGGGAGGCGGCTGCGGCGGCGGCGGAGACGGCAGCGAGCCCGGCGAAAGCAGCTCGCTGCACATCTGCCACTGCTGCAACACCTCCTCGTGCTACTGGGGCTGCCGCTCCGCCTGCCTGCGCTCCCTTCTGGGCAAGAAGCCGCGCCGCAGCGCCGCCGCCGCCGACGGGGGGGACCAGCCGCTGCAACCATCCGCGGCCGCCGGCGCCGACCGCCAACCCCCGACGCCCTCCGCCGCGCGGCCGCAGCCTCCGCCGCCGCAGGTGGAGCGGCCGTGGCTCGACTGCCTGTGGATCGTGCTGGCGCTGCTGGTCTTCTTCGGGGACGTGGGCACCGACCTGTGGCTGGCCCTCGACTACTACCGCAAGGGGGACTACGGCTACTTCGGGCTGACCCTCTTCTTCGTGCTGGTGCCGTCGCTGCTGGTGCAGAGCCTGAGCTTCCGCTGGTTCGTGCAAGACTACACCGGCGGCGGGCTGGGCGCCGTGGAGGGGCTCAGCAGCCGAGGCCCCCCCATGATGGGGGCCGGCTACGGCCGCCCGGGTGCTGTGGGCTCGGCCACTCCGGGGGCGCAGCGCCTATGCCGCCTCTCCGTGTGGATCTGGCAGTCAGTCATCCACCTGCTGCAGATGGGGCAGGTGTGGAGGTAAGAGCACTGCGGGGGTGGGGGCGGGGGCCCGGCCGGTAGCCCTGCGGAGGGCCGGGCGGGCGAGGCCGGGGCCCTACGGGGCGTGCTCCGCCCTGGAGGTGCCTCGCAGGTGGGACCCTCAGACGGGCACGGCCCGGGGTCTTGAAGGAGGGGTTTGCCGCGCACTTCCCCTGGCGTCTCAAAAACCATTTTTAAAAATTCTGGAACCGTGGCCACGCCTTTTGGCCCAGGGAGGCCCACGTCCCGCTGTTTGTCCTCATCCTTGGTGCGCACTTCTCAGAGACCCTGCCTCATCCTTCCCTTCTCTCCATCCCTGTAGACCTCTGTCCTGCCGCTGTCCTGGGTATGCCGGCGTAACCAGCCCCATAAAGCTTTTTATCTGCACTCCAGCTCTTCTCCTGGGGTAGCGGGGGGTGGGGTGGGGGGGTGGAACCTTCCTTCTTCCAGCCGGTTTGCACTCGGTTTTGTCCCCCGGTGAGACATCTTCCCCTCTTCCCCCGTCTTCTCTCCGCAGTGGCCTGTGTGGGGCCCTGTGCAAACCCCCCTTGCTGCCTCTTTATTTAGCACTCCTTTATTCCACGCCCCCTTCCTCCTCCCCCCTGCCTGTAATCCCATCCCCTGCAAATGACTCCGAACTGCTGCCCTCCTTGAAGGAAAAATGACTTTTTTTTTTTTTCTGGATTAGACGTGCCCTTTTCGTAGTGACAGGTAAAATTGTGTAGTATGTGATGCGTGTGTTTGTTTTTAATTCTCACCTCTACAAAATCAGTTAGCCACCTAGACACCTATTCTGGTGGAATCCTGGTTTTCGTAGCCAGGCCAGTGTGTAGGTGATTTTCAATTACACAAGCCCTAAGGGCCCTGCGGCCCCTTCCCCTTTTGTAATTTCCCCTGTGCCAGGTGAATCTCTCAAACACCACTTGCAGATGTTCTTTTTGCCACCAGCCTTAAATGTTCTATTAAAATCTTGGTAAGTCTGTGCTCCCAGACTTAAATCAGCTTAAGAGTATTCTGGGAACTGTGAGTTGTAGGTAGGAATATTTGCAAGAGAAAAAATTTATTACTGGAGATGAATTACACAGAGTTCTTCAGGTACATTGCTTCTGCCAGAAGGCATTCTGCTTAAGATTGCCTTGACTCTACCTAGGAGATTTCAGGTGCTCAGTGTTTCAGTAAACTGAGATAAAGTTCGTCTTTTGAACTGTTTGTGCAGATCTCTATTCAGAATTTTAAGTAAAAACGTTTCAGAAAACATGGGATTAAGTTACTGAAATCTTGAAAGTGAATGTAAGAACTTTGTGTTACAGAATTTGCATGCAAATTCCGAACAGGAGATATGAGTGCTTCTTGGTTTTTCTGGTCCATCCAGAGTTGTTTACTGGTGTTCCTGGGTTAAACCAAGAAAGCTTTTTTTCTCGCTGTATTTGCAGTTAATTTGTGTTCTGCTGATAAGTTTATAAGAAGAAGGAGAAATTAAATAGAAAAAAAAGATGGTTGACTAACTTTTAGCTATTTTCAGCATAGCTACTTGGGGGGGGGTCAAGTAAAATTTTGGAATATGTTTTGAATTTGAAATTTAAACCTAAACCACTCCTAAATACCCAAATCTATACAGAGTCAAAGGTAGTGTGTTTGAAATTGAGGATACCTTTTTTGATTTCTTGCAGGTTGATGAGGCGTAAAGGAATAAAGGGGGAAAGGGGCAAAAACTATGGAGAAGAGAAAGATTTTGACGTACTACTAAAATTTAATACCATGCGTTTAATAACTAGGCTTCCACTGAACAAGTCCAAGTCACTTACCTCTCTCCATGTCTTAGACTCCTACGTGTGGGCAATCAAAAGCTTGGTGTCAGGTTAAAATTCCTGAGAGAATTGTTTCTAATGTAATCCATCCTAGCTATTTATTAGTAGTAAGCTTTTGGTACATAATGGAATTAGACTTCAGTGTCACAAAATTTTTAGGCAGAATAATTTTCCCTCAGTCAGACTACATCTTAATTGTATTTGGGCAAAGTAGAAGAGTCCAGATTTTGGAACAAATCGACAGGTACATTTTAAGTGTAAAGTTAGCCTTTATAGTCATTTAAAAGAGGTTAGGGCATTATTTTTCCAGACCTTCATTGAGCTTTCAAGGTCTACAGAGGTATATGTATAAGATGCCTGTGATTTTAGTGTATCTGAATTGTTGTAGTCTTTTTTTCAAGATTGGAATATATGTCTAAATATTCCATTGTTTTGAAGTACAGTGTACTAAAAGACGTACTAATTCAGCAAGGTTATTTATCCCATCATAGCAGTACTTCAAAAGAAATATTTCCTGAGGAAAGATTTTATCTTCTTATTTTAACTTCTTCCAGTGAGCTGATTTTGCTTGAAATACTCTAGAAATAAGGTCTGCTCTTTAATACTTGCTAGGCATGTGGCATGCATGGAAATCATATGCAAAAGCTTGGAGAAAGGTTTTTTGTCTTGTTTTAAACCCTTGGTAAATTACTTCTTAGTATATATAAACATACATCATTTCCTTTTTGAATGCAGATCTTTCAGAGTTATAGTTACATCCTTATTTGTGTTTGTTACTTGAATTTTGCTATTTCATGTGGTCATGTGATAGGTTAAGGTCTGGGAATTAAATCACTGATTTGGGCCACATTTCTAAGAAATGATGTTGGTGAAGTTGTACATGGTCAAAACTGATCCCATTAAACCATGAATGCCTGTCTCTTCACATGCTTCAGTTTTTTAAATGCAAGATTATTTCACTCTTCCTTGGACAAAGCACAGTGCTTATTTAAGAAAATTTTGTTTCCTTTTATAGTAAGGTGGTAAGCTTCTATTGATGTTGCCTTTCCGTTCCAGATGGAAAATACTGGGCATCTCTTTCACCCAATGACTTTACAGAACGTAAGAAAGTATTTTCTGGCTGGGCCAAAATTGGAGCATGGAAGAGTAGTCTGTGGAACGGTTTGGTTTCATGGACCTCCTTTTGCACAGCACTACTGTGATTAGGTCTGTTCAGTGCATCCTTTATCCTAGTTACTCATCATGTAACTTCCTGTGTAGCTTTACGTGCTTCAGTACAGTACAATGTATTGTTACCAGAAAGTGAGCAGGCGTTTTCTGGGAGGGCTGGATCTTAGGCCCATTTTGATTTAGTTTGCATACCGCACTGTTGTATGGAAGTTTTTCCTTTAGCATATTGGCCTTTCTTTGCTTTTGTGCTGCCTTTAGAGGGGCCTGAGCATGTTGTCCACTCTGCAGTCTAGAAGCAACAGTTGTTTGACTGAAATCTCATCTAATGTCATGACATCACAGGCAAGTCATTAATCTCCCTTTTTATTTATATTTTTTTATGAGTGCGCTTTCACTCTTCAATTTTACAAGGTAAAAGAGGAATTTACTTAAAAGTCTTAATGGTGCTCGCAGTTTTTAAAGTGAACATCAGCTTTCCATTCTCTTGGAAGAGGAGATGAGGTAGAGCGTAGCCTTCAAGGGAAGGGGGAAAACAGTGTTTCAAGTGTTACAATGACATCATCAATCGGTGAATAGTCTGAAGCTTAGATTTGGCATTGTTTTGTTTGTTTTAAGACTTTGGTGTAATATAGAAACGTAGCTCTCCATATAATAAGCAACATATGTGGCTGGGCTGGTGAAGAGGTAAAGATTCTTTTTTAATTACTTCCACCCCCCCCCCCACTCCCCATGTAGGGATACTTGGTATATTATGGGGCTTTGTTCTTGTTAAATATTTTAGAACAGTGCTTCTTAACTCAGGTTGAGATTAGAACCTAGCACAGCTTAAAAAAACCAGAGAGAGAGAGATGCTCTGGCATTGCCCGCCCCACTGAGGAAGAATCCCCAGGTGGCACCTAAAGCAGTCTTATTTTTAGAAGCTCCACAAGTGGTCAGATGGGCAGCCGGGTTTGAGAATCACATTTAGAATTGGGTTTCAGGCTTGTTTCATTTGGAGATTGTTATTGGATTTGTGTTCTTAATAAATATGATGGAACAGTTGGGAATGGAATGATTTGGTACTGTGAAGTTTGGTTCTTGGACAACACTGTAGCAAAATTAACTACCCTGGAAACATGAATGTCTAAAAGCACTTGAGGTGTATACACTCTAAGTGTATACACTTAAGGTACTCAGTGTTTTTTTTTCCTTTGAGCCCAAGTATGCATCTTATTCTAAAAGGATTCCTAAATTCAAAGCCGTTTTCAACAAATGTAGCCCACTTCTCTGCCTTTTATGTCATTCAGATAGTCCTTTTATGATTATGTTGAATTTAAAAGGCATATTAATTTTAATTTGACAGGATTTTCTTAAGTAGGTGTAAGGTAAACACAACTGGGGTTACAGAGGTGTTGGATTGAGTGATTTGTAATGTCCCTCTAGCTGTAAGATTTTGTGACCTAAGAAGTTCATTGGTGTGGGACCAGGGTACTAGTTATAGTCACATTAAAAGATTATATATATGTGTTTGTGTGTCTGTGTCTGTCTAAAAGGGGACTTATATGCCAGCCTGTTACGGGGTAGGAATCTCAATATTGGGAAAATATCATTATTTTTCATTGTATCCATAAATTTAATGGAATTCTGGTTCAAAAGAAACTCAGTAGGATTTTTTGAGGGGAAACTTGAGGAACATTGATCTGAGAAGAGTAAGTGTTTCAATAATAAAAAAAGAATTTGGAGAAGTGTTGAGACTCACCTTATCAAAAAGTGGATGTGCTATAAAGTGTTAATAATTCGAACAGTGTACCACTGACAGAGGAATTAAGCCAAATAGGTAGTGAAGCAGAAAAAAGCGTAATAAGTTGACAGGCTTGTGGGAATTTAGACAGTAATGGTGGCATTTCTAATCAGCGAATGGAAAAAAGATTATTTAACAAGTGATACTGAGGCAGTCGGGGTGAAAAGTTGATCTCTACATAAACAAAAATTCTAAAAGAATGGAAGATGCAGTCAAATATTGAACTGTAAAAACTCTAGAAGAAAGTGTAGGATAATAATTTTATGATCTTGCAATGGTCAAGGCCCTTTGATATCGTCAAGGAAGAAAGTGACAAATTCAACAGTGTCAAGTCTCATCTAGATTACCCCCTTCCTCACGTGAAAAATGATAGAAAAGCATGCTTACCTGTGAGTTAATTTACACAAGGAGCCCCTTCCTAACGGAGGGCGACTGTGAAGAGCACATCTCTGAAGATTATTTCCTTAGAGTGAATAAAAGCAGTAAAAAGTTGATGTTTGTGGTGAGTTTTGAAGGGAAGGTAGTGAAAAAATGGTATGCATTGAATAGACGTGCAGCTGGTGATGAAGGATAGTTATTGCCAGAATGATCTAGAAACAACCTCAAAGTCAGTATTACGGAAGTCTAGTAGTCCAGAAATCTAACAGGCACATGTCAGAAATCATAAGCAGTTTATTTCTGTTTTTTAACATCATTTGCTTTATTCTTCAAACTTTATCCATAATGTCAGTTAGGCTTATGTATTGGATAATCTCTGGACCATTGGAAAGATTCTGTGGGATGCAAAAAGAAATAAACTGTGTCTTAAATGTTGCTATTTTCACTACAGGCTGGTTTGCTTTTATGTATATGCTTTGCTGTCTGCAAACAGTTTTGTGGCTAAAACTTTAGTTTTCTTCCATAATGTTCTATTTACTTAGTTTCTTCTATTCAGAAATTCTGGGTTTCTTATTTGGCTCTAAAGAGTGAAACATTTTTTAAAAATCATGAATATATAGCCTAATTTAAAAAGTTCAGTGACTCTTTAATTTTAATTTTATTTTTTTAAATCCTCACCCAAGGATATGTTTATTGGTTTTGGAGAGAGTGGAAGGGAGAGAGTGGGAAGGGAGAGAGAGAGAAACATCCATCGTTGTGAGAAACATCTGTCCGTTGCCTCCTGCATGCATTCGACTGGGGACCCAGCCGCAACCTTCGGGTGTATGGGGACAAGGCTCCAACTCCCTGAGCCACCTGGCCAGGGCAAAGTTTAGTAACTTTTGACTGTTACCTGAAGACATTCCACTATTATTCATCACTATTGGAGGTATTTTTAAAAAATAACAACAACAAAAAAACACAGGACGTTTCATGGTATAAAGGGAACATTGGAGTTGAGAAATCAGATTTGTCATTATATAAGTTACAAAAAAAAATCTCTGGTCTTAGTTTTCTCATATTTATCAAATGAAGAGTTAGACTGATTGATCTTTAAGGTCCCTTCAGTTTTGAAAAGTGTTATGGTATTGGTATTAATGCTCTGAAGTTTTAAAGAAGGAATTTTAGACTCTAATTTGGACAATTAAAATACTGGGAACTGCTTTGAAGTCTCATTGTGTATTATTCTGACTTGTTATTAAACAGATTCGCATTACTTTAGTTACTTTGCTGCCTATGGAGGCATTTTATATATCTCTCTCAGTGTTAAAATTTATGGTAGATTAGACTTCTTGAGAAACTTGTTATGCTGCTTTATTAGCTTATTTTGTGAATTTGCAATTTCAGGTAAAATTAAAATATTTTAAATCGCTCATTTTTTGTAGTTTTCTGTTTTAATTTCTTACTGTTAGATTAAGCTGAAGCAGTGCATGTATCTAAGTTATATATTTTGGAGGTTTTTCTGAATTGTTTTCTGAGATTTATTTATTTATGGGGGAAGAACTACAAAATCACCTACTGCAGCCCTGGCCAATATGGCTCAGTTGGTTGGGTGTCGTCCCACAAACCAAAAGGTTGTGGGTTCGATTCCTGGTCAGGACAATGCCTAGGTTGTGGGTTTGGTTCCAGCTAGGGTGTGTGCAAGAGGCAGCTATTCAATGTTTCTCTCACGAACTGATGTTTCTCTCCCTTTCTTTCTCACTTCCCCTCTAAAATCAATAATCCTCAGGTGAAGACAAAAAACCTGTAAAACAAAATCACCTACTGCAATTTATTGTTTGCTGTGTGTTCTCCAACTTTGAAAAGTTAATTTGAAAAAAAAATGATAGCTGTGTTTTCAGTTGTGAGCTGTTTTAGGAAATAATACTATCTGAATTTTCTTGTTTTTTTTTTTTTTTGTTTTTCTTAGCTTAAAGTATAGGTACTTCTTTGATTAAAGTTTAATTTTTGGGGAAAGATGGGACTTGCTTGGAGGATTCAGTGAATATTGTTACAGTGACATTAGTACATTTCTGTGTAAAATTCAACCTTAGTTTTTTGCTTTCTGTATGTATAATGTGGGTAGATCACGGTATATCACATTATTTTAATATACCTTAAAGTAAACCACAATGTTCTAAGGTATTTTGCATATTGCTAACATAAAGTTTCTTCTTATTAAGGGTGTGGCAAAAGTAGGTTTACTGTTGTATCCTTCTCAAATACAATAATTAATAAATAATAAAGTATAAGCTTCTGCCAGTAGGGTTACAGTTGTGAATACTGGAATCAGTGTTTATTCTTGTATTTACTTACTTATTATTATATTCGAAAGTGGATACAACTGTAAACCTACTTTTGACCCACCCTGTGTATCACTTTTATCCTGAACTCTCAAATGAGGGTTTTTTAAAATAACATGTGAGTGCAACATTTTTGACTTTTTAAAAAAAATTGAAGAAGCTATTTCTGTTTTATCTTGGTTGTCAGTTTCTAGAGCATGGATTGTATGTTCATCAGACATTTCTGGGAAGAAATATGAGTATTTACGCCACAGGAAGGTAAAAACAACAGTTTTTTTCACAGTCTCTTGGAAGGGAGGTAGAATTGATAATTATAACCCTAGCCGCCCGCTTTCAAACAATCATATGTACATGAAATAGAAACTTCCTTTTTTACCATTATGCCCCCTTTTTGTTCCGTCTTAAGTATACTGGGAACATGAGGACAGACGGCAAAGGTGAGGAAGACACTAAGTCATGGCGTGGGAAGCTCGCCCACGAAATAGCACTGGCGGGGATTTAAGAGTCCAGGCCCTTCCAGACAGCAGACGCACTCCCCGTTCTCTCTGCAGCCTTTTTTAGGGGGCGTCTGAGGAGCCTCCGTGTTAGAACAGGCCCGGGGCTTGTTCAAATGTGGATTTATGGGTCTACTACAGACTTAAAGAATCAGAGTTCTGGGTTTTGGGACCAGGGAATGTATATTTTTGCTCAGTTTTTGTTATGGAAACTCTCAGCCACACAGAGAAGTAGAACGAGCAGTATGTTGAACAACCGCATTTAGTAATTAGCATAGTTTTATCAGTGTGTGTGTGTTTAACATTTTATGAGGTTGTATCTCTGCTTACTTCGAATAGTACATAATTAGAGTAATTCTACATGGCTACAATATCATTACCGCATCTATGAAAATTAACAATAATTCCATAATTTTTCCATAATTCTATAAAATCTTGTAGTTTCTTCACATCCCAGTTTGTCCAGTTGTCCTCAACAATGCCTTTTATAGTTTTTCTCAACTGCACAAAGAGATTTAATCAAAAGTCATGCATTGCCTGTATGTTTCTTTAACTCGAGAACAATTTTACATGTTTTCTTTCATGATACAGACCTTTGCAGATTCTCAGCCAGTCTGTTTTTTAGTGTGTTCCACATTTTAGATTGCCTTATTGTTTCCTGCATGTGTCCTCTACCTCGGAATTCCAGGTAAACTCTGTAAGTTGCAACTAGGGTCTTATTATATCCAGGCTACATATTTCAGTCAAAGTACTGCTTTACATTCCATATTTACATCATACCAGTAGGCACATGATGCCTGATTCCTCCTACTGTTAGTGGTGCTAAATCTATCTCTTGGTTAAGGCTCCGACAGCCATATTTCTTTGTATGAAGGTACATTTTCCTACTTGCAATCGGTAAGTAACTCACAGAGTGATACTTTGATAAGGCATCACTATTCTGTTTCTTAACAACCTTTACCTGATAGTTTTAGTGGTTATTGACAATCCTTGCTTGAATCAATTATGACATTGGTGGGAGATTAAATTGTATTTTAAACAAGTTCTGTAGTAATTCTTACCTTCTCTAAAGTGTGAAAGTCATTTGATCTACTGTATTCAGAACCTGAGAGAAAAAACATTCTGTCCTGGAGAAGTTACTGTATGACTCCAGGCACTGGTGTGTTTTCAGTGGGTTGCCAGTAGAGAGAGTTTAAACTTCCTGTTCGTTTTGGAGCAACAGTACTAAAGTCTATGCCTCACATGTTTCTGGTGTGTGATAGAGAAACACTGGAGTGAGGGCAGACCACAGTATTAGGCGGGCGGCAGAGACAGGTGCAAATCACTGAGGAGGAAAGGAAACTATTGAAAATTCTGTTTCTGCAAATATTGTCTCATTTAAATTTTCATGTTATTCATGCCCATTTCGCAGATGAAGGAATGGGCTTAGAGAGGTCAAGTCATCTGAAGTCACTGGTAACTGGTGGAGGAATGTTTTGAAGCCAGATTTAACTGATGGCAAAATATGTGAAGTTTTTCTGCATTAGACCTCTTTTGTGATGACCACGAAGCTGTTCTCACTAACTGCTGCGCTTTCCTTTGGAGCTTTGCTGCTCTGGCTTACTCAGAGTGCAGGAGTGGTGTTGGCTTACTGGGGCGTCTTGGCGAACGAGTTGAAGTTCTTTGAGACCTGCGGTTTTTAGTCTAATGTGTTAAACTCCACAGAATAGGCTTCTTACTCTTTTAGTTGATTCTAACTGCTAATGTGATTCAGACGACTGAGTAGTACCGCTAGGTGTTTGTATCCTGAGGAAATTGTTTTCAGTCTTTACCCTAATCTCTTTCACCCTCCAGTTCTGTGATTTCCACGATACGGAAAGGAATATGTAGGGGTTGACAGTACCCTCTTGGCCACTCTTTATTCCTGCAGGCCCCACCTAAGTGCTGTACCCCCGTGTTGGTGGGGTTCTTTGGTGCACCAAGAGCAGCAGCAGCTCTTTCCTTATGGGTACAAAGCATTCGGAATTACTTGGGGAGTCAGCTATTTGGGTTCCATCACAAGGGATTATGATCCAGGATGTCTAGGATGAGCCTTAGAACCTACTATACATATTTTAAAAGCCTGTGTTTTCAGTAAGTTTTCCAAGCAGTGTACAGACAGATGAGAGCCATAGTTGTGTCGGCTGATTGCTACCACTGCACAGTGGTAGTCCTCAGGAAGGAGTTTGTTTTAGAGCCATTCGGGAATGTATTTTTTAAGCTTAGCACTAGGCATATCAGGTGTAGAGGGGTGGAATGTATAAAGGAAGCTCTGTTGATGGTTTTATTTGAACACCAGTGTTTAGACAGCTTGTGATCAGACCTTATTTACTCTTAGCTGGAATGGGTTGGCAGAAGTGTTTATCAAATAGTAGTCATATTTACCATAACTGTGGCGTGTGAGCTGTCGTACACTGTACTTAAGATGTAGAATACTGTAAAGACATTTAACATTAAAACTCTATGAAATATAACTGAATATTCTTTTGACTCAGAAGCTTCTTTGGAAGTTTGAAGTACTCAAGGTCATTATTAACACAAGTGATCACTATTGGTGTTTTAGAAGTGCCAGGTTAGAGGTATTTTACAGTGTTGGGGAAATTGATACTCAGTTGAGAGTGAATTTCATGTCTCAAATTTTCAGAAATGTTATATTTGTTGAAATCGGTGCCAAGGATAGAATTCCTAAAAAGAAACTGGAAAATGACAGGAGAGAAGTGACCTAATAGGTATTAAAGTGGGTATCATTAGGGACAGAAATGAAGGGAGCAGAGAAGAAAAATGACTTACATTTTGTTGGATAAATTCATGTGGTTGAGTAGTTGGGGGAGGGGATGGGAGGAGGTCTTACAGTGTTTTGCTCTACTACTTCATGCAGATAAGGATACATAAAGTCTACACACACCAAAGTAACATCCCTTTGCGCTCCATCTAGGAATATACTCTGGCAGTGGTGAGAAAACCCAAGCTCCTAGGGGAAGCTTAGGGTCAGAAATCCTAGGAGGGGCAGTGGCTGGCAGAGATGGGACACAAAGCATAGGGGCAGGCGTAGTACAGAACAGGTTGGCTCCTCTGTGATTCTGGATCAAAATGAGCAGAACTCCAAATCTGTCAGTTGCTTGGTTATAAGGAATGCAGCTTTGGAGCAGTGAGCTAATAGTCATTATAAATAGCCCTGTGTATTTAGGATGCTGTAGTTTTGCCTTCTGTAAGGCAGTTTTCATCAAAGCTGACTCTGAAGGGAAAGGTTATGCCTTCCAATAAAGAATTTATATATTCACAATTTAATGTCAGATGGTTTGGCTTAGACCTAATGGAGGATGGTATGCCTTTGGATTGGAAGAAAAGAGAAGCAACATAAAGGATCTAATACTCTGTTTGCAGATTAAACAAAAGTTATCAAAATGAAGCTGAAGTTAAAAGCAATTACATTGCAAATTTGGAGAAACAGAGAATTATAATGTGTTTTTAGCATTTTTGGACTGCATTTGAGGCTTTCTCTATTTGATAGGTGCCACATAATTCTTAGGTAGTTTTCAGGGTGTTGTAATCTAGGATTAAATGAGATGGCGAATGGAGCCCTATGAGGTTGGAGTCGTCTTGCCTATTTGCCTGGTATTTGCAGTTCACCATCAGAATTCCTGTATGCTCACATCTGCCGTGATGTGATACATGTATTCCTGAAAACCTTTCATTCTGAAAAAATCACACTAAGAGTACTAGTGCTGTGGAAAACACAGGAGTAAGGTAGGACTACTTAAAACTATGTGTAATTTTGTACCAGAGCACTAACGAACACAATGACAATCCAAATAGAAATGCCAGCATGGTGGATGGGTGACATGCACTCAGTATCATACCTAGATGATTCCGGGCCTTATTTTATCTTGGGACACTGTTTTTCCTTCTTTGATATGTTGATTCTTGTAAATATTAACTTCTACAGGAGGCCGTTTTCCCCACAATTAATGCTCTGGTCCAGGGAGTAGCCTTCATGCGTGCCCACAGCATCACTAGGTAGTGAAAAACATGGATATTGAAGCTGCAAAACCACCTGTCACTACTTGTACCAAAGAGGGAGGTACTTTGTTAAGATTCTCACTGCTTTTTTTAAAGTCTAACACTCCCTCTCCTAATCTTTCTCATTATTTGTGAAAATCTTGCCCTTGGTAGCTTCAAACATTAACATGCTGGGAAGACTCACTCTGGAACCTACAGTCTTTCTCCAGCACTCTGTTGTCCTTTGCATTTTGCAAGTCATGTGTGAAGGCACCCATGTCACAGAAGCATGCATTGTGGCATAACTGGCATATTTTTGACTTTGTGATGGTGTCGAGATGCAGCTCTTGAAAATGTCAAGGTTCTCTTGTTTTGGGAAGTTCCAGTTTTGGAGATAACTGCAGCATTTCAAGGTTAAGTGAAATTTATTGCTCTTCTCATGCTTTGTTGGCCTTTATATACAGTAAAAAAGTGAAGAGGGGCTATTTTAATCCACTTCTAAATTTCTGCTTTTGTAACACAGTGATTGGATGGAATATGATAATATCTCAATGCTGCATCAGCACTTGAACTACATACATGGAGCAGGAATTGTTTTGAATTTTGGTTCATTTGAAATGTGAGTATAGTACGACTAAATTAAAATTCATCTGAGCATACAGTAAACAGGAAAAAGTGCAACAGTAGCCAGTTGTCAAGGAAAAGACTGATGGGTAGAATAAACAGACAGCTTACAGCAATATAAACAATCTGTTTTCATAGGTTTTTTTCCTTTTTTTTCAAGGAAGCTTGGGAGAACTTCAGAATTAAGTAGAAGTTAGTTAAATATGAAAGACAGCAAATATACCACATGCATGTTAATGACTGTTACAGTTTGTTTTCTCAACTGTAATAACACTTTATGTGGTTGAACACAATAGAAATGCCTTGTCTGCTGTGGTGGTCCTCGCCGATGATGGCTTTGACATCCTTGAGGGACTCAGCACCCTCACTCAGCATTCAGCCAGTGAGGGGAAAGACAGTTGAGAGAAAGCATCACTGCTTCTTAAAAGCCCTAACTTGATATGGCACACATCACTTGTGCTGACATTCCATGGTGGAGAAGTAGCTCTGTGACCAAACCCAGATGGAGGGAGGCTGAGAAGCGTAGTTCTGCCGAGGCAGCAGGTCTGTGGGATGCTGTGCTGAGCCCAGGTGCCCCAGGTCAAGGGAAGGTGTGTGTGTGTGTTGAATGTAATTGCTAAAGAGACCATTTCTCTTTAGAACGTTGGCTTACGTTTGAAGTCAGTATTTTACAGCATGGGAGCCATGTCAAGCCTCTGTCTTATTGTGTCCTTTAAAAATATAAAAACCATTCTTAGCCTGAGGGTCATACAAAAACAGGCCAACCTCTATTTTAGTTGGTCAGGTAAAACAAATATTTAAATTAGTTTTAAACATATAACTAAATTATTTTAATTGTGATCCATACTAAAAATATAATGAAATAATACCGAAGTTTTAACTAATTTTTCTTCAGATGAAATTGCACTGAGGTAAAGTGGCATTCATAGATTAAATAAAAAGTATTGTGGCTCTTGTGCCCGAGCCTTGTCAGTGTTCCAAGTTTTAAAAAGTAGTTCATCAGGTGTAGGACAGTTCGGAATATGGGAGCGCAGCTGATGTCCCTTGAACGGAACCACGTCCTGAACGTGGGACCTTGTGCAGTGCTGCTCCCCGAGTGACTGCTCTCAGAAGTCACTCCTGTTTTCATCTGCTGACTGTACAGGCCACCAAACATACAAACTCAAAACTGCGCAAAATTCATACCTAAATTTGGAAGTTTATGCTAAAACTTTATACTTCTAAAACTTAATGAATTCTGTTGGGTTTGTGGGTTAATAACCACATGGATTTAAATAATTAAAAAATTCCTTGTAAAGGTGTTAAAGTATCTAAATATGATTTAATGTTAAACTGAAACCAAAATATTTTCATAAAAAACATTTTTATAAGTTCGTAGAGAATGTTTTATAAGTTTTTAGAGAAATCTGTAAAATATTTAAAAAAATAATTTTACTTTGGTATTGAAGGTTTAACATTTTACTTAATTGTTTTAAGATACTTGTTCAGGTTACATTTTCTGATATCCTTAATTGGTTTTTAAAAATTAGATCACTAAAACTTTAAAATAATAAATACGTGTATTTATCCATAGACTCTAATGAAGTTCCTCTGCGTAATCTAACAACTAGTTGCAACTGTGTTGGGGTCTAGATAAGGATCCTTGATTTTTTTTCTTGCAAACCAAAATCTGTGATTTGTATGGATAATAAGTAATTAATATCTTCTCTGATTATTATATGTGAGAGATGAAACTGAAAATTATAGTTAGAATAAAAGCTATACACTAAAGCTTTTAATGGAAACTACATGGTATTACAAGTTCAATGCATACTACTTGAGATAAATTTTTAAAATTTACTTGATGTTATTAATATAATTTTAATACTTTTAATGTATTTACTTATGTAGTGCTGGCTTAGTTCCCCTGCCCCCCAGTATCCCATCTCCTGTAGCAGGGGGATATTGCCCAGACTACAGACACACCTGACTCCCCACTGTTGTGTAGAGCCACTGGGTGACTCTGTGAGCTTGATCAAAATGCACACTGCTCCATCCATGGATTCTAGAACACAGTGCTGCTGTGGGTGTTACAGTGCTTACACTGTGTTTACAACCTCACTTGAAAGCCTTTCCAGTTTTTAATTCATAAAACTTACTTGGGTGAACTCTCTAAAAATCTTAAAATTAGTGGCATTATGGTAATATCAATCAACACAGACCTTAGGACATTTTCTTAAGACCAAGTAAAAAATGAATTGCTTAACTTCAAATAATAGTTACTCTTGACTGACGTGGACATAACCTCAAATAATAATTTTTAAAATCTGACAAGTAATACCTCAAACCTGTTAGGATGACTCCTATCAAAAAACTAGAAAATAACAAGTACTGGTGAGAATGTGGAGACATTGGGACCCTTGTGCACTGTTCTTGAGAGTGTAAAATAGTGTAACCATTATGGAAAACAGTGAAGTGGTTTCTCAAAAAATTACATGTGGAATTATATGTGATCCATCCAGTCCATTTCTGGGTGTGTATCCAAAAGAACTGAAACCAAGGACTTGAAGAGGTATTAGTACACCTGTATTCATAGCAGCATGATTCAGTAGCCGATTAGGAATTGGGGGAAGTAACCCCAGTGGCCGTGAGTGGATGCGTGGATAAACAAAATGTAGCGTATACACGTACACACAGTATTCAGCCTTAAAGAGCAAGGAAATTCTGACACATGCAACAACATGGATGAGCTTTGAGGACATACTAAGTGACATAAGCCAGTAGCAAAAGGACAAATGCTGTATGATTCCACTTTTACAAGGTCCCTGGAGTGGTCAGACTGATAGGGACAGAAACTAGAATGGTGTTTGCCAGGAGCAGGGGAAAGGGGGGAATGGGAAGTTAGGTAGAGTTTCAGTTTGAGGATGAAAGGAGTTCTGTGATAGATGCACAGCAATGTGCATTTATGCCACTTAACTCTGTGTGCCCTTAAAAATGGCTGAGATGGTAAATTTCATGTTATATGTATTTTATCACAATTAAATAAACAAACAAGCCCTTCAGATACTTTTCATTTCCTTCTAGCCTTACTCACAGCTTAAATGAACAAACAAAATCTTTTTTCTCATCCTCACCCAGAACTGTTGACAGTTAAAAAACAAAAGCACTGTAGTACTAATTATGACTGCATAGCCAACCCATTTAGATCAGGACACGCCTCTAATCAGTGCTGGGGACCAGTCTCAATTGTGTTACCTAAAATACTACTTTCAAATTGGTCACTTCTGCCTCCACACACAATGTGACCACTGTCAGGTAAAAAGTTAGTCCTTGCGTAGTCTCCACAGTGATACCCATAGTGTCAGGTTTGAGAAAGGGAACCCTCCGGTGTTCTGAAGTCTGAAATCACTTCAGTAAAGGATGGGTGGTGTTTGAATTTAAAAAGAGCACTTTTCTAATTTCTCCCTCCAGAGCACGGCCTGTGGTAATTGGGCCCAGCACCGTCTAATAAGGAAGGGTGGGCACTGCTGGTCTCAAGCTGGCCTCGGACTAGTTAACTTGAACGTTAGTTAGCCTTTCTGTCCCCGCGTTCCCACATAGGTGAAAAGATCAGCAGAGCTTTACGGAGGAGGAGATTACTATGTTACAGGGTTGACGTGAGAACTGAGAGTTAATACATGTAGAGTCTGAGAATAGCTCTTGATATTTAGGATCACTAAGTACTTTTTATTTTTAAAATTTTATTTACAATTGTTTTCTCTCTTACTAAACTTTTAAGATTAGGCTGTATGATTCACCTTCATTTCTTGCAGAAAACTTTGGATTTACTAGAGTGTAGTGTCTGTTTGAATGAACGAACAAACCTCCTGTTAAAGCCTTGCACTGTGTTCACGCAGGGCAGCTAAGCCAGGTGCAACTGAACGATGCTGGCAAGTGCAATGGAAGGTGGACGTAAAGGGGAGTCTGAACTTTGAACCTGGGTCGGGCTTCATTGAAGGGTAGAAATTCAACACCAGAGTTTTGGAAGGGAACAGACAGGGTTGTATCATGCAAATATAAGTATAAACACACGCCCCAGGAAGGTATTGCACTATAATGGTAGCTTGAAAACAGCTGCTTTATGATGCAAATAGCAGTATGAAGTACACACACAGAAGTACATTATTGTAATGCTACCTCGAAAACAGCTGCAGCCATCTTGGTTGGTTTGATTGTGACAGTTCCCCAGGGGCTCAGGTGGTGGTTGCAATCTCTTGCCTTTGAAATGTGACGTGAACTGAAAGTACGTAGAGGTGTATTTTAATCTGTGTTCTGTATATGGTGGCTAAAGTCCAGGTACAGGTATCCAATGGAAATTAGTACATTAATAAGCAGTCACTTGCTTTTTGTATAGAAGGCATCTGTCAACTTGTCTCACTGTTAACCTTAGATGATTCTTCTCTAGCTAGCTGCCTGTTCCTTGGGCAACTGGACTTTTTTGTAAGCTCAGACAGAACCAAAACCAGTCAGAAAATGGAGATTTAAAGAGAGAAAATGTTTACTTGATAATTTTCGTAACTGTTGTTAAGTGCTTAGTTTCAGTTGTATTTGCAGCCCAAGTTACAGTAAAACTAGAAGTTTTCTGTTCGATCCAAGCTCCTCTCCCACTTTTTGTAACTTCTCAGATGTTTGTACTTAATTTTTTTAATGGTTTTTTCATGGTTGAGTTATTTTTAATCCTTTTTTTTTCCAACTTTAATGTTGATACACAAAAGTTTCTCTTTGGTTGGAATTCAGGTTGTACTCTTTCATACTGCCTGAAGTTAAAGAAGTAAGACTATTTAATGAAACAATCCACTTTTAATACATTAATTTTGGGGGCCCATTTGTACTTTTCAAGGTTTTAAAACATTAATTCTTGAGGTTGCTGTAGGTTGATGCCAGAGCTGATTAACTTCCAAAGGATTATAATAGAGGAGGTTAATTTGTTGCCGAGCATGTAAAATTACTGATTTCACTGAAATACATATTTGTGGTCTTTTAGTAATTCTGCCCCTGGTACTATTCTTCAGGATAACCTCTCTCTCCATAGGACAGTTTGCTACTGTTTCTGCGTGTTGATTGGAAGAGCTGGCTCCCACCCAGCCTCCGTGACTCAGTACCCTGCTTCTTGGGCTGTAAGGATCTCTTGACTCTGTTACAAAACCAAGTATAGGGGATCAGTTCTACCCAGTTTTTAGTGTATTCAGAAAGATCTCAGTTTGGGTGCAGTGCCTAAGAGTATGCATTAGCCCTTTGTATGAGTTTCCTCCTGAGACTGTTGCAAAATATCAGTCACTGAGTAGCTTGAAATAACAGATTTATTCTCTCCCGGTTCTGGAGACCAGAAGTCTGAAACCACACTTGTCAGAAGACCATGATCCCTCTGAGATTCTGGGTAGCATCCTTCTTGCCCTTCCTAGCCTCTGTTTCCGTTGTCACATGGCATGCTTCCCTCTGGATCTTGTCCATATTTTCCTTTTCTTGTAAGATACAAGTCATACTGGATTAAGGCCCAGCCTACTGTAGTATGACTCTGTCTTAATTTATTATTATATTTGCACCTACCTTGTTTCCAATAAGGTCACATTCTGAGATAGTGGGGTTAAAACTTCCACATATTGTTTTTGGAGACACAATTCAACTCGAACACCCATGATGTTTTCTTTCGCATAGCAAGTTTTGAAGTTTTCTTTTATAGTTGTCAGTGTCAGTCTGAAAAGAAAATGAAGGCAGTTTGGGCTTGGGTGTAGATATTCTTCAAACAGGCAAATGAGGTGTTTATGAAAATAGCTGTAATGAAGGTTATGAAACAGGTAAACCTGTAGCTTTGCTGTGGGTTAAGCAGGAGTCTTTGTAGCTGAACTATTGCGTATGATGTAATCTGTTCCACCTAACTTCATACTGTAACAAGGGGAAATACAGTGGGCGTCCTTATCCGTTACTTTAACCCTGCAGGTAATGCATTTTGCTCCGTTTCAGCAGTGCCGTAGGCTTAGGCTTTGGAACAAATTGCTGAGATGTTGGAGCCGGAGTTTGTCCATTGGTGGAATGGGAAGTCCACCTCCCGCGTAGGGTTGTTTGCGGTTTGGATGAGATGATGTTGGCATTGCGTCTGGCACACATGGTGTGTTTTTACTCTGTGGGAGTTGCCCTCTCCACCTCTCCATTTTCTCCTAGCCTTGGCCACGCTCAAAGTGGCTGTCAGCGGAGCAGCTGGAGTCCATTGCACTGCCAGCAGTAACATCTTGCTGCCAGTGGTGCCAGACTGTGCCCAGTGTTGAACTGTCTAAAAATAGCAAACAGGAAGGCGGCCAGAGGCTTTGTGGGGGTTTTTCTTTGAGAAAGGTATTCATGCTTTATTAAGATGCACTAATTGCCTGTGGGTCTTAGTTAGTCCCAGCTGGTGCAGTGCTGTGGGTGCCATTACACCCTGTGTGCCTGAGAGTGGACCTCATCTGCTCTCTACCCAGGTTTTAAATAGTCCTTGGATTTTGCATTCAGCCCAAGGTGAAAGCTTAGGTTTTCTAGAACTGAGCAGGCATCTTATCTTAGGTGTGCTTGTAGCTTTCTAGATTCTCCCATATCCATGGGTACTTTCAGGTGCCCTAAATTGACATTTCCTCCTAGATCACAAGTGGTCTACTCTCTGTCTCACTGGTGATCTTCTTCCTGAGGTGTCTACAGATTGTTCCTCCACCTTAAAACATTTTTAAGCAATGCCAGTTACTTCTCCGGCTTGGAAGAGTTCGTTGTGTTGGGCAAAACAGAGACTGCAGCTTGTTTCAGTCCTTCAGGTGGCCCCAGACAGGTTAGAACGGAGTTACACAGCAGTTCACAGAAAAGGCTGACTCTGCTTTTTCTGGAACCGAGGAGCAAGGTCCCGTTCTGGAAACACAGTATGCTGCCACACCAGAGATGGGGCTGGGCACAGACCAGTAAAAGTGCCACAAAACCTGCTTACCATTTTAAGTTAACACTCCCTTGGATCAGTGTAGAGCTGGTTGTTGTAAATCTTTGTTTTTTAGAGTTCTTACAAACTTGGTTCTGACAGTTGGTGTTTGTTTTAGATGTGGTGGTGTGGTGGTGGCGGTGGCGGCGGTGGGGACGGGGTGCTGTCTGTGCCACTGTTCCGACATTACCCCGTCAGACTCTGCTGTCCTGTGGTAATCCACTTTAACACCCACAGAAATCACGTCGTCCTGCCACCTCTGTCAATTCTGCAGATAGGAGATGCCTTAATTCTTGTCAGAACTCTTTCTGCATATGTCTTCCTGGCAATCACCACAGTTTCTGGGAAGCTATTTTCAGTATTGTTGCTGACTGAATAGTAGTGTCAATATTTGTTCCTATTAAATAATAGACTAAATAAATATTAAATACTAAATATGAGATTTAAAACAGTTTGGTGCTTTGTGATCTTTGTATCTGAAGGCCATGTTTCTTGAGTTTTTCCTCTTGTACAAATGCACTTCGGAACTAACCCAAGGCAGTGGTAAATATGATTTGATTTATGTATAATTTTATAGTTATGTCTTTACTGGCAAAACTTAAGTACAGCTAAAATGATCTTTTATCTATTGGTGTATAGCATGCATTTACAATCAATTCACAGATATCCACAGTCGGCATCATTTCTCAGAACATTGAACAGTGACCACTGCGTCTGGCTTTTTAAAACTTTACTTCTCTCATGTAATATGAGATGGCATAACTGTATTCAGAAGACAAAGTCTAGCATTGTATATGAAGTAGGTATGACCATTTGGAAAAGACGTGGAGAGCCTTGGATTCAAGAATGTATAATACCTTTCTGGTGTTCTCTGGCTACTTTTGTTCTTTATCAGTCATTTTGACACTTCATTGGGGGTCACTGTTAATTTTCAGTAGTTAAGAACTAGGAGTTAACATGTTGCATTTATACTGAAGATTGAGTTGGGGGAAAAATAGCAAACAGTTGGTGATAAATTACGGTCTGTATGAAGTGAACCCGAGGCTGCTGTGACCCTAGATGGTGTGCTGTCTCCGCAGCAGCTCCTCATATGCATCAGTTGAAACATAATTTGGTTAAAATTCTTCATAAAAGCATAGGAGTTAGTTGATCTGCACTCTTCTGCTTAAAATGGTTATTGCCAAGGGAAAGGTTGGATTACTTAGTATTGACATGTTGTTTCAGGGGATTTTCTTGGATTGAAGGTGTATTTTAACTCTGTGGGTATCGCTAGGTCTTTGGTATTGTTCCACACATACAATATCTTTTTGAACCCCTCACTGGGGAGGTGGGGTTACCTTTGTTTTGCAGATTGGTAAACAAAACTCCAGCGATACTGTTTTTTGAGTAAGTGATGGTGGTATTCTAGGACCCGGGTCTCAGGCGTCCCAGGCTAGTTTTCTTTATATTTCATATCTCACAAGTGGATTTTGAGAAACAGTTGATTACATGGTTAGAGAAGAACAGTGTAGTTAGAAACAGCGCATAGAAAAGGGGATCCTAAGAATGAAAGATCTTCACTCTTATGATGTGCGTGTGTGTCTTGTGTTTGTTTATTATATTTAGGGCTTATTCCTAAAGTTTTAATGCTTAGTTCTTTAGAAAGGAACCTGTTAAAACAGCAACTTGAAAACAAGAACCTCCTGAATTTTCACTTCATTTCATTTCTTTTTCTTTTTTCCTTTCAGACCTTTCATTTTCCCCAGAGGAACCCATAAGGGAGAAGACTTAGAATAACATAAATGTAGGGGCAGCACAACCAAGGGAAAAAGGCTAACGATAGCTCTGAGTAAGTGCTGGGAAAAGAGCCTGAACACCAGGGGTGGAGAGAAGGGAAAAGTCTAGTGAGTGCCTGCAGTAATTGACCTCATTCTGGCATGGCTGCTATGACACACAATTGCAGAGTTTGATATTGTAAAGGATCAGAGAACTGTTGGCTCTGCTTGAGGCACTTTCAAACCTCACTACTGTACCTGAATTGAAGCAGAAGCCTGTGGGACGGGACGATTGGCTTTCTGGCTGTGAATAGGCCGACTCCGTAGGGAAGCAAGCAGGAAGTTGTTCTGGCCTGGTCTCATTCATTTCCCCCCTTAGGGACAAGGGAGATTGTAAGATGAGAGTGACTTCTCCAAAAATGTATTTTCACATTACTGTTCAAAATCATGTGTCTGTAACTTGCCAAGATAGCTGGGTTGTTGAATGGTTGTCTTTTCGATGTCTGTTCATCCTGTTGTTTTGCATGTATTTTTCAATCAGGGCTGGGCCAGGGACAGCAGAGAAGATTTAGAATGAAGTACATTCAGTTCTGTGACTGGTGGATATCTTGGACAGGTCAGTGAACTCTGCCTAAGTTTCTCAACTGTCAAACGAGGTAACGGTAGTATACCTAACTCATAGGTGGAATAAATGCGTGCATATATCTCAAGTGCTGAGACTGCACCTGCACAAAATAAGGGCTGTGTACGCGTTGTCAGAAACTGAAAAAATGAATGACAGACCACGCAAACAAAATGGATATGTATCCCATCCCACCTGAATTAGGGGCTGGACTAAATTCGGTGTGTATTTTGTGAACTCACTATTCATTTTTTAATTTTGCCGTAGATTTATTATGGGACTTAATTTTATCATGTATGCCTATCTCCATCAGATGCGGAACATAGTTGTGTGACCAAGGAAAGACATGATACATGCAGATTTTTTTTTTAGCTTTTTATACTGAGTCAGAACCTGGAAAATGACAGTGGTGACAAGAGAGACAGAGTCTCTGATGTACCAGTCATATTTTTCTTGGAGCTGTAATTATTTATTAGAGTTAAGTGCATGTGGAAATAGACTTGGTAATAAAAGCTGTGTAATGCACACAAAACAGTATTTTATAAACCATCTCATGTTTAAAAGACTAGCAGTTATTAGGGCCGACCCTCAGAGTATGGTTTAATGTTTTCTAACAGTTTTTCATTATTAAATTTGTTGACTTTTTCATAATTTTAAATGGCCCTGTTCATTAGAAAGTAATTTTAGGTTATGATCACTTGTTTTGCTGTGGTATTATATTAGTAAAGGGTTCTGTTTTCCTTCTTCTCATGTGTAGTGGAGACACATGGGACACAATAAGCCATTTCTCTTTAAGAAGGGCTGTTTTATTTTTCCTAAAGTGATGTTTTTGGAGGTCCGTGTCCCAGAAGACTAACTGGACTGAGGATGAGACAGGTGACAGACACGTAACAGTGTGTGAGGTGTCAGACGCTCATACGATGGAGTTCTGCTAGGACTGAGCCGCTGGACGTGACGCCGCTGTCAATGCGTCACGGCTTAAAGAGCTCCTGAGACGCTGTGGCTCAGTGCAGAGCTGTTTAACTGGCTCTCAGCTGTGGGCCAGACACACCATCTTAATTACAGTTCTTGAGATTAAATGGCTCACTGGGTTAACCAGCAGGCCTTTTGTAATCGTGTCTTAAAAGTTTTAGAAAATTAAAAGTCACACTTTTATACAAACCAAAACAAACAAAATAGTGAAGTCTCTCTTTTGTAATTTGTGGACAAGAAAGTGTGTTCTGTAATTTTTCACTGTCATAGTGTCAGCATAAGACCATTTTCAAATTCTATTTAGCTGCCGTTCTGTGAAATTTGAAATGAAACCACTTAGTACCTGATTATTAAAAAATAGATTTCCTCCCCTTCCACAGTCGATCAGAACCGCTCCCTAAGCTATAACCTTGGTACATCTGAAATCACCACTTGGAAAGTTCAGGCCAGAAAGCTTCAGTGAGTTCAGGGTGCCATTGTAGCTCTTGTGGACTGACAGAAAGAAAAGGAGACATTTTTCTGGGTTTACTGTATGGTAGGTGTATATATTCCTATTTAATTTAATACAGCCCATGTGTATCGTCTGCTTCCCCACCCTAACTTTTAACTTTTTGTACTCTCTTAGATTTCTCTGTTATTTTTTTAAATTATATTTTATTGATTATGGTATTACAGTTGTCCAATTCCTCCCCCCCTTATCCCCTTCACCCAGCACCTCCCACTCCCTCAGGCAGTCCCCCCACCATTATTCACATCCATGGGTCATGCATATAAGTTCTTTGGCTACTCTGTTTCCTATACTGTACTTTATATCTTCATGGCTATTCTGTAACTACCTGTTTGTACTTCTTAATCCCCTCGCCTCCTCACCCATTCCCCCACAGCCCCTCACATCTGGCAGCCATCAGAATGCTCACTGTATCCATGATTCTGTCTCTGTTCTTGTTGCTTAGTTTGTTTTTTAGATTCAATTGTTGATATGTATTTATTGCCATTTTATTATTCATAGTTTTGACCTTTTTCTTAAATAAGTCCCTTTGACATTTCATGTGATAATGGTTTGGTGATGATGGACTCTTTTAGTTTTTTCTTATGTGGGAAGCTCTTTATCTGCCCTACGATTCTAAACGATAGCCCTGCCGGGTAGAGCAGTCTTGGCTGTAGATCCCTGCTCTTCCTGTTCTCTGTTAATTTTTAAGAAACATCCTGAAAGCTTTCATTTTTAGCTTCCTTTTACAATTAGGTAGGTATCTGTCTTGGAAAATAAAAAGGGAGCTTTTTTATCTTGGATATATCACTTAATTTTTCTGGGTCACTGTTTTTAGCTATAAAATATGATGGAGTTGGATTACTTTCCAGATATGACATTCTGTGAAGTAGGATAAGATGAGATTGATCCTTTTATAGACCTTCCTCTTATTTTCTTTTTCTTTTTTATTTTACTCAGCTCCATGTATTTGCTATGACCCGAATAACTAAATACAATTCTTTTAGGCAGGCCAAACTTTTATTCGTTACTTAACTTTTTTCTAAGTTAAGCCAACCAGAATTTTGAGTTGCAGGCACTTGATGATATAGTTTAATAAATATTTTACCATTATATAAATAATTAAATATTAAGCTCCAACTGAGAAGGACTTGGGTTAACTTCTAAACTGAATTAATAAGATTTATCAAGGGCTGGAAGTGCTCCCAAAGTTGTAAAGATCTGTAGGGGCTTTGGAACCAGTTTATATCATATACGGTCCAGCACAAGTAATGCCCCTTTTTCATTACAAAATCTTTCATTACAAAATCATAAGCACGTAATTCTATAACATAGTGATATCGTACTCGAGCACACTTTGTGACAGTTTAGATGAAGTATGTGAATTGCTGTCCATCTGGTGTGAGACATTCGTGTGCCCTGCCGACCACACGCAAGCAGGCATTCCTTCTGCTGGACCCTGTATGTAGGGTCCTAACCCAGGGACCGGGTAGTTTGACTGTAGTTTGTGAGATTTGAAAATTTCAGGTGGGCAAAAAGGGATAATGATATCCTAAGTTTGTAGGGACATCATGAGCGAAAAGACACTAGACAGGAATTAGGCTGGGGGGTGTGGGATGGGAGGAGAGGGCTATGGATAACTTTGGGATGTGAATACTGAGTAGATTCCTTAAGGAGTGAAAGATGTCTCAAGGTAGGTAGTGGTGGAGGAGAGAGAACTTTAAATCCCAGCCACAGGAATTTAGATTGCAGGTAGGTATCTTGGAAGTCTCTGTTTATTCTTAAAAACGAACACAAAGAAAAGGGATCTTCTTTCTTCTAACCTTTAGATGATGTTGATTTGATTCTCAGAGCTGCTGCAGCCATCATCTAGTAACCTTGTGAGGGTCGTGGATTCCATCGTGTCCTCAAGTTCGTGGATTTAATTTCTCCTAGGTACTCTGCCTAGATCAGGTCCTATTGGCAGGTTTGATATGATTGTGTGTTTTAATGAACATCTTACCTTTGCTCTGTCATAATATTTTTAGAGTCTCAATGTTAGAACATTGGGCGTAACCTGTTCCACCTTCATAACCAGTACAGGAATCGCACTCTTAGTTTTTGAAGTGATCATTCTGTTCCTGCTGGAATGCATGAACTGTTTTTAAAGACAGCTCTTTCTGTTGGTAGATTTTCTTTTTTGGGTTAAAGTTGGTCTTTCTGAGCTTTATGTGGAGCTCTGTGCAGTCTGATCCTTTTTCAGGATTCCAGCCCACCAGTGGGGCAGTTAATGCCCTTTTCTAATGCTCTCATCTAAGCTTTCTTTTCTCAGTCTGAATGTTTTACTCTCTCTTACTTTGCATTCCAAAGTTCCCCACCATTATTCTTGCCCATATTTTGTGTATTCTGTGTCTGAAGACCCAGAATTGAACATATAAACCTTTTTAAAAAAATCAATTACGATGTTTTAGCCCAGGCAACAGAAAACTCCTTCTTACTTGGCTTAAACAATAAAGATTTTACTCTTTTCCAATTAGAGATGGACATTTTCTTCATATTTGAGTATCCCTGAAATTGATTCACTTTGAATATTTAAGTGAACACATGTCAGTTTAGTTGATAACATTCTCCTGCTTTTATTCATAAAATAATGATGTATCCTACCATTCATATGTTTTATATTTGATGAAACATGGTATCTCAAATATCAGGAGGTCTTGTGAATAGAATAGATCCAGACTTGCAATTTATTTTTATTTTTTATTTTTTATTTTTTATTTTTTTTTTGTCTTGATTATATCAAGACCCAGGGTGGCAGATGGGCTTTTGGCTTCTCCTCACAGGGTTGCAAGATGGCTGCAGCAGCTCTAAGGGTCACATCACCAATCAGTAATATTTAAAGGCCAACAGAGAGAAGGTAGTTCCCTTCTGTTCATTTTTAAAAACAAACAAAATTTCCAGAGTGCCCCTCCTTGGCCAGAACTGTCACGTGCCCATTCTCAAACCAGTCACTGATGAGCGATAGGGAGTCACCATTATTTGTTAGTGATTTTTGATCAGTGGTTCTCAAAACCTGTTTGTATCAGAATGACGTGGAGAACTTCTTATAACACAGATTGCTGGGCCCTACCCCCAGTTTTAGTAAGTTTGGGATGGGGACTGAGAATTTGCATTTCTCACAAGTTTGCAGGTGATGCTGTTGCTGCCGCTGCCGCTGCTGGTGGTCTAGGAAATGGAGGTGGGCCTGGTCTCCGTTAAAGGGCATGGCCACCAGATACCCAAACAGTGTCAGGGTTTTGTTAGCAAGAAGCGAGTAGCCAGCTATCCATTTCTGTCACATCCTAGATCAGTGATACTCCTAGGCGTTGTAACACACTGAAGTGCGGTGATTACTGTGCATTGGACAGTATATATTAGCAGTAGTAAACTAGGTTTTAGGATGGTTTACTTAAATCATAGAGAGTAGCTTACGTGGAGTCAAGATAATGTTTGTTACTCTGACAGGCTTTCTTGAGAGGGAGAGAAAAGGGTGACTAGTTGTGACAGCACAGAGAGTGCACACCTTTTGTAGTATACAGCGCATATTAGTAATAGCTGATGTGTATTGACTTATTTAACCATCCAAGTGAATTCATCACATAGGTACTGGCAATATCCACATTTCACAAAGGAGGAAACTTAGGCCCAAAGAGGTTAAGTAACTTGCGCAGTATCATACAGCTAGTAAATGTTTTAAGCATAAATTCACCTCCGTTCTGTCAGATAGCTCCTCTGTTGCAGGAAGGGTAAGGCTGAGAGAGGGTTACTGTATATATTTGGCTTGTGTCAGTATGGTGGGATTAATGTTCTAGTAATTATTCTTCCCTCCATCCATCCTTTCTTCCGTGGTTGTGGTTGATCTCTACCTGTATTTGTGTAATTGATACATTTGGACTTGGGTGGAACTTAAAACATTATGTTAGTGATGTCTGCCAGCTTTTTGCCATCTATGCCATTTATAAACCTGGTTCCCTTGTCTTTTTGCACATACTTGGGAGAGAGAACATTGTGTAGATCAGACTGCACACAGAGACCTGTGGTTAAATGCTTTGTTTTGGTTGTTGTTGACTGTTGTGATGTGGAGACTGTCTTCATTAGAGGGACTCTGGTGGTTAGAGTCTTCGTGGCAAATAACGAACTAAACATAAAAGTTTTTAGTTGATTGAGAATTGTTGAAAAAGCTAAAGAAACTCTAGACCAGGGTTCTAGGCATGATTCCCAAAAGCAAACTGAAAAACCAGCTGCCTCATTTCTTGACATGCCCTGCTTAGCACTCTAAGCTGTAGACGTTCTGAGCAGCTGGCCGTGTTCTCTTACTTGTAGGTCTCTGTAAGCTGTTTCCTTTGCCTGGCATACTCAGTTCTCTTTTCTTGGCTAATGCTTCTCATGTAGAGGTCTCATTCTAAATTTTACTTAAAAATTTTTACTGATACTTCCCATCTTAATCTCCCTCAGCCCCGCCAGATGCTGCTCTTTCTGCCCCCATTGCAGCCTGTGTCTCCTGTGACAGCGTCCAACCATTTGTTATTGCTCACTGGTCTTTCCCCACTCCTTACTGCGTCCTAGTGTATAGCACATTGTAATGCTTCAGTGTAGGGAGTTGAATGGTTCAGATTCAAAGTCACTAGTTACACATTTGAAGCTTCATTATTAAGAAATAGATGCCAGTCACTAACTTCTAAGTTGTAATTTATAATCTGTGTAATTATAATTGACTTGACATATTTTTGCTTTGGTTTGAGTGTAATACCCTTGCAAGGGTGTCCAACCTTTTGACATCTCCGTGCCACACTGGAAGAAGAGTTGTTTTGGGCCACACATTAAATACTTTGTGATATGTAATCACAAAAAAAACTCAGAATGTTTTAAGTAAACATATGATTTTGTGTTGGGCCACAGGCTGGCACCCCTGCAAGTCTGTCTAATGTAACTTAATGGAGATGGGACAACTGATCTGTTTGCAAATACTTTTTTGAAGTTTAGAACTGGGAATTGAGAAGTTTATAATACATGTAAATAGACTTAAAAAGTACACCTTGTCTTGGAATAATTTTAGGTTTACAGAAAAATTGTAAAGACAGAAGAGATTTCCTGCGGCTTCCCCACCTGGTTTTCCCCATTGTTAACATCTTCTGTTACAGCGGTTCTTTTGTCCAAACCGAGGAACCGTCATTGGCATTGGAACGTCACTGTTAACTGAACTCCACATTTTGTTTGGACTTCCCCTGTGCCTTCTTTCTGCTCCAGGAGCCAGTTCAGGGGACCGACTTGCATTTTGTTGTCACATCTGCTTAGTCTCTCCTTAGTGACACTTTTGACCTTGTTTTTCATGACCCTGGCAGTTTTAGAGAGCGCTGGTCATGCATTTTGTTGGCTGTCCCCCAATTTGGGTTGGTTTATGTTTTTTCACAATTAGACTTAGGTTATGTAATTTTAGAAATTATGCTACAGGAGTAAAGTGTACTACTTGTCACTTTAGTCAAGTGGCTTTGTCACGTATACAAGGGGTGTATCATACCTACACGATATCATGGGTGAGGCTGACCTTCGTCACTTGACTAAACTAATGTTTGCCAGGTTTCTTTACTTAAAGTTCTTCTTTCCTTTTCCCACTGTGTTCTTTGAAAGCAACTCACTAAGTAGCCCACCCTCAAGGGCTGGGTTTGGGGCAGGGAACGTGAGCTCCCCCTCCTGGAGTGGGTGGCATCCACGTGCTACCTAGAATTCTGTAAGCAAGATTTGTTTCTTTTCTCTCCCAAACTAAATATTTAGACTTATTACTGTACAGTCACTTTGTAAGTATATTTATTATATATGTAGCTCATTTAGAGGTAAATTCAGCTGGTTCTACACTTGGCGAACCCTTGCTGGACGTTTTCTTGCTAAGAGGACTGATATTTATGATGACCTCTTTTCTTTCTTTCCTTTTAACTTAGGCCACAATGTTAATCGCTAGTTTCTAATCTGATAGATACTATTTATAAAGGAATTGAACCTCTTATGAGGGAAATTATTCCTAAATCATTAAAATTTAGCACATGTTTGAACATAGATTTGACCCTGTGCTTAACAAAGGGAGGTTTGGTCATGGTTATAATGCCCTTTGGGCATGGTATTAATTGACTTTGGAAATTAATTGAAAATGAAACTTCATTAGACATTCGTTACCCTTGCATTTTTATTTTTTCTGCTCTAAGTCTTTAGTGAAAGCATATGCTCTTCACTCAAAAACTATACTGGAGTTTTGCTGTTGAATAACTGTCTAGTATTGTAAGGGTAGACAAACAGCTCTCACTTTAAAGAAGGTTTTTCTTTTATGATACATTTTTGAAAAGATATTTTAATAAAATTACATAATTTCTACTAATGATTGACTTTGAAACCTTTGAGGTCAGTATGTTGTATGCTTTTGGATTCATATATTCAGCAAATTTGTGTAGAGCACTGTGGACATATAGTGGTGGGTAAGAAAGACTTGGATCCTGTCCTCAAGCTTCTGCAGACCAACTGAGCAAGAGTGGCAAGTGCTACAGAAGGTGTGGTGTCTTGTGAAGGTGTGTGGGAGCTTCCCTTGTTTGTGGGAGGGCATTGGCGAAGACCTCTTCAGTAAAGGGAAACCTGCAGCCTGAGGAATGAGTAGAATCTGGGAGGAAAATGGGGGAAGGATGGAGCAGGCAGGGGGAACAGTTGTGAGGGAGGGAGTGTGCCTGGGAGTGCGGGGTCCTGTGCAAGCAGACCCAGGGGCTGAAGTGTGCATATGCAGGGGGATCCACGTGATGAGGGTCTTTGTCATAAGGCTTTTGACTTTATCCTAACAGCTCCAGAAAGCCATTGATGGGAACAGATCAGATTTGCATTTTGAGTACAATTACTGCAGTGGAGTGGATGGGGAAAATAGATTGGTGGAAGGTTGAACTAATGTGGGGAGGCTAAGTAGTCTTCCGTAGCAGTCTGTGCAACGGGTGACGGGTGCTGTGTGAGAATTTGGTGTTCAACTTCCAAGAGACCACTGAAGGAGGTGAAAACCGCTAATGTGTATTAAAGAGGCAACATACGTCTTCTTTAAGGAGTGTAGAGTTTTATAGTATATATAGTTCTCAAATCTCATGTAAGGATCCTGAATTTCAGTAAGAACCTGTATCTTAAAGGTTCTTAACCTTTACTGTGAAATCTTTATTAATTTTTTTCTTTGGGGAGGACATTCCTTGTTTGTTTTTTTGTTCATTTGTTTTTATGAAACTAACATTCAGATTATAAAATGTTTGGTTGTACTGATTTAAAAACAGATTTTTGTGTTCAATTTTATACATATCTGACTGCCACTCTGGAATACTTGACCCTTAATTAACTAGTAAGGCAGGGAATCCGTCTGTCCAAATGTTAAATAGAGCCATTTAAAATTTGGTAGCCCGAAGCAACACAAGGCTGTGGTGACCATAGCCAAACCAAGTGGACTCTTTGAATAATAAGATAAGGTTGTAAAATGAGCACAGTTCTGGGGAATATGTCATACAAAGACTGGAAAAGTGGGTCCCAGTGGTTGGGGTGGGGGAGGCTCAGGATGAAACCATGGGCCTGGCCTGAAGATTCTTTCTTGTTTTCCTCTCTAATGGTGCTCCGATAAATAGGAGGCTGTGTTGGTAGAGAATCTCTTGTATTCCACATTTGTCTTTTGCTTCCAGGAGGAGTAGAAACTTAGGGAGCAGATTTGTGAGAATTTGGTGAGAAAACTTTTAGAATTCAGCTTTAAGTCCCTACAGGAGTATAGACTGCCTTACTGAGAAGATCTAAAGAGAAGGATAGAAACAGTGGAGAGGAAAGAATATAGATGGAGGGCACTGTCTTCTCTTAAAGAATGGGATTGTATTCGTTTAGAACAGGAAAAAGGAGATTACATGTACTCCAGAGACTCTATTTATAAGAAAACTGCAAAACACAGATTGATACTTCCCAGAGTCAGCCAGACCTGCAAGGTTTGAGGACCCAGTCCCCAATATTGCCCTCACTTCTGACACTAACTGCAAGTTCAGGGGGTTCCACAAACCACCTTCAGGGCTCACAGAACTCAGTGAGAGCTGTCATCTTCATGGTTTTGGTTTGTTACAGGGAAAGGCTACAGTCCAAGATAACCCAGAAGAAGAAACCCATAGGGCAGCCAGAGCCTGGAAGAATTAAGTGCAAAGCTTCTGTGTCTTCTGTGCAGTTAGGCTGCGTTACCCTCCTAGTACTGATGTGTGGCAGTATGCATGGAGTTACCAACCAGGAAACTCACTTGAGCTTTGGTGCTTAGAGATTTTATTGGCGATTTATATGGAGATTTCATTGCACGGGACACCATCAATTGATTGATTGATTGCCCATGTAGTTGAACTCAAGTTTCCAGGTCTAATGATCTTGTATAACTCAGAGCCCTTGCCCCAAATTGGTCTTTCTGACCTCATCCTAACGCTGTTGGGTATGACCAACCCTACCCTAAGATTCAGTGTGACCAGCCCCTGTCTTAAACCAGGACACTCCTATCAGATATACCAGATTACCTCCTAGAAGCCAAGGCAAAGGCCAGGCCTCTCTTTGGGCATTGCCAAATTTACTGCACACTTAGATTTTAAAAGAATTGTCTTGTGTTTTATATTGAGATTGGTCTTGAATAGGGGCCAGGGTGGAAACAGATCATTTAGGATAAGGTTATGTGCAGTCCAAAGAGAATGTTGGCTTGGCCCCAGGCGATACTAGTAGCGGGAGGGTAATATGAAATGATTGTGGTCTGAAAATATTTTGAAGGAAAGGGGCAATTGAGTGTATGCATGAGAGAAGGAGATGAGTCCAAGATAACCTGTTGAGGATTTTGGCTTGAACACCTGCAAGGATGGAGACGCCGTTACTGAGGTACTTACTGGAAAGTTAGTTGTCCTTCATGAGAATTAGGTGGCTCCCACCACTGCCACCAGTTAACAAGTCATCAAAACCAGTTCTCTGCTGATGGTGTATTGCAGCTCATTAAAAGAAAATCATTCCTTGTGTTTCAGATATTTGAAAAAAAAATCTGTTGTACTTTATACCCCCCATGTCAGGGTTCCAAATGAACAAAAGATGAATTTATATGATGTTAATGCTCTCATATTTATTCCTCTTTAATACCAATAACATGATCTAAAATACATTTTAATATTTTTAATTATTTCTGAATACCAGCAGTAGTAGAGTTTATAGATCTCTACTAGATTACTCGGTGTGTTGAAGCCAGTCCCCTTTCCAGGAGTCCTTGCTCTGTGTGCTCTCCACGCTGCGTGCGCAAGTACTGCCATATTTCTGTGTTTCTAACAGGAGAAATTGCTTCTTCATGTTCTTGGCGACCTAATAAATTGGTTTATTTGGGTCATTTGAGAGCATTATCTAACTGTGACGATGGAAGTCAGTCCTTCATTGTCTTCATGTAGCTTTCCTCTGCTTCGATGACGGCTGTTTTTGTACAGTTTCTTCCTGGAGTTTATCTGTACATGTTGGCAGTTAGCTATAATCCACTGGATAATGTAGAATAACCTTATTCTACATTAATTTTAATTTAGAAACTGGTCATCGGAATTGACTCGTGTAGCCCAGTGGATTGAGCGCCAGCCTGTGAGCCGAAGGTCGCGGGTTTGGTTCCCAGTCAGGGCACGTGTCTGGGTTGTGGGCCAGGTTCCTGGTTTGGGGCGTGAAGAGGCAACCAACAGATGTTTCTCTCTTTCTCCCTCATTTCCCCTCCCTCTGAAAATAAGTAAATAAAATCTTTAAAAAATAAAGTAAAATAAAAATTGATCATTGAATTCTTTCAAATAGCAAAATTTTGTTAGTATTACTCTAATTGATTTTATGATCAGAATAATACCTAAGCATTTGGCTACCTGTTATCTATATCAGTACATAATTTGTCATCTGAAAAAATTGTCAGCTAGAGTTTATGGTATTCTCAAGCCCTGGTAACCCAGTAATATCTTTTTTACCTTATGGAAAGTAAAAAGTTAGCTTAAGACTGCTTAGGATATTCCTCATCGGGGGGGATTGTAACTAGATGAACTCAATTCTGATGGATTAGCTAGAAAAATACTCTGTTCAAAAGCAAGTTAAGGATCAACTTGTCATTTCTAGGCTTCCTACTCTGGCTTAGTTCTCTGGGTTACTAACTTGGTTCATTTTAAAAGCATTCAGACTGGTGAAATAAAATAGCAGATTGGTGTTACTGAAGTTAAAATAGAGAGTGAGAATCCTTGGTCAGATATATACTTCGTTAGGAGGAAAGTTCAGTTTAAAGTTCTTCAGGGGAAAGAAACTCTTCCTGCTGGTGACAGGTTATTCTGAAGTGGTAGGGTGTGTTGATTTTTCCTCTCCCTTCCTTCCTTTTCTCTTCTTCCATTCTCCCTCTGTCCTTCTCACAACATATATCTAGATTCAAACCTTTCAAAAATATATTAGCCTGGCTTTAATTTATTCCAGTGTTTCAACTGTCCTTCTTATTGGTAAATTTTTCTTAGGATATTATTTAAATTCTATATACTTTACCAAAAGCTTACATATGCTTTTAATGTAAACAGAGGGTTTGTCCTTAGTTGAAAGTGAATTTTGACAAAGTGAACACTCACTGCGACCAGCACCTAGTTCAGGAAACCAGAATCACAGAAATACCCTTGGTGACCCTGTAGTTGGTAAAACTACTCTTCCTTCTTGCCCCTACCCCAACCCCCCAGGGTGCTCACTGTTCCTAACTTGTAACGCCGAAGAAGAGTTTTACCTGGGTGTGAATTTTATGTGAATAGTATCATACATAATCATATAGTTTCTTTGGATTCTGACTTCTTTAGCTCAGCGTTGATTTTGAGATTAAATGATGATGTTATGTATGAAGACTATTCATTTTAATTGCTGTATACTGTCCCATTGTTCAAATATACAATTTATTTATCTGATCTAGTATTGGTGAGCATGTGGGTTGTCCTAGTTTGGGTTGTTAGGAATAATGTTGCTGTGGACATGCTTGCATATCGTGTTCATACATGTCTTTTATGGACATTTGTACACACTTCTGTTGGGTGTTTCTAGGAGAAAAATTGCTATGTTTTAGTTTTAATATATCTTTCATTCACTTTAACACACTTACGTTTGGTTCAGCTTTCTGTCATGTTACTCTTAGCTATTTTTATTTGAGTTTTTCTCTTTTTTTCCATTGTGTATTGCCTTAGGATCGGTTTGGCTGACACCAACACTTTGTTCTTACAGCGGTCGTGTCCACTGCCCTCCCAGGAGCAGTTCGTTCTCACTCGTCAACGCCTGGTGGGTGTTTGGGTTGCTGTCCAGTGCTTTTTTTCTAGTTCAGAGTTTTCTGGTCAGTCTTGCCCTTTAGTCATCAACCTAAACTTTAGGATCATTTTGAAGTTTACAAAATAAATATGTTGGAATGTTTATTTATAATTTTATTGATTTAAAAGTTAACGTTGCTATAATTGGCAACTTGCAGTGTTGAGCCTTCCAATTCAGAGTAAGACATGATTTTCCACTTAATTCAAGGCTCCTTTATATAGATCACATATACTTTTCTTACTAAGTGGATATTTCATTGTTTTATGCTTTTAAAAGTATGAATGTGGTGTTTTCTATTTTAACTTATAATTGGAATAAAAAGTTTGATAAGGTATATTTGTTTTGCTGTATTCTTTCTGGTGAATATTATTCTGAGTATCCCTTAGTTTTCATAAATGAGATTAACATGTTTTTTTGTCTATGTGTATTTATGTATTCTGTTTTCTGAAAGGAATTGGCAAATTTTATCTGTTTGCAGGAACAGTTTACCTTTAGAACAGTCTATTTCTTGACTGTATATAAGATTATGAATGAAATATCTGGGCTTGATGTTAAGGATGTAGCTTTTTGCTTTCTCAGTTTCATAGAAAATACTGCCTGTTCAGGTTTACTGTCTCTTGGGTCAGTTGTGCTGACTTTATTCACACAACCTTATTCTCAGACTTACAGGCATTAAGTTAAGAAAGTAGTTTCTGGTAATTTTTTCTTACTTTCCTGTTTGTTTTGTTTCTCCTCATTTTCAGTTTTGTGTATGTATGGTTTCTCCCTTTAAATTTCGAGTAGACTTATTAGTAATTTATAAGTTATAGTAAATTTTTATTAGAGATACATGCAGCCTTGGTGTGTGTGTATTTCAGTTGATACTGTTATTAATTATTCTTTGATTTCTTAGAGTTACGTTATTTTTCTGATTTCATTTATATACTTATTAATTTTCATTCTTAGTAGCATAGATATTGAATCTATGAGCTTGCTCATGTTACAGATTTTTCAATAACATCACTGACCCATAGATTTTGACATGGTTTTCATTTTAATTATAATTTTCTAGATAATCTATAATTGTGTCTTTGATCTCCCCTTTGGTCTAATAACTCACTTATGAGAGTATTTTAAAATCTAATCTGTTGGTGATTTGTTGTTGTATTATTGTCATAAGCCTCCAGGTTTTTTTAATCATGATTAGAATTTTTTATTTCTTTTTGTAATTTATTAAGATGTTATTTACTGGTCTGAAATGTGTTCACTTTTTGTGTAGTGTTGTGAATTCTTGAATGGAAGCATACTTCTCTGCATGTGATGCAGAGTTAGGTGTATGAGTATGCATTTGTGTGTCCGACTTAGTATTTTTCTGTCTTAGTTTTTGGTCTGTCAGGGCCTGAAAGGTATTTATGTGAAAACCCCTATTGACTGATGGCTTTGTGTCATTTTCTCCTTTGTAGTTTAAATGTGTGATGTGTATATACTTTATTTTTTCAGTTTTTTTGAAATATAATTAACTTACAGAAAACTACACATTTGAAATACATAATTTGATGTTTTGACATATATATCCCCACAATGAGATCCACAGTTAACTTACTCAACATGCCCATCACCCCGTCTCACCAATCCCTGCCCCCGAAAGCTTCCTTGTGCAATTTTATAACCCTCTTGTGATCCCTCCCTATTCTTAGGTTACCACTGATCATGCTGTCTTTTACTGCAGCTTAGTTTACTTTTTCTAGAATTTTAGGTTAATGCAATTACACTTTATGTCTTTTCTGTTTGGTTTCTTTTACTCAGCATAATTATTTTCAAATTCACCCATATTGTTGTATGTTCCTTTTTACTTCCCATAAGTATTCTATTGTACAGAAACACTAGTTTGCTTATTCATTCATCTGTTAATGGATACTTGGGTTGTTTCCAGTTTGGGGCTATTACAAATAAATACGCCGTGAACATTTATGTACAGCTCTGTGTGGATATATCTGTTTTGTTTTTTTTTTCTTTTGCATTAAATACTTAAGAATGGAGTGGCTGGATCATATGTAGGTATATGTTTAAAGTTTTAAGACACCATTAGTTTTCAAAGTGGGTATACCATTTGACATTTCCATCAGCAATGTGAGACTACATGAGGCCTTTCTCTTTGGCTTATAGATGTCTGCTGTCTTACTGCCTGTTCACATGGTCTTTTCTCTGTAGTCTTTATTTATTTTTTAATTCTCATCTGAAGACATTTTTTCATTTTTTTTTTTAAGAAAGAAAGAGAGGGTGAGACAAAGAGAAACATTGATATGAGAGAGAAACATCCATTGGTTGCTTTCTCGTACGTGCCCTGACTGGGAATTGAACCCACAGCCAATATATGGGACAATTTTCCAGCCAACCGGCCTACACTCTGTCGCTTTTTTTTTTGTGTCCAAATTTTCTGATGAGGACACCAGTCAGATTAGATCAGGGCCCGTTCTAACCTCATTTTAACTTAATCTGTTCTTTAAAGGCCCCATCTTCAAATACGGCCACATTCTGAGGTTCTAGAATTTAGGGTTTTTTTGTTAAAGATTTTTTTTTATTTATTTATTTTTAGAGAGGGAAAGGAGAGGGAGAGAGAGAGAGAGAGAGAGAGAGGGAGAGAGAGAGAGAGAAACATCAATGTGCGGTTGCTGGGGGTCATGGCCTGCAACCTAGGCATGTGCCCTGACTGGGAATCGAACCTGCGATGCCTGGTTCGCAGCCCGCGCTCAATCCATTGAGCTATGCCAGCCAGGGCAAATTTAGGGTTTTAACATATAAATTTTGGGGGGACATAGTTCAACTCATAACACTTGTTAACAATGTGGTACAATCAGTTGTTGTAATTTGAGCTTTTCTAATAGATGTGTAATAGTATCACGTTGGTTTCAGTTTGCATTTTCCTAATGAGTAATAATTTTGAGCATATTTTCGTGTGCTTATGCCATCCATGGATCTTTGGTGAAGTTCAAATTTCATGTCCATTTCTAAATTGATGATGTTTGGTTTCTTACTATTGAATATAGAAAATTTTTTATTTTGGATACAAATTCCTTGTCAGATATATGCTTTGAAAATACTTTCTCTTAGTCTCTGGCTTGTCTTTCATTCTTATAACACTATCTTTTATGAGTGGAAGTTTACATTTGAGTAAGTTCATTTTATGAATTTTTTTCTTTTATGGATTGTGCTTTTGGTGTCATATTTTAAAGGTCTTTGTCAAACCCAAGAACACAAAGATTTCTATGTTTTCTTTGGGGGTTTTATGTTTTTAAGTTTTACATCAAGGTCTAATGATTCATTTTAAGATAGTTTTTGTATGTGGTGTGGATCAGTTCTTTTTTGGGGGAGGGGACATGTCAATCAACATCTAATTATTCTAGTACCATTTTTTGAAAAGGATATTCTTTATTGATTACCTTTGTACCTTTTTCAAAAATCAGTTGACCACAAATGTAATTAGTCTATTTCTGAGCTCTTCCATTTGACCTTTTATTTTTTTTAAGATTTTATTAATTTATTTTTAGAGAGAGGAAGAAAAGAGAAAGAGAGGAAGAGAAACAGCAACATGTGGTGGCCTCTTGCACACACCCTGCTTGAGACCTGGCCAGCAACCCAGGCATATGCCCTGACTTGGAATCGAACTGGCAACCCTTTGATTCACAGGTTGCTGCTCAATCCACTGAGCCACACCAGCTAGGGCTTCCACTGATTTTTTTAAAAAATATTTTTTAATGCCAGCACCACACTGTCTTGATTGCTGTAACTTTTAAAATTAGTTGAAGTTGTGTATTGTAAGCCTTTAAACATTCTCTTTTCGAAGTTGTTTTGGCTCTTCTTGGACCTTTGCATTTTCTATGCATTTTGCAGTTAGTATGTAAATTTCTGCCTAAAAGTGTGCAAAGATTTTGATCGAGATTGTATTGAATTTGTAGATCAGTTTGGAAAGAATTGAAATCTTAACAATATTGAACTTTTTGATCCATGAACACAGTATTTCCAGTTATTTAGTAGTAGTTAATTTTTTAGCATTATTTTGTAGTTTTCAGTATAAAGTTCTTATGTGTCTTTTGTCAGATTTATCTCTAAATATTTCATAATTTCTGATATGATTGTTAATGGTATTGTTTTATTAATTTCAGTTTTTGATTGTTCATTTTGTTGGGTTATGGGACTAGAAAAAGTTTTTTATATTGAAGTATCCTGCAACCTTGCTAAAATTTATTAGTTTCAATAGTTTTTTGGTAGGTTCCATGGGAATTTGTAGATGATCTTGTTGTCTACAACTAAATTTCCTACTAATGCACCTTAATGTGGACCTTTCATTCTTTGTTCTGATTTTTGGCCTTTTCAGCAAAGAAAATCATTATCGTTAGTTTTGGGAAACTTTTCTAGTTACTGGTTTTGAATTTTTTTCCTTTCTCTTTGTAGTGTCAAACCTAGCTGCCAGTACTTTAGTGTCTCAACAAGGAAGGGCTCTGGAGATAAGGATTTTTATTTCCTTTGTGGAGCAAAAATACTTCTTTTATATATATATATATATATATATATATATATTCTCCTAATTTTCCTAATTATTTTTAAATAGTTGTGCTGTTTCTACATGTTATATAGCCATTATATATTGTAATCTCTCCCATTCAACTCTTGTATAATTTTAGTTCTGCAAGTAACTGTACTGTCTGTCTACGCTCATACCAGTCTTTATATGTGTCTCTAATCATTTCAGTTTTCTGGGGTTCGTTCTCTAGCAGGTGCCTCAGGGAGTTGAGAACAACTTTTCTTGAATTCTTGCATAGTGATAACTGTCCCTTGATACTCGAAGGTGACTTTAGCTGGATATAAAATGTTTGGCTTGCATTTTCTCTCCTTAAGTATCTGAATTCTTCTGGCATAAAATATCATTGGAAAAGTCCAGTGATGTTTGTCTAGGTTTGTTTTTTTGTTGTTGTTGTTGGGTTTTTTTGGTGTAAAAGTTCAAAAGACTTCTTTCTTTAACGTCCAGTACTTTTTTAAGAATATTTCTGGTGCTAGTCATTCAGGGTCGATAGTCTCAGATACATGGTATGTTCTTTTAATATGTAGCTTTACATAATTTTTTTTATTCAGGAAAATGTTTGCAGTATTTGTTCTGTTCCATTGCTTTGTCGTTTAGTCAGAGACTCCTATCTTCTGAGTTAGCGCTTCCTTGCCCATCTTTTAATATTTATTTCCTCTTGCATCCTTTTTATTTATCTCATTTTCTTTTTTAAAAATTAAAAAAATCATCTGTCAGTCTTAAAGCATGTGTGTGTTAATTTGCTCTTGTCTTCTAAAATGATGTTACATTTGTTATTCTTCTTTGAGTTTTATCATCTCTTTTCTGAATTAAAGAAAAAAATTCTGACAGGATTTTTAAGCCTGTATCGTTTTATTATCTTTTATCTCATTTTGATTTTTTTTTCTTTTTGGTGTGCTTTTATTGTCTGTGGGTTATTGCTGTTTAATCTCTCCTTAATAACTGTGTACTGGATCTGACTTCAGTACTTTCTATTGTTCATTTTTGTGTGAAGTTAGTTTCTCCAAGTCCTGGGGGTCGTAGTATAGATCATTTCCCCCTCATACTGCTGCTGATTTTGTGGGTTTTGCATAGACAGCTTGTCTTTTGAGATTTCCTGCTTCCCTTCTCCCAGTTTTACCTAGACACATTCTCTTTTCATCTTTTTTGTTTGTGTTTTCTTCAATTTTGATTTCCCTCTCAGCATTTTTTCCCCAGTGTGGGGTCAGGTTCAGGAGTCCACAGAGGCTGGACTGCTCCAGCCCCTTTAGTCTTGACTCACCCGCTGTTGGAGTGGGCAGAATGCCTCCTGGTTTCAGCTGCTAATCTGAAGTTGGTCCGTCGTGCTCTCCAGTGAGTATCAGACTGTCGTGCTTTCCCGTGAATATCAGAGGGCTATTGGCCTTTTCCTGTTCTGGGAGCCAGTAGACATTCCCTTCAGGTTCTCTGCTTGCTTTGGCACAGTCATTAATAACATGGTCTTATGGCTGCTGGAGGCTTGTCCCTGCCTGCTTGTACTTTGGAGTTCATGAGGATTCTTGTCGTCAGTTGTATCCTAAATATTGTCTGTGAGTTTTGGGGTTTTGTTACCTAAACTGCTTATATAGCCTTTTTCAAAATACATATTTCAGCTAGAGGAAATTCTAATTTTCTGTACAGGAAAGTAAAGAATTTTATTTTACAGAGAAGAGAATCTACTTTTATAGAATAACAGCTGTGTCATGATGGCCAAAATGGTCATTCTCAAAACTTTACAATTTATGTTTAGTATTAAATGTTAATGTTATTCTAAAATTATCATAGAGTGGGTTAGAGGGTTAGAGAACGAAATGATTTTATTAACCACCGACAAGTAACTAAAAATTATCCAGGATGTGTCAACTAGGTGACTGTATGTTACTGAAAATTTCATCTTGAGGTCAGTTTTTTTATTATCAGTTAATGAAGTGGTACAGATACTTCAGTGTAAATGAAAAGCTTTTGAGTCCTGACCAGTGTGGCTTGGTTGGGCGTTGTCCCACAAAGCTAAAGGTTGTCGGTTTGATTCCTGGTCAGGGCACATGCCTGGGTTGTGGGTTCGGCCCTAGTTGGGGTGTGTACACGAGGCATCCGGTTGATGTTTCTCTCCCTCTCACCGTCTAAAAATAAATAAATAATTAAGATCATTTTAAAAAATGCTTTGACTGAGGCATCCGGTTGATGTTTCTCTCCCTCTAAAAATAAATAAATAATTAAGATCATTTTTAAAAATGCTTTGACTGGGGAAATATGGGGACATATTTCTTTTATATAATTTTGCCTATTTTGAAAATAGAGACACTTCAAATAAAATTAGTTATTTTGTGAAAATTCAGGAAACTGAGGATTTATCATTTGTCCTTCCTACTACCTCAATCCTAGTTTTTCTGCTTCCATCAACTTGAAGACCCCCATGGTTATAACAGTATTTCGATTTTGATGGTTTGTTTTTTTTTTAACTGTCTTCTTCCTTTTGTCGTACAGAGCTGGGGAGGACCCAAAAGGGAAAACTAAAATTAAATTAGATAATTCTGCTTCTTACTACCTTCTCAGCTTAATTATTTCAGCGAGAGTATGAAATCAGACACAGAGTGAACACTGAATACGAGTGTGCCGCCGGAGAGCCAGTGTATAGTTCTCGCGTCAGACTGTGGCGTTTATTCAGTGGTCGTTTCTGTACCCGGGGTGCAGTGTTGGATGATAATCGTTAGCAAGAAACTTGCTTGAAAATGTTTTCTTATATTAAATGCCTATCCAGTGTTCTGTTCCTCAGATTGATTCTGATTCTAACTCTTGGTTAGTCATAAATGGGAAGATGATGGGAAAGCCTTTTCTGCCCACATTTCAACAGGATACTTAACAGAAATCTGTCCTGAGTGTTCATTGCAATTCATTATGGGAAATACTTGCAGGATCGCCCTTTGATCCTTGCATTTATAAACTTTTTCTGGAATGGATTTTAAGGGCAAGGTTTTATTTAGCAGGTGTTTACATACAGTTCGTTTCTAAGGTGGAGGCAGGCATTCTCCTTACGAATGTTGCTTACATCGAGTACAGGGAGGGGAAGACCTCACGTTGCTGCTGTTCCATCTTGAGCCCCTTCTCTCTAACTTCCCTCCCTGCAGCAGGCACAGCGCCCTTCCTGCTTTGAAGGTGGAAGAACAGCATGGTTCCAAAACCTGCGATGACCTTATCTGGTTAGGTCTGTGATATAATGGAAGGCTTAGGGTTCTGCTTTGGGTGTGGGATGATGGTTGTGAGACCTGACATTTCCTTGGGAAATAATATTCCTTGGTCTTAAAAGACATCAAATTATTGGGGATGGGGAGGGTTGGGGGCAAAGTGTGTTTCAACTACTTCCCTATTTGCCCTGCCAGTGAGACTTTTCTCAGAAAAGGTTAGTTTGTTCTCATGCACACAGTTCTTCCAGGACTCAGGCCTTTGTGAGTCTTAGCCTGTAAGTATTAGTTTCTTTTCAGATCTCCCGGGAAACTTCTGAGGGGGCTCCATTCCCTTCAGCCCAGGGTCTGCTCTGCCTTGCGTTTTTTTCATAAGATAAAGTTGGAAGCCTCGGTTTTTATCCCCTCCATGAGGGGATTCTTAAGGGTATTTTCATATTTGCCCCAGGGATCTGAGTTATGTCCAGGGTTCAGAGTAATGCTTGGTCCCTCCAGTCCACCTCCAAGTATCCCCTCACAGAGATACTCTGTATGAAGCTGGCACCTTATTTCTATAGTTCTGTCAAAATGTGATTCTAGCTAGTTACCAACATAACAATGACAACACTTTAGTTCTCATGCCTAAAAGCAATAAAGCTTTTAATAAATGTCCATTTAAATTCCAGGTGCCGGTATCCATTTGCATCCTCTGCCTTGTGTGCTTGTGTGTAAAGCCAGTCAGATTCATTCGTTTGCATTGTAACTTTTAGCTCAGTATTTCCCTTCACTGTAACATGAGATATCAAATGAATTTCTTTTCCTCATTTCCTTACAGAGATTTTTGATCTCAAAAATGTGTAAATTTACACTGACCCTTCTGTTTAACTCGAATCTTTTAAGTCTGGCTCAAGCAGACTTTTGTCTTTAGGACATTTATTTTTGGCGTTTCTATTAAAAGATTTTTTTTTTTTGCATATCACTTTACAGGTGGACAAGTATAAGTGGCAGAAACTAATAAAAAGTCTCCTGAGAATATGTGTAGGAAGGGAAAAAAACAAAGACTGGCAGTGTGAGAGAGGTTTGACTGAGAGGGTGAGTTGAGCGGAATTACTGCAGGCGTAGAGCTGAGTTGGTAATTACAGTGCTCTGCAGCCACCACCGGGACTACTGTACCCTGGCCTTCGCTTTGAGGACCAGTAGATTGCTTGATTGTATTAGATCAGTGCTTTTCAAAGTGTGTTCTTGGCACAGTAGCATTCTGGCACCTGGGTGCTTGTTAGAAATGCACCTTTTTGACCCCACCCCAGATCTACTGAACCAGAATCTCTGGGGGTGAGGCCTTGCAATGCCTAAATGCAAGATCCGCCATACTGAAGCTCAGAGTGTAGAGAAAACATGGCTCTTTGCGTCAGCAGTGCTAGGGAATGATGCCAGTTATGTAATTGAGTATACTTTTTTATTTTTATTTTTAAACTTATTTTTTATTGTATTTTTCCCATTCCCCTTTATCCCCCTCAGAGAACCCTGCTTTAAAGATTCTTTCTCCTGGGGATTTTTTGTTGTGGTGGTGGTAATCCATGTTCTTGGCTGTAAATCCAATGGAAAAAAATTCCAGGGACTTGACATTGTACTGAGTTGAGTGTTGATGTTTTCTGGTCCCACGCAGTGAGCATCTTTCATTTCCTATAGCCTCACAAATCTCTGTCTTTCTCCGTGTTTGTTACACAGACGGTGCAACTGTATCCTCTTTCTGTTTCTTTCAGGTTTTTAATCTGGATTGTGTCTCTTTAGATTTCTGTGTAGAAATGTAAGTGTGTGCATTTTGCAATTGAATTTTACTTGGAAGATGTAAATAAGATGTAAAGAAGAGAGTGGTAATTAAAGTAAAAGGTATAATGGAAAATACTGAGTTTTTCTTTAAATTTATGACATGGAAAAATTTCTTGGAAATGTTTACACATTTTCTCACAATCTCAATAAAGCTAATACTTAAAAATTATTTTGGAGTGTTTTAGCATAAAATTCAAAAGGTAGACAAGGATGTATAATAAAATGTCTTTCTTTCATCCCTGTCCCTTAGCCACTGATTCTCTTCCTCTTGGGTAGCCAGTGTGGTTTGCTTGCCCTTTTGCATATACATACACACAGTGCATGTCCATACTACCGTGCATGTATGTTTACTCTTTCCCATAAACAGTAGCGCACTGTACATTTTGTGATGGACAGCTACATTTTTTGAAATCTTTTGCTCTCACTGCTATGAGTAATAGTGTAGATGTTTATAGCATGCCACACCTGCTCACATACACACACACACACTTCTAATCTTCACACATGGTAGTATATCCGTCGAAGGAATTTCCAGAAGTTTGCTCATTGTGTCCAAGAGCGCTGCGTGTGTAATTGTGATAGCCGCTGTCCAGCCGCCTTCAGTAATGGCTGTGCTCATTTGAGCTCCCCCCAGCAATGTAAAAAGGTGCTTATTTCTTCACAGTTTCATAGAAAGTTTTGAATTTTTGCCAGTTGGGTTGATGAAAAATAATTTCTCAGTGTTAATTATGACTTCCACCATCTTTTTATATGTATTTCCTGTGAATTGCTGGCAGCTTTTGATTATACCTCTAACTTTTCATTTTTTCAACAAATATTATTTGAAGAACTTCTGTCTGACATTATGTATGCTTGGGAGAAAATAAAAAAATTCACTGTGGGGTTAGTTTTTGTTTTTAAGATGGAAGACACTTTGAAATGAAATACGCTTAAGAAGACAAGCCAGGAGTGAAGGTGTGCTTGAAAATGCATGAAACAAAGTGACAGTTGATAGAGGATCAGGGACCCTGAAAATACCTTTTAGTTGGAAAGATACTTATAATTGTGTGCGACATTATGACATCATTTCTTGGTCTTCTGCTCAGAGTTCAGGTAGTTTGACCATAGAGAATCTACTATTTGGAAACGCATTTGTTTTTGTACAAGGTTGGTATTAACGTTGCTGTGGTGAAGTGGAATATAAAACAACTGAGCTCTCCTGTCACGGTGGTTCTGGTAGAGGGGTACGCACATGCATCCGGTGTTCTCTAAAACGGCACCTCTCACTTCTCACCGCCACGGTCCTTCTGTGTTACTGGATACTTTGCATGTCTCATGGCTTGTGATAGAAGGTACACAGTGTGTACCTTAGTCTGAAGGAGATACATGCAGTATTTCATATACGGTCCTCCATGACTGATCTGCAGGCAGCATGCACAGAGCAGAGTCAGGTCAGAGCAGATCCCAAGTGGGTGGGAGTGAGAACTAGTTGCAGGGTAGCCAATGATTTTCTTGAAAGGCCATGTGTTAGCCATAGTGGGGAGCCCCTAGCTCCTTACCCTAAAGAAGTCCAGAGAGGACACTCCACTTGGGTTCAGACTTTGAATGAGCCTTTCCTGTCCCTGTCAGTGCCCTTGGCACTGTATCTCTTACCATACAGGTCCTTCTTGCCCCAGATCCTGATGAGTCCAGGAAGGGTGGGTAGGTTGCGGGGGCGAGGAACCTGAACTTCCCTTGGAAGAGGTACCGCACAACTACACTGCTGTAACGTAAATACCACTGTAAAACACTTGTTCTTTGGGAGACTTAAGAACTGCAAACTCGGGTCTCGACTGGAAAGTGAAGAAGAAATAAATTTAAGTATTTGCTGGAAAATATACCCTTTTGGAACCATTAAAAAATTAGACTATAAACTGAGAGTGGAAGTTTTAACAGCATCCCCCCTCAATAAGTAAGTGAAACCAGTCACTAAGCAGTTTTACTTCAGTTTAAATGCCAAATGCTAGTCTAGCTCTAAAACCAAAAAGGACTTATTGTCTTTCTAGAAGTACATGGTTTGAATGTGTAGTGAGATGGCTTTTTCTGTGACTTTGAATAATTAATTTTACTTTATTGTCTGACCTTTTTTTCCCAAAGAAATGTGGTCAGGGATTTCCCATGCAATCTGGAACTAAGGGTTTAGAGTGGACGCTTGAGCTTCATGACTCAAATACTCCTTTCCCACCTCTCCCGTTTGTCGTAGGTCACATAGGCGAGCTTTTTAAACGTGAAGATTGGATTGTTTTCTCACATCTATTGTGAACAGGCACAAAAATGGAAAGGATCATTCGTTGGACAGTTGACTTGTCTGGATAGAAAATATTCCTCTTTGTCTTGTTTCCCTGTCCTCCTTTTCACCTTTATTTCAAAAATTAGATGCAGATGAAAAATCCAAAAACAGTAGATTTGGGATTTAAAATTCAGGTAGAATTAAGGTATTATAACTTACTTATGTAGCATTTGACACTAAAGTTTTGTAATCTTTTAAAAAACGGTATCTTACAGTTGTCCGAGCCCTGTGAATATTCTTACTCGGTTTTAGAGTCAGTCATTAACTCTTGAAAAAGAGATGGTTTGTGCATCGGGCTGCCTGCCTGTGGACGTGGGAAGCAGATCCAGATAATACCTTTGATAGCATTTAAAGCTAAGGATGGGCCACTCAAGAAATATTTGATGACAAGATTTTTTTTCCTGAAAGTCCCATCAGTAGAACAGTAAAAAAAAAATTACTTAAATATCTGATTTTTACAGACATGACTGCCATGACGAACATTTTAGTTCTTAACACCAGGAGTATTTTCTGCAGAAAGAAGAGAGTGCCCCCACCCCCAGTAATCTTATCTTACTAAATTGAGGAACTACTTGGCAAGTAAAAAGGAAGTCTTCTTTGAAGGCGCAGTTTATCTTATTCTCACCTTTGAGTTGTGGCTTACCTGTTTTAAAGCAGGAGGTACAACAGGACGTAATCATTGGGGCGATGGTCTTTAAGAAAAGTTACTGTGTGGCGGCATCCTCTGCTGTGGGGCAGGACCCAGCAACACACAGAAGCTTGTGCTCCGAGTGGGTTGATGTCAAGTTTGCGCACATAGAATGGTTTAACTCTTAAAGTTTAAAGAGCCTTTAGAGATACTCTAATGTAGCTCAGCCTCCTAATTTACAGCCACAGAAACCAAGACCCAGGGCGTTTAAATAGCCGATTTAGGACCCACAGCTAATTAGTGTGGCAGCGCTGCCCCGGGGCCGAGGCTGCTCACTTGTGGGCGATCCTTACTGTACACCATGCTTGTGGGGTGAGGCCGTGTTCCTCAAAAACCTCACTGTGTGCATTTCACCGGTAACTCTGCGTGACCACCTCATGAATCAAAGCAAGGCTGAAAAGAATAGAAGTTTCAGGTAATACCAGTATTTTTGAGTCACTATAGATTGAACTCCTAAAAGATTCCTACACTGCGGTTTTGACTCCATTGCATAGTACATTTGGTCTGTAGTCATCTTTGCACCGTTCATTTCTAATTAGTTAAAAATGCTTATTTTTATATTCTTTTGAATTTGAAAAGGGTGTTTTACATTTCCAAGCAAATAGCTGTCTTTGACTAGCCTTTCATTGTTAATTTTCAGTTCCCTTGCTGTTTGGCTAGCAGACTTGGCTTGTGCTGATTTTTCTTTTGGAATATGTTGAGATTTTCTTCATTGCCTAATACATAATCAGTGTTTGAATATTCAAATGTATATTTGAAAAGAATGTATTCTCATTAGGTACAAACATGCATAATGTAGCTTATTAATAGGTCTTTCAAATCCTTTATATTCTTGCTTAATGTCTGCTGCTTGATATGTTGATTTCTGAGAAAGGTTTTGCTGTGGTCTGAATGTGTCCCCTTAAAATTCATATGTTGACACCCAACCCCCACGATGATCGGTAGTATGAGGAGGTAGTGTCTTTGAGAGGTGATTAGGGGTCATAGGAAGGATGTTAGTGCCTTTCTAAAAGAGGCCTGAGGTTACTTCCTCCACCCGCTTCTGTCCTGTGACCACGTAGCGAGGATCTGGCCCTCAGGAGGAGGGCCCTCGCCCAGTCGTGGTGGCACCCTGGTCTTAGATGGTCTGAGATGCCCAGCTTCCAAAACTCTAGGAAATGAATTTCTGTTGTTTGTGAGGTAATCAGTCTGTGTTTTGTTGTATAGCAGCCTTTACAGATTGAGATTTGTTAGAAAACTTCATCATTCATCAGTAAATGTTTGTCAAGTTTTCTGATATTTTTACCAGAGCTGTGCTGGTGGGTATATACAGTTCGTGATTTATATTATTAGTGGGTTATTCTGTTTATTAGTATGAAGTATTCCTTTTTGTCTCATTCATTGGTTTTTTCTTTTAACCTTAAGTTCTATTCTAATTCCGATATGCCTGTGTTTACTGTTTTCTTTTGGCATACCCCCACATCAGCTCTCTTCTCGGATGGACCCTCCTTCTCCTTGGAGAGACCTGCCTGACAGCCTTACAGCAGCACGCCCCTCTCTCTCTCTCTCTCTCTCTCTCTCTCTCTCTCTCTCTCTCTCTCTCTCACTTTAGTCCGCTGGCTTCCCATCCCACGTTGCTTCTTCCCTTGATAGTACTCTTGTTAGTGGTCTGCCTCCCATTTGACCGTGTCAGCTCGGAGAGAGCAGAGGTGGTACTTGGTCCTCCCCTCCTCCCCCACCACACGCCCATCTCTGTGTCTGAAACATCTTGAAGAGTCCTGGCATGTATTAGGCACGTTATGAATGTTGAGTGAGTGAATCCGAAATCCTCTCCAAGTTAAGTATTCTCATGTCAGTTTACCTATCTACATACATGATTTCATATCTGCGTGTTTTGCCACCTTGGTCACTCTTCAGTTTACCAGTGCCCCTCATAACATGCCCAGGACCCTCCTAAAATGTTTCCTGCTAATGCAGGAGAGCTAACTGTCTCCATGTTCTAATACCACACTGCAATCAATACCTTCTAATGTTATGTTGTTTCTCTGGTACTGTCCTTCTCCTGATTTCCCATAAACTTGCTGCTGAAAACTGTAAATGTCTGTTTCCTATAACTTACACCTTAGTGTTTAAAAAAAGGATGCAGTAGAAAACTCCACATATAATTAAGCAATATTTCACCTTGAGATTGGGGAGGGGAAAGCAGTAGTTCTTTGCATATGCAGTCTGGAGTGCCGTCAAGGAACAGGGGTTTCTTCAGTTAGACCTAGAGATCAGAAGCAGTGCCAGTAGGGGGATTAGAGGTGGGATTCTGATGCTGTACATCTTTGCAAATGTTGGATCACCTGTGCGTCTCCTTGCCCTTTCCCCACCCTTCCTCTTAAGGGAACCTTGATTTTGTTCAAGTAATCTACCTTCTCTGCACAGTTTTGTCTTTAAAAGAGGAAGACCCCAGTCCCACAGGGACAAATCATGATGAGTCTCAGCCAGTCCTGGTGGACCTATTTTGTTTTGCCAGTGATTGGCCAGATGTAGTTCTGAACTGTAAGACATGTGCTAGGGATATTCAGACAAAGATATCCCTCTCATAAAAAGATTGAGAAGGGAAAAAAGAGTCTTCTTCATTGGACACTGTTTTGTCTGCATGTGAAGCCTGGAATGATGAGAGGCATCTTGAATCCATAAGGAGAGCTAAAATGAACGTATTTGTGGCAGAGTAGAAAGAAGTGAGGACAAAGGCCTTTCATGATGTAGAGCCACCGAAGTAACAAACCTTGGAGGTATGTGACCTCAGGACTTCTACTGAACAGTGAAAAACAAGTAAGGTTGCCTTTATTGAAGTAATTAATATGTCCTGATAGTATCGAGTTTTCCTAAATTGTATAGGATTAAAATGATTTCCAACAAAGCTGCTCTGAAATAGAAAAGGTTACTTTTCAAGGAAGCAGTTTTTATGTCCTTGGGGATATTGAAGCAAAAGTTAAGAGATACTTGATAGACTTAGGGTTCCAGCACTGGTGAAAGTTTGGACTGGACAACCTTAGATCTTTTGTAACTAAGAGATTCAGGCTTTACCATTTTAGACACAGGATAACGAGGCTCTCTGCAGTTGAGACAGAGGACGGTGGGGCCCCCTCAGTGTCTCCCTTCCTGTCCTCTCGGCTCTGCTGGGCGTTCTGTTTCTGCGAGGGACAGATGTGAAGCACTGTTTCTCATCGTCTTCGGTGACTTACTGTTGTCCTTTCTCCGAATATGTTGTCTGCGCTTTATAGTTTCCAGAGGGGAGGAGATAGGACATGGTTATGTCTTGGTTTAAAAGAGCTTTTTCATTGTTTATATGCACTGATTTACGAAGAGAGGAAAGTGTCTTAGATGTCAGAAGTTTTGTTTTATTGTAGTTCTTTAAATACTCTTAATCTTTTCAGATTGGTTTATTTTTCCTGTAAAGAAATGGACCAATTAGTTCCAGTCTTATGCATAAAGGATGTTGTAGGGACATAGTGAAATGATAATACTTTGGAAAATAATTACAGTCATGGTCATTTATTAAAAATACTTTGTGCTACTTAGGCTCATAAGTTACGAGTGTATTCTTTATTATATTGAGATCAAAGTAAGTAGTTGATTATTAAATTACTGTTTCTTATTCTTTGAATTTCAAGATGATAGAAGCTAAGTAATTTAAAAAACAAAAATGAAATACAGATGAATCTGCTTTTCATTGTGTACATTATCAGAAGCGTCAGATTTAAATCATTCTCAATATTGGATTTATCTTATATTAGACATAAAAGCAGAGAAAACGTTCGAATGCAGGTGTCAGTCCCTAGTGGAACTAATGCCGGAGGTGGTGTGGAGAGACAGGGCTGTCCACATCTTGCTGTGAAGCTTCTTGTTGAACTTAGTTTTTCTTTTCTCACAAAGTGCGTTTGGCTGGAGCTGTCAGTAACATAAATTAACGTGCACGGTTATAAACAAGCTAAAAATAGTGGGTCCTCCGTTCCATACTACCATGATATTTCAGAGGTTGTAAGATGAACTCAGAAGTAGACAAGTTTGCCCTCTGGATTGGTGCATAACCAGTAACTGGTAGTTCGGTGAGGTTTCTTTTCATGTTAGACTTCTGTTGCTTCAGCTCTCCCAAGACCCGTTCTGGTATTACAACTTTTTTTCTGTCCACCCCCAGATTCCTTCATTTGCTTGCCTAACAGGATTTTTTGTTTTTTAAACCATGGCTCACCCTGAACAGTTAGCCTGTAGATGGAACTTTGTTTTTGGCCTTTTCTGTCCCTCTTTATGTTACGCATTTCAGATATAATTTGTAGGGTTCTTGTCGTCTTGCTCTCGGGCAGCCATATTTCTTGGCTAGCGATAGACTGCACACCTTTTTCATTATAGTCCTTCACCAAAAGGGATCAGAGAGCTCTTTCCTGCCTAGCAGGCCCCTGCTGTTCCTCTCCAGCCCTGGAATCATGTTCATAGGTGTTTATGCGCCTCACCCCCTGACCTTGGTTTATAGCAGATGAGCTTGGGAGTGCCCGAAGGCAGGTTTCAGCCTCGCTGTCATTCGTGCCGTGGGTACGGTGGCCTCTGTGCTGAGCGCCCACTGTACTGAGGGGTGAGGGGCTCGCTTCTGCCTTTCCCTTGCTTTCGCTGCCTGCAGCAGTGGTACCTGTCATGCCTCTGGCCTTCACTCAGGATGCAGGGCCGGCTTCGTGGGCAGGCAGCCTGTGTACTTCCCAGGACTCCATGCCTGGTTTGATGTTTTCCTGTTGCTGTCTTGATACTCTTAATTTTTACAAGGACCCTGCATTTTCATTACTCACGAGGCCCTGGAAGTTAGGTAGCCGTCCAATTGATAAGCTTTTATGCATTGCCTACTATCCTCCATTTGCTTCTAGCTTTCCCTAGGGGCTTTCTGTGCTGCCTCATAGCTCGCTATCTTCTGCTCACCCCACTTACTCTACCCACCATGCCCACCCCCTCATAGATGACTGCCTCATGCCAGTGGACTCTGCAGTAAACCACAAATCCGAGTTACTTAGCTGTCTAGCTGGTATCTGTTAAGGCTACTTGTTAAGATACAGTTGTTTTAAGGTTAGTCTTCCCTCAAAAGCCATATTACTTCATTATGTTTACATTTTCATTTGGGTCCTATAAATCTTGAACTATTAATGTTTTTAACATTTAGCTAGCTACGTGTCTAATATTGTGTGATTTAGTCTGCTTAAACCAGTCTGATGGGAAAGAAACATTTATTTGAAACCGTGGAAAGACTGGTGATAGATTATCAAGGACCTTGAATACTTGCCTACAGATCAGGACCCCCGGCTAGTCAGCTGTGTTTGAAGCATTATATAATATATGTGAAGTTACTTTGTGAACTCCAGGTTTTTGTCAAGTGACATTTGTCTTCAAAACAATAGTGTATCATTTTCTTCAGTGATGTTTTTTGGGAAGCTTGACCCATTTCTTACACGCTGTCTGTAACAGTGGGTGTCTCATTAAATGGCAAGGTCATATTTTTAAAGGACCTGGGTTCAGACCTGGAGTCTAAGATCACCGAAGAAGTTCATAGCAACAGCACAGCTGTGCTGGATTAGCACTGTTTCCTTAGGACTGGAGGATTTGCTGAAGAGTCGGTGACTAACTTTGTGGTACCTGCTGCGTTAACGGATGGTCCATTAAGTCCTTAAAAAGTACACCGAAAACCTTGTAATGTGCTCCTAATTTATGGAGTAAGGAGTGAAAGTGTATTTTGCATGCTGCAGTGTGGCGTGCAGATAAAAGAACATTAAAAGAAGCAGGTAGTTGCCAAGTTCAAGAAGCCTAGTGCCAGTGAACTTGATCAAGGGCGACAGCCGAGCACCTCTGTGGGTCTGTCCCCCAGAGAAGTTTCCCATTCACAGGGTGGCTTGTGAAACCTGACTCAGGTCTATAAAAACCCCTTCCCATTTTGAGAAATCAATCCATAGAGTTTTGATTCTCTGAAATAGCAAAGCATCCTTGAAAAACAGTGAAATTACAGAATAATTATTCATGCTACAAAAATTACAATAGAAGTTACACAGTAAAAAGTATCCCGAACCTCTTAAGTTTTTGGTTTCTAGTCTTAAATAATTTTTGTTTCCTTCCTTTCTTACTCATGTATATTGCACTCCTTTAAGAAAATTTTTTGACATGAGTGACAGTACATATTTGTTCACAGTGTCATTTATGCACAATAGAGTATCTGGGATAGCTTTCCAGCTGTATGAGATGTAACTGATTTTTTAAAGCCAGCTTCCTTTTGACTATATGAGATGCAACACTTTTTAAAACAGCCTCCTTTGACAGACATTAGGATTGTTTTCCAGATACTTTTCTTGGGGTTTTTTTTTGTACGTTACTAGTACTGCTTGGTATTGTCATTATAAATAGTCTCCCTGTACAAGTAGTTTTGTTTACACTTGAGAGAAAATCCGAAGGATCTAGTCCTAGATGTCAAATTTTGGGGTCAGAAGCAAGTGGGTTTTAAAATTTTGGTAGCTTTTGCCATTGTTCTTAAAAAATGTGTCATTTTACACCCCTCACAATGGAATATTTCAGTGCCCATTCCCCACACTCCCGTTAACCATTGTCCACCTGTTAGCATCTCATTTTGATTTATATTTTTGAGAAAGTCTGAAGGTATTTTTCTATGTCGATAGGTCGTTTTTATTTCCCAGGGTTTGTCTGTAGGCACTGCCCAGCTTTCAGTGGGTCGTCTGTGTCTTAGCTCTTCGTAAAAACTGCACATATTGACATTTGCTTTAAATATTTTCTTGGTTTGTTGTTTATAATTGATTTTTTGTTTGGTTTTGGCTTTCGCCTTTTCAAAAATTAATTTTGGGGGGGGTAGGTTATATGTCATCATTAAAGTTGTTCTTGTGCTTTGAAATTTATTTTCAAAGCCCTGGCTGGTGCAGTTCAATGGGTTGAGTGCCAGCCTGTGAACCAAAGGGTCACTGGTTCAGTTCCTGGTCAGGACACGTGCCTGGGCTGCAGGCCAGGTCCCCAGTGAGGGGCACATGAGAGGCAACCACACACTGATGTTTCTCTCCCTCTATCTTCTCTCCTCCCCTCTCTCTAAAAAAAATTATTTTAAAAAATATCACCCATGCTTTCTTTGAATATTTTTACAGTTGCAGGATTTAACTTGAAGCGTGGTATATTCGGAATTTATTTTGGCTTAAGGAATCAAAGTAGAGATCCAGTTTTAAGTCTGCCAGCTTTTGTCTTAACTTCATTTTTTGAGCCTGTCTCTTCTTTTGTAGAATCCTTAATTTGAGATTTTCTGACTGATATATTTCCCGTGCTTTTTAGACAAGGTGGCGTAGAGTTGGGAGAGCGGCCCCTGTGATGTTCCCGTGGAAGTTAAGGGCGCTGCTGCAACAACATAGCACCAGAAATGCACAGCTGCTGATTATTTTTTTAAAAATAGAATGCTTATGGTTTTTGCTTAGGTTAGGAGACAAGAAGTGTATGTATCAGAAGGGAGACCTTAGAATCCAGTCGGTTACGTTCTGGGAGCAAAAAGTAAACTGAGATGGGACCACAGTGTTCATTCGTCCAGTTAGTGTAGTGATTTTCAGCTTTTTCATTGCATGGTGCACATAAACTAATAACAAAAATGCTGTGGCACACCAAAAAATGTGTTTTTTGCCGATCTGACAGAAAAATAGGTATAATTTTGATTCATTCATACCAGACAGCTGTTGTTGCGTTGGCCCTTGTCAGTTTTTTATTTGACAATCTAAGGGAAAAGAGGCCAGTGCCCCTGACTGAATGAATATTCAGGTATTGCATGTTTAAAAAAAAATTCTTGCAGCATATCAGTTGAAAATTGCTGGGTTAATGTATTGTGAAACTAATTCTTTCTGTTTAAGAAAAATTCCTCTGAACTAAGAAAATGATTCTCATGAGAATGTATTTTACGTTGAATTTTCTTAAGTAAATAGGTATTGCTTTTATGGAAATTTAATTTTATGATTTGTTGTAATTTATAACTAACTGGAGTCCACTGATCTTATTAAATGGGAGACCTTAATGGAACATTCTTGAGGTGACAGGTGGAGTTTTATGATTAGTGTACGTTAAAATTGAGGATAAAGTTACTTGCCATAATCTACAAAACAAAACATGTCTTCTGAGTATTATTCTCTGAAATGTATTCCAACTGGAAAGGGCAGGAATCTACCACATGCTTGGTAAAGGAGGAAGGATTGATTGACTGGTTACAAATAAGACCATCACAGTTTACCTTGGTTAAAATTTGCATCAAAATATAAAACTTACAGAATCATCTTACGAACATCAGTGGGAAATGATCTCTCCAATCTTACTGAGTTTTGTTCTTCTAACATTTTCACTTGAGGCAAACCATAACCTAAAACCTAGATATGACTCAAAACAGTTCTTTGTTATTCAAAATATTTAAGCTTAAGTTATAATTTATTACTTTAAAGCATGGTTTTGAGACCTATAAACTTCAGAATTAAACCACTATGTAACATTTGTCTAGATTAAATTTAGTTGGGTTTAACATGAAAAGTTATGGAAGATAAGCTAACTTAGAAATTTGTGTATTACTTTTGATTTTAGATGAGCATAGAGCCTAAGTTGAATCAGGTGCCTATATTTGAAGTGTTTTGGTAATACACTATATTTCCACAAAATTAAAGTATTTAATTGGTATACATAGAACCTGAGGAGAAATGCAAAACATCAATCAGTAATGTTAGTATAGACTGTAGAGATAATTTATTAATGCTATTTAACTTAATGGATGTAAAAAAAGTTGAATGAATGGTATAAAAAATTCATAAATATTTGTCTTCATTACATTATAGTTAAGGGCCAATTCTTTAAGTGTAACTTGCAACAGAGTTTCTGAATTTTGAAATATGGTTTAGTTGAATTAAGTACTCTTATATTAAGAGATTTTTTTGAAGGTGCTTGGTTGATTGACCCTTACAAATTAGTCGGAGATTTATATTTGGGATTGAAACTGCCACTGCTCTCCAAATAAAGGAGAATTAAATTTCAGGATTAATACAGGATTTTGAAAACATAAGCTTCACTAAAGAGACCAAATGTCGACTGACGGTCACATATGCAGCATAAGATTTAGGCATCTCGGTGGGTTTTGTTTGAAACCCTACCATCTCATTCTGTTATATATTCTGCTCTCCTTCCTGTCATGGACACACAGAAACAAAACTCATTTTCTGTTTCTTTAGCATCGTAGCCCAGACCTGAGACTGCAATATGGAGATAGTAGGCTAGGACTCCACTTGTGAGTTCAGAACCCATCTTTCATATTCGCATTTGACTTCCAGTGCTTAGAAACATTCAGTATTTGTGGAGTGAATGTGTGCCTTACTTTGATTGTAGAACAGGTTAGTTTGTCACTTTCTACTAGCATTGCTCTTGGTACTGGAAGTTCCAAACAGTCAAAAATGTATTTCGTAGGGCCCGACCATTGTTCTGGTTCAACATTACATGTTCTGTTGGCACCAGGCGTTAGTCGGATGCAGTCCAACTGGACCTTGGTTCAGCGACCTCAGCACTTGAATTCTGTCTAAGAAAGAACTCCAAGCTAAGACTAAAACTGTAAGAGAAAGTTTATTTAGAAGGTTACAGAAGTAGAAGTAGTGAGCTGTAGAAGAAATAGGCTTAGGAAACAGATTACAGAGGCAAAAAGGGCCCTTGGAACTTAGAAGGAAGAAACCAGGAACACTGGCACCTGTGGGAAGTAGCTAGGGAAAGGCGTGGGTGTGCTCATTCTCAAAAAAGAGCCTCTCTGGGTCTTCCATCTTAATAAGGGCTTTTAAGGACTGGGATTTTATGAGAGATTTCAGGGGAGGATCTCAATAGAATATTCATCAGCTTTCCAGGTACGTCCTTTTAGGATCGTGGTCCCTACTGATTGGTCAGTGGTCATCACAGCTCGTCCCGAGGTCAGCCATGGCATCGCTTGTCTGGTTTCACCGCTTTGCTGGGCCTGGAGCTGAAACACAGCTGAGGCCCAGCTGTTATCCCCAGGCGGGTAAATGCTTAAGGGGGTGGTCGTGCAAGGGCCCACATGGGAGGCCACAAGGGCCCACACAAGGCCACTCTTCAGCTCCTTGTTCCTCCTCCTCGACTGCAAGACTAGCAACATGCCAGGGGAGGGAAGGTCAGGGAAGGTCTGAGCCATATGACCAGTGATGCGAAAGGTCTGGGGGTCCAGTGATATGCTAGGGGAGGAAGGGTTAGCCTGGGGGCTAGGTCTTTGTTTTCCCAGTTTTGCCTGTTGCAGGGTGCCCAGGGGCTTTCGACCCTGGTGACCTGTGTACCTGGCCCATCATCCTTGCTCTGCTCCTGTCTAACTGCCTACTGCATTTTCTTTCTTGCCTTGTTTTATGTGCATAAAGAAGAGCTAAGGGGCCAATGCCATTAGCTTCATTACTGATATTGTTACACTTAACTCTGTAAAAACAAAAAGCAAAAAACCCGAACATTTCATAATCCCAGGAGATGAATAAGTACTCCCTTGGAATTAAATTGTTATACCCAGCAGCTGAGGGGATGAGAAGAGCATCTTCTGTTCTAAATAGGATTGTGATGCTGTGGATAGAAACGTGTACATTTTCATCTGTCTGTGATAAAACTTGGCTTCTAGTATTTTATATTGTGGTTTCATGTTTGAGATTTCATTCCATGATCATTCGTTCACTCACATGTATTTTTATTTTTAGCTCTAAGCGAAAGACAGGAGGCCTAAGGCTGGCAATGAGGTGGTTCTGAGGCCCCCTGGTTTCTGACTAGAAGGTGTGTGCGGTCGCCTCGTCCTGAACCACTGCAGACAGAATGGTAATGGCAAAGCCGAAGAGAGAGAGGCCTTCGTGTTTTTCCGTGCCTGTCCTCCTACCCAACTCTTTCCTTGTTAAAATTTAAAAAAAAAATTAAATTTTGTGAACAAAAGGTATTAACATGCTGACATGTCCTCACTAAGCTGGTTCAGATGTTTAGCAAAAGGATTGCTTGTATATATCTACGTATTAAGCCCTTCAGAGTAGTGAAAACATACCTTTTAAAAAGTGAGCTCTGCTGAGCTACTTCTCTAGCAGCTTACTGCATGAAAACACCTGAGCCGTTATGAACTGCAGACTGAAATCCTTTTCCTCCTTTGGAAACCGGTAGGGTTTGCTGTTAAAAGGGGCTCTAGATTCATAAATTTTTCAGACTAGAAAGTAAGGATTCTTGCCACAACTTTCTCTGCCTGTCATAGAGAATATTGATGTTTTAAGCATTTTTTTTAATGTAAAGTGCTTATTAAGAATGTTAATTGTACTGTTACCTATGCTTTAATGATCACATGTGTTTTAGTTCAAGGTATATTAAAGCTGAGGGTAATATTACTTCAAAGTATATTTTATAGTTGGAGGTGTTTTTCTCATCACAGTAAAACTTTTTTATTGAGGGGGCTTCTCTTTGTTAAGTTTATTCCAGTGGACCTTGTCCTGATAAATTGTTAATGTAGCAGGACTGATAAGGTAATTACTAGGCCCAATCTTCTGGGAATAGAATTCTCATAGGTTCTTTGCCCAAGTTCAGATTTTATACTAACCCATTCTTTCAGGATAAATGGTTCTTTATGTCATTTCATTTTCTTTTCTACATGTAACTGTGTTAATAGTATCACAAATTTACTTATATTGAGCCTAAGTTATGCGTTTGTTTAATTGATGAGATACTGAGAAAATGAAATTGCCACCCCATTCTAGAGGGTAGTACGGAGAGCAGATTCTAAGGAACTGACAACTTCCTGTATCATTTTCAAGTCACGCTTATTTTCTTCTAGATGCTCAGTTGTCATACAGTTCTGACCATGACCCCGTTTCTCTACAGACAGTATTTTCTTACAAACAGTATTACAAACAGCATTTTACAAACAGTATTTTCTCAGATGTTGAATGACTTAAAATTTACATGTAATTTTTTTATTCGTGTATGTGACTTTCTGTGATGATAGATTTATTCACATGCCATGTAAATCCAGGCACTATTCAACTTGACTTAGAGTGGCATGATTTCATATCTGTGATTTCACTTTATGCTTACATAAGCCAGCCCTGCCTTGTGAAGAAAAATGATGTACAGTAGGGTGTTTCTTTGTTTTACCTTATCTTCTTACACATTTTATTTTTCTTCTGAAAGTGTGAGCTCTGAACTCCTGATTTTCTATGGAAAAATTAAATAGGTTGGTCTAAATGGCATGGTTTTTAAACTTATAGTAGAAGAATTCTTTGTATAGTACACTTTTGTGTTATATATTAATATTTTGATGAGAAGTGATTACAAATTTTTTTTATTAGAAATTCTCATTACCCAAACAAAAATTTTTTTTTCCAAATAATAGATTGGCTCTTTTTGAGGCTAGGAGAACTTTGAAGATCCTTTTTCTCATTTCACATGCTGAACGTTAACAGAGTCTTTAACTACTACTAAGTGGCTAAAAGTGTAGTTTTGGGAGGTGTGAGTTACACAAGAATGAAATCAGTCACTTTATTTCTGTACCCGAATATCTGTCACCATAATGGTAGCTTTTAATGGAAGATAAAGGCAGAACTAATGCCACTTGAATTTAAAGTCTGAAATTGTAAGTGTAAAGATACTTTGACCCAATAAATGTTAAATACATGATATATATGAGTATATTATAGTTTAATGTTTATTTTCTTATAACTGCCTTGGTTTTTAAGCAAAACTTTAATATTAGACTTAAGAGCTTATAATTGTAAGATGGGAAACAAAACATAAGCCTTAAAATGTCATTTTGAAAATTATAAAAGTAAATACTGACCTTTTCTAAGAAAGTCTTTTCCTTTTGACATTGTTTAATTTTTTTTCTTTTTTGTTTTTTAGGTTTGCAATTTTTTTTGGTGATGGCATGTTCAGAATCTTGGATCCCTAAGTTGAATATGTTGGAAATATTTTAGGAACCCTGGATGTTGTTGTTGTTGTATCTATAATGACTTAATAGGTGAATCAGTAGATTTAATAAAAAGTATATAAAGAATAGGATTCTAATTTTGTGTTTCTAAGTTGGCATGCATGTCTCAAATTCTCCACTATCAGTGTCAGGTCATATTCCAGAGACAGTTATCTTTTGAAGATTTGGGGTGTTTTATTTTCTAAGGCAGTCGATATAATCCTTCCATGACAATTTCGTCAGTTTCTTTTTCCTTCTATCTGTATCTTTCAGTGTAGCTTACTTAGATCAGAGGTGATTATTGATCAAGAAGAGAAAAAAAATCATCAGGTGGAAATCTTAGAGGGTAAATTATAAAATTTCAACTCGGAAATGGCCTCAGAATGACCTATGTTAGAATATGTGATTTATACCCAAATTATATCCAAATAAATATACTTATGGTGAAATACTGCCAATTTTTGAGTTAGATATTACTATGTGGGGCAGAAGTGCTAACGAAATATAGCCAACTTCCTTTTTTAGTTGTGGTTTTTTCTTTTTTTGGCTTGAATTGGTGAACAAATTGGTGGAAAGTGAAGTGGCCAAAGGGTAGCATGAATGAGAAGGAAAAAGAACAAAATTTTAATCGCCGAGGATTAGTTCCCCTAAAAAATTAAAAGTTGGCTACATTTCAAACTCAAAACACTGATTCAAAAGAACATATGCACCTCTGTGTTCTTGCAGCATTATTTATAATAGCCAAGATTTGGAAGCAGCCAGAGTGCCCGTTAGTAGATGAGTGGATAAAAAGCTGTGGTACATTTCTATAATGGAATACTGTGCAGCAGTAAAAAAAAAAAGGAAGGAAATCTTACCTTCTGTGACAGCATGGATAGAGTATGATGCTAAGTGGAATGAGCCAGTCAGAGAAAGACAGATACCATGTGATTTCACTTATATGTGAACAAAATAAACTAACAAACAAAATAGAAACAGACTCATAAATACAGAGAACAGACTGAACAGCTGTCAGAGGGGAGGGTGGTTAAGGGGCTGGGTGAACAAGAAAAGAAAACAGACCTCACAGACACAGACAACAGTGTGGTGATTACCAGAGGGAAAGGGGGAGACAAATGGTGATGGAAGGAGACTTGGCTTTGGGTGGTGAACTTACAACATACAAATGAAGTATTATAAAATTGCATACTTGAAAACTGTATAATTTTATGAACCAGTGTCACCCCAGTAAATTCAATAAAAATTTTAAAATTACTGCAACATAGAAACCCTGCCTGCATTTTCAGCCTACAAATTTCAGACTCAAGACTCCAACATCAGCTCTTCCCTCAGTTTTCACCCAGCCCACCTACACTGCATGTTTTGGACTTGTCAGCCCCCACCATCGTGGGGCATAAGCCAGTTCCTTAAAATCAATCTCTTATTTATGTTTCTATACATACATACATACATGCATGCTCACATATACATTTGTCTGTGTCTATATACACACACACACACACACGTCTACACATACATAAACACTGCTGTAGACTCAATAATTGTGTCCCCCCACCCCCAAAATTTATAAATTAAAACCTAATCCAAAATGTGACTGTATTTGGAGGTGAGGCCCTCAGCAGTTGATTACCTCTGGCGGGTGGAGCCCTCATAAGTAGGAGGAGCGTCCTTGCAAACGATCCCACGGGGCTCCCTTGCCGCCTCCTGCCGTATGAGGCTGGGGAGAAGACAGCTTTCCGGGAGGAAGGAGGCTCTCGCCAGAAGCCACAGCCACTGGCGCCTTGATCTTGGACATCCCAGTCTTCAGAATTGTGAGAAATAAATATTTGTTGTTCATAAACAATAACAAAAACAATAAATAACTAAAAAAGAAACTTGGCTATATCTCATATACCTGAGCACACTTTTTTAAAACTGTAGGCTCCTATCGTGTAGACCCGGGTGGGAAGACCCGGCCATCCTTTACCATCACGGTGGACGAGACCTGCGCCCGATCGCGGAGTGTTCTTGGTGACTGCGCTGATGACTGCCGGGGTCTGTGGTTGTCTTTTTCTCTGGCCTGGCCCGGCTGGCATGCAAAGATCTGAGAAACACTCTGGGGCAGATAGTTACATGGATGGTCAAATGTGACTGTACTGCCTGCCTACTCTTCTTTATTTTTCAGCTATAGTTTGCACTCAACACATTTCTAGTATTATTTCAGGTGTACAGCACAGCGGGTGGACATCGTATAGGTTACAAAGTGTTCCCTCCAATAACTCGAGTGCCCACCTGGCACCTGACTCCCTACTCTTGACCAGAAAGATTGATATATTTTTAAAGATTTTATTTATTTTTAGAGGAGGGAGGGAGGGAGAGAAACATCAGTGTGTGCTTGCCTCTCAAGTGCCCCCAACTGGGGACCTGGCCTGCAACCCAGGCATGTGCCCTGACTGGGAATCTAACTGGCGACCCTTTTGTTTCACAGGCCAGTGCTCAGTCCACTGAGCCACACCAGCCAGGGGAAAGATTGATTTTTAAGACTGTAATCAGAGCAAGTGAAAGAGGATTGAAGAGAATTTAAGGAACTATAGAGCCTGAGTGGTAGCTCAGTAGAAAGTTAATACATCTGTTTATTGTGAGTTTTATTATTGGTAGGTTACCCGGTAATACAGAAATGGATATATAACATGTTTTGTATAACATTTCTGTTAGAGGGCTGTAAGAAACTAAGTGGGCTCACCACAACTTCTCCCATCCCCTTTTGCCTTGTTTTCTTTTAAGGGGAATTGGCCGATAGATACTTAACAGATGGTACAATGAAAACAGGTTTTTAAAAATCAAGTTCTAGTCTGAATGTGCATTGCCTGTGTAGTTCTTTCCCAGTATACCTGGCTTTTTAAAAACTCTCCTCTTGCGATACGTTCGTCAGTAGAGGTGTTTCCTCATAGCCGATTCTAGCCACAGTAGTGACCGGGCCTCCGCATTGGCTATATTCAGGAGGAGGAAGACAGGCAGGAAGAAGACTTGGTCCCTCCTGAATGGATATTTTAAAGACCTTTTTAGATTCTGAACACTGAGTACAAATGAAATAGACCCAGGAGAGGGAAAAATTTAAGAGCCTAAGAATAAAAACTGACTGCCGGGGGCAGTAAGTTCACGTATGAGGACCTAAGGGAGGGAATGCTCCATTGGAGTTCTGAGGTGGTGGAGTCCCTGGGACAGGAGGTGCTGTGGTCTTCACATGGGCATGTTGACACTAGCACTGCTGTATGTTGAGGGTCGTGGCAGGTAAACTTGGGAATACCAGTGTGTTTCCTCACAATGAGTGTGATTTTATTCTATGTTATCAATGGGTATGTGACTCAAAGAGAAATAATTCAAAGTAAATAGATAATCAGAAAAAATTATAAAAGTAGGTCTTCTATCTCTGTCATATAACTTTAGAGAATAATGTAGATTGATGAGCATAGTAGAGAATTGATGACATGAATATAATGGGTATTTGATGATTGCTTTCCAGAAACTTCTAAGTAAAACCTTGAATTTGTTGAGTGTTGGCCTCAGTTGTACTGTAACAACATTTTATTTTGTGTCTCATGGGAAAATCTGTACTTTCTTGGGTCACTCCATTTCTTAAGTCTGGTACATTACTGAGAATTCAGAAATCTGACTTAGTTTGTCCGAGGGAGAACGGCTCTTTGGAAATTTGGGTACAACAAGTATGTAGGGACAGGCAGAAAAAGTGAGCCTAGAACCATGGTTCTTTGTAGCTTGGAGTTTTAGACCCTCTTTTGAATATCCGAAGACAGCTATGGGTCCTTTCCCCAATGAAACTAATTTCCGAGGGCAAAGGGACAGCCCTCGGTTGTCAGGTCAGGAAGCCCTGATCTAAAAGATCACCTTCATTCTACTTCTGCCCTTGCCCTGACTTTATTGTCACTCCTAGTGGTTCTCTGCGGCCTTTGAATGGTCCCAAATCTTGAAGGTCACGACCTGCCTTACACGTTGAACTTAAGTCACAAGGTCAAAGCTTTGTAGTGTGATGGAGCAAAAATTCTCTGCAAAGGTCTGCCCCCAAAGTACAAGTGATGAAAATGGAGCCCAGGGCACGAGGAGGTGGCCCTGCCATCCCAGAAAGGAACTGCCTCCGGCTGGGTGGCGCCGGTCATTTCAGAATAAGCTGAGTATTAATGTTTTTGTTTTTAAAAATGAGCAGATTTCTTGGAAAATACCTAATTATTATAAAGGTTTTCTAAATCTCAGTATGACATTTTCTTATGTCTTAGAATATCAAATTCATGGTGTAAAATGGTTCTTCAAATCAAAATAGTAACTAAATTTGTAATTCTATTATTTTGTGTCTGAAATTTGTAGAACATTTTCAGGAAAATTGTTGAGTTCGCAGGTAATTTGTTCTTTATTCCTTTTAAGTTTCCTGAATGTATGATGATTTCTTAATTTTATTAGTCCATTTGTAAGTTTAGAGAAAATTGTCTTCAGTTCCTGTTTTGACACGAAATGGATGCATTTGATTGCTATTACTAGAAATGTGTTTCAACAAAATCCCGTATGAGTGGCTCTGATCTACAGTTTGCAGTCTCCGCTCACCTGCTCATTACGTCATTCGTTGGGACGTTTTCTGCAAAACACAGCTTCGCCGAGAAGGTCATCCTTGAAAAATCAAGAAATCTGAAGAAACTCATCTGGGAGCTGACTAGGAGATCGAAGAGCGTCATCAGGTGGATAACGCAGCACACTCTGGAAACATCCGAGACATCACTGCTTTGTGCGCCACGTGTGATCTGTCTCTGTGAGCGGGGCCTGTAGAGACGTAAAGTGACCTCATGAATGTGTCTGTAATGTAAGAAAAGCACGACTCTGGCCTTCAGACATTTCTGTCAGTACAGTCTGTTCGTGATTGCTTACACTGGTGGAGTGGGGCCTGGGCCATTCAACCTGCCCGAAAGTTAAATATTGTGCTTCTGGATGTGAAGGTGTTTTTGTATTTCTTTTTCAAACACGGTGTTTGGGGCCTTTGCAGTGTGTGCCGCACGATTCCACGTCCCCTGGGAGAGGAGCCTGAGCATCCGTGCCCTGATGCTTGCTCTCTGCTGCTCCTTTTTTGTGCTGTCAACTTGAATGTGGGGAAAACCCTGAGCGATAGGCTTCCCAAACTGATCAGAATCCATTAGGTCTGTCCTGCTTATCCTTCCGCATAATTTTATTATTGCATTTCTTTTCCAGCTCTTCTAAGTGGTGCCTGATTTTAATCTCTTTGAATTATAACTGCTGTTCAGGTTGCTGCTTCCCATTGTCCTCCTTTTTGCCTCTGATGGGAAGTGTCCAGTCGCCTCACTGTTAAGAGTCCACCTGTGTTCTTTCATTTCCAGCTCCTTCCCTGCATGTTCTCGTGGGAAAATAAAATGGAACTCAACTTAGAGATTTTGCCTATCTGTTTGCTTGTAAAAATTCATTGCTGTGTGTTTAAAATTGAGCTTTTCCACTGTGGCGTGGACAGTAGTCTCCACGGTACATCCTCTCTGTGCTAGTACTCTGCTGGGTGTGGGTGTCCACGCCACCACTCTGTTCCCTTGAGGCCAGGAATGGGCCTCCTCATGCCTCTGGCGTGGGAGGAACCAGAGCGAATGTCTCGGGAAGCCTGCGGTGGTGCCTGCAGTCGTGAGCCAGTGAGGTAGTTGAGATCCGCAGGTTCCCCTCTGGATGCTAGCAAAAACAAGTCATGTGCAGAGGAAGTGGTCATGTCAATAAGGTTTTTAAAAAATTATTTTATTGTGGTTCAGTTACAGTTGTCTGCATTTTCTCCCCACCACTGTCCCCCTCAGTAAGATTTTTAAAGCAAGATTTGTATAAAAAAAAAAAAGTCCTACCTGACCCCACTTACATTGGCTATCCAGGTGTGTGTTACTTAAAAAACACAGAAAAAAAAACTTTACCAAATATATCCTGACACATTTACAATGTGTATTACTCTAAATGTAGAACACATGCAAATATGTTTTGTGTAAAAGTATTTACTGACTCGCTAATAAATAACTGAACTTTAGTGGCGTCATTATTTAACACCTAATAGTTTGAAATTATTCCTTCAGTAAAATTTTACAGTGTATGGCACTATTTTTACTTCCCATGTACTGTGCACATGTCCTTAGAGGGGCTAGGTGTGTTTGTCTGCCACACATGCAAACATCGGGGGCGAGGGCCGCGGCTCCAGGTGGAGCCCGGGCCTTTGCCGTGCGCACCGAGCGCTGGGATTATGCTGGCTGGAAACGCGTGTTGAGCTTCTCTGTGTATGTGGCAAACTGTCCAAATAAAGTAGCTTTGTATTCCGAAGGAGATTTTAGCAATTAAACTTTTGTTCAGTAAAGGAAAACTCAATATGTGCTGCGAGTTAAGGAAATGAACAAAAAGACCTGTGAATGTGATTCTCTAAGTAGTTCACAACCTCTTGCTGTCCAAGGCAGCAGTGGTAATGGGTCAGGAGGAATGGAGTAGGAGTGGGATATGTAGTTGCAAGGGAAAAGAAAGACCCCTGTCTGGGATCATCAGTGGTGTGGCTCAGTGTGTGCAAGCTGTGCCCATGGACCTGAACCCAAGGTCAAGGAAACTTGGTACTAGAAGTTTGTCTCCGCTGTTCCTGAGTGACCAGCTGAGTGGTGGGTGAGTGTCTGAGGCAAAAGAGGAAAACGTGTAGGGACTTCGTATTTCTCCAGTAGAGAGTGTTCTTTAAACCTCTATGTCCTTATTTGGCAAAGTAAGACGCATGTCATCCCAAGCTCTCTAAAGGCATCTTAAAACATTTGTATTGGTCTGCAGGATCAGAAGGCTGGGAGCCGCTGTTTCTTGGAAGCAAGTGGCAGCATGTCAGGGTTCCATTGTTCATCTCACCACCTGTACCTCTAGGACACTGATTAGGTGCCAGAGAACACTCAGGAGGGTTTAGATCATTATCCTTAGCTTTTTTGTGCGATGGGAGGTGTCTTTAAAACCTCGTGTGGCAGTTAAAAGGACAGCTAGTATCATCCTGTTTCAACCAGCGGTTGTCTGGAAATCTCAGAGTTCCAGTAGTACTGTGTGAAAATGAACTGAAACTTCAGGTAATGCAAAGAGGAATTACGACACAGACTTTGAGGAAATCCTTCAGACTACCTTGCAGATATTTTTTCTTCCTGTGAAATAGTTGCCAGTCTACAAAAAAATTCTACACTAATAGATGACCAAAAACACTGCAGTGTTATAACTGATTTTATTTTCTGCTTATCTCTGTTACCAAGTTCAAGATTAACTTCATATGCAAACATCATCTTATGTAGCTAGACTATTTTTAATAATTAGCTCTAAAGAACTGGACAGAAGGTCCCTGAAAGAGGAGAAACTAAGGATGAATCTGTGATGTGTTTGGGTTGTTGGGCAACCACCTTCATCTTCTCAGTAGCAGGGCATTTTTGTAAAAAAGTATAAGCTAAATGATAGTAATTTTTAGATCTTCACATACATGCTAGCCACTGTGCTGATTAATAGAAAACATGTCAAGGAGTGAATTTCCAAGAAAGATACTGAGCCTTCTTCCTTCAGCATCTTTAGGTGGAGGGTTTTTCCTTCGTCGGTGGGTGCATGTAGGCAAGTTCAGAGGATGCCAGTGAGCTCTAGTCAAGGTTCACAATTCTCCGGAGGACCCCCACTTACCGCCTGAGACACTGGGAAATTCTTAGTGAATTGCTTGTTGGGGAAAGCTTGCCGTATTCTACATTAAGGGTTTTCCTTAGAGACTTTTTCTTTGGAGACCCAACTTTGAATTATTAAACATAGGGCTATGATTAGTGAGGCAGACACCTGCTCTCTCTATTCACTGGGACTCGAAAGCAAGAACAAAAGTACTAAACAGAATGAACTCGGCCAGAAGGGTGTTTTGGTCTTCACTTGCTCTCTGAGCACTCTTTCCCTCAGGTGCAAAACTACAGGCAAGGGCTTGTGATTTCCTCAATATTGACTGGCAGGCGTTACTTTGCCATGAAAATTTTGGACTAAGTATTTTGAACATTCTCAATTTTGTAACAGAGGAAAGATTATAGATCAATACATATTGATTGAAATAATTTCTCCTAAGCTGTGGCCAAAAATTATGGTAGATTTGCAGGTTTTTTATTTTGAAGAGAATACATAATACTGTGGGTCTTTGACACAGTTACAAGCAGGAAATTAATTTTTTCCCTCGCAATATCTATCTCATCCTTGCTCCAGACCAAGTTACATTTTTGGTTAAATAGTGCCTGTGAAGTTTTGCCTTAGGAGTTAGGATTTCCTTCACCTCTTGAGTGGCCTCTTCAGGTCCTATTTCGACCTTAGAAAACCACATCACAGAGTGTGTTATGCAATTTTAAAATCCCCAATTGTGGAATCTTCTACAAAAATACTAAAACATTTTCATAATTGTATTAATGGCATATTCTCCCCATTTTGAGAAATGAATTAACTCTTCTTAAGTACCAGGCCGAAGGAAGATGAATGTGGTTCCTGGATCGCTCAGGGCCCCCCAGCAGTGCTGGGCCTGATTCGGTAGGACCTCTCTGGAGTTGGGGCTGGGGAGCAGGACTAATCCCTGAGCAGTCAGATTGGTAGGTGATTCTAGAAAGTGTAAGGCAGGAATGTCGGAGCGTCACTTTGCACACCTACCAGCATAAGCAGCTCCACGTTGGTTTCTCAATAACATCCTTCCAGGAAGTCATTGTAGCGTGTTACAGTTTCTCCCTGCAGATTTTTTTATTTGTTAAAATTGAGGATAAGAAATAGCGTTAATTCTAAAAAATTGTCAGCAGCTGACTGTTAATTCCATCTCATACTCAGTATTATATACAGGGTGGAGCAAAAGTAGGTTTACAGTTGTGAATACCTGAAACAGTTTATTCTTGTATTACTTAGTAATTATTGTATTTTCCATATGAACAACTATAAACGAACTTTTGCCCCACCCTGTATAATAAGTCCTAAATTCTGATGAAACAAAAGGATAGATTTGGCCTGAGTGGGGCAAAGGATTCCAAAAGCCCTTTAAATTTTACCTGCCAAGTGCTCTGCCCCTCAGATCTTCCTGGCTCCCTTTGGTAGTCAATTTCATGACCACCTTAAAGGTTTGAACTTCAAAACAAGAATCAGAGGTGCAAGAGAGAAATGGCAAAGGGATTGAGGTAAAAACTAAAGAGCCACTAATACTGGACAAGGGTGCAGGTACTGTTGGCTTTTACAGGATGTTTTAATGACTGAAGAGTCAGGGCTGAGCACTGCACTTGAACTCTTGCCTCCTCCAATTCTGTTTGCATCCTCGTCTTCCTCTGCTGATGGAAGCTTGAATTTGCAAGAATGAAATTCTACCACATGATTACACTGGTACCTAGGTGGGCATCATATTTTGAATGGGCAGAGTTTTTCTTATCTTTAGACTCTGCCGAATGAATGAAAGGACTACATTTCTCAAATATTTGGAAGTTATCACTTACGATTCTTGCTTCCCTTTTTTCCCTGCCTTTTTCAGTGTGAGGGTCTACATACAGCAAAATAATTCTCTCCAAAGCTATTTGGTAAGGGAAATTGAGAAGCATGGTGTTGGATATGGCATTTCACGAAATCATTCATTCCTGTCACACACTGATGGATGCTTACTGTGTTCCAGGCGCTGTCCTGGGCTCCTGGGAACCAGCACACAAAGCGTGGAGTTGACGTGCTAGCAGAGGTAAACACTCAGTAAGTGCACCGCCTTCCTGTGGAATACATGGACCAGAGCAGAGGGAATGTGCCCAGGACGTGGTGTGGACTAGAGGAGCAGGTCTTGGGCTTTAAATGGGAGATAAAAGTAGATTTCATCTTGAAAGTGAGATTTGAGAAAGACCATGTTCATACATAAACTGGAGCTGACCAGCAGGATTGTCTTGAGGAGGGACAAACTGGTGGGAAATGGCCAACAATTGTTTACTGCTTTTCCAGCTGCTCCTGAGCCTGCACTCGAAGTGCTGGCTGTGTCTAAGTGCAACTGTGCACGGCGCCTCTTTTTTTTTTTTTTGCTATTGTTATTCCTGCTGCCCAGATTTTTCTCCTCCCGGGCCTAGCCCAGATGGCGTTGCCATGACACTGTTTGTGGAGGCAAACATGGTCACGATGAACTGGACTGCATGGCAGAATGCGACGACTCTGAGAGTGCAGGGGTCCCCTGAAGAAGACGGGTGGGTGTTTAGACGGGGGCCCTGAGGGGTGGGCCACACGCCATAAGGACGTGTTAGGACAACAGGCCAGAAAGAGGGAACCCCAGGAGCTAAAGCAGGAAAGGGTGAGTGAGGTCAAACCTAAGGGTGACTAAAGTAGGGAAGATGATGGAGGCCCCCAATGCTGAGGAGTAGGGGTTTGATCCACAGGCAGGAGAGACCCCCTGCTGTCCTCTGGGGCTTGTCCCCAGTGGGACTGTCCACTGAGTATGGCAAAGATCCGTTGGTTCTTGTGGGTTCTCGGTTTATAATCTCTGGCAAGTGAGGAGTGGCAGAAAAGGCGGTTAGTGATACTTCCTTTTCCATCTCTCCATACCCACTTTTCCAAAATGCAGATCACTTCTTTCTCATCAAAGGGTAGGATTTGTAAAAATTTCAGTGGTACAGAAAAACCTCACTATTTTACTACTGTTGCTATTCTGATCCTCATCAGTTTAGATTCCTTGTTCTCGGCAACGTGCCGTGTGTGATACCCACGTGAACAGCATCCTTGGGAACAGCTGCTGTGTGGATGCAACCAACTCCCTGTGGCTGCAAGTTGAGTGGTTGGTTTACAGTTTTCATTCAGGTTCTTCCCAGCTTTTCACTCCTCTAGACAGTTTCAGTGAACATCCCTCTGCGTAATTCCTGCGCTTCTACAATTTTCTACCTGATAAATTGTGAACACTTTGAAAAATGAGGATTTCTATACCTGGGGTACCAGTACTAGAATTTAGTACTGTAAGCCCTCCCTTTCTCTGAGCAGCGTGTGTGCAAAGTGCTTCGGCAACAGCTTCTCTCTTCAGATCTGTTTGGTGGCCTTACCAAGTGGGTTAAGGGAGTTGCTGGTCTCTATGGGGCAGGAGAGGGAACTTGGGAGCTCACTCTCCTGGTGCCGCAGCCGTCGGGGCTCCTGCTGCTCCAGAAGCACGTTTGCAGGCAGCTTTCAGAGCACTGCCTCTGAGGTCAAGGCCGCAGAAGCTTCTGGAATATAAGACAATTAGCACACACCACAGCCGAACTAAAAATGGAACTTTCTCGTTTCCTCCCATGAAACTGCTTTGATTCCAAGTTTAATTAGGCAGCTCAAAAAGACAGCACGTTTTGCTGAGACGTTGAAAATTATATGGCAAAATTCCGATCGATTCCCAAATGTAGGAAGCCTTTACGAAGCTTCTGTGGGTTATTTAGTAGCCCTTTCAGGGGAGTACACCTTCTGGAAGTGGTCTGACTGGATTACTCCGTGGCCGTCTTCTCTCCACGCCATCCTCCCCAGCCCGTTTTTGTTCGTAAGATGATTCCTGATTAAACCATTGTACACTGAACACACGGGTAGAACCTAGTGTTAAAGACTCGGTTTCCTGTTCTGGGAAAGGCTTGGCTTAGGTTGAAGTCATATTCTCTCTTAAATGAGTGCTACTCACAAGTTGCAGCTGCCGGTCTATCCCCTCTTGTACTCATCAGCCAGCCCCACTGAGGGGTCGCATTCCTTTCTGTGTCAGGGTCTCTGCACCTGCTGTTGCCTTTGCCTAGAATTCTCCCCCGCAGGTGTTCCCATGGCTGTCTTGCTTCATTCAGCTTTCTGCTCAAATGTCTCCTCCTCAGAGGTTTTCTCTGACCCATCTTCCATTATCTTCCTTACTTCCTCAAAGCAATGAGCAAACTCTGACATTAAGGACTTGTTCGCTTCGATATAAGCTTAGAGAGGGCAAGCCTTAATTCGTTTCTGGCTATTTCTTCAAAACATAAAACAATAACTGACCTATGTTTGAAACTCAGTACTTGTATAATATTTGAATGAGTGAATGATGAATCACCTACCACTCCTTCATTAAGAAGTTGTAAACTTGGAGCTTTTAAAGAGTCTGGAAGGAAGGCAAGGACGTAAAATAATGACAGATACCTAAGAGGCCGTGACCTCAGGGCCCGATGGGCCTGAGCTTGTGTCCAGCAGCGCCATTCCCGTCTCCGCCTCCTTCTCTGCCGAAATGTTCACTTAAAGCCATTATGCCTAACCCTTCCCAGTTGGATGGGGACTTGTGCTAATAGTAAGCACTGCCTTTAAAAACCATTAATGGAAAATGGATTAATACTTTCAACAGATTTATTGAGCAACAGCTATATATAGTGCCAGGCATTGTGCTAGAGGCCAGGGTTACTACAAAAGTCAACCCGATGAACTCATGGAGCTTAGAGTTTTCCAGAGTATGAATTTGGTTGGACGGGATTGCCCCCCTGCCATCCGCACGTGAAGAGAAGCGCTCTGAAGCAGAGGGAGCTGTAATGCGGAGCTCAGGAGTTCGTGGAGAAGGCGGTGAGCTGTGGGTGTAGTGTGTGGTCTTCGGGCAGAAGGAGGGCAAGAATGGGAGTATGATGATCTGCCCACTTGGGTTTGCTTAGGCACCCCTAGGGCTCAGGAAGGAGGAGGGTGCCTCTCAGGACTCTTCTTTTCTCCAGACCACAGCAATAATCACAGTTCTTAGGATGACCACTGTCTATGTTAGACTTCTGTCAAGTAAAGTCAGAAGCTGATAACTTAAAATGTTCCTGTGGGTAGATATTCCAAAAAGTTCCAAGGCCTGAAGGTCTATTTAAAAAAAAAATTTTTGAAACAGCAAATTTGTGTTCCCCCCTCACCTTAAGATTCAAAAGAAGGAAAAAATAAAGAAAACTCTTTATTCCTCCAAAAATGCAAATTGACTAAAATTTAAAGGAACAAGATTTCCAAGTGATTTTTTTTTTACGTAAGCAAACAATAAATAAATAGTCAATCCTTCAAGTCCTCTAAAACAGGTATCTTGAACTTTTCTGTGAGGAATATCTAATTGAAAACAACATAGAAACACACATGACCATGTACTCCGAACCTGTAGGAAGCTCAGGGATTTGCACGGGGAAAACCTTTCTGCATAGCTCTGTCCAGACAGTATCCCTGTCCTGTAGCTATGAAACGAGACAGAGCCCTACAGTGAGCTTTCTGACACCCAGTGTTCTAAGGGTGAAAAGTACATATGGTATTAATAGCATCAGGAAAAGCCAAAGACTGGTAAAAATAGGACCTTGCACTCATCCGGTGCACTGGGTCCCCTAGCTCCCATGCAGCTTTCGGAAACAATGCTCCAGCTCAGACTTTCTCAAAGTGTGTGTGTGTGTGTGGGGGGCGCGTACCTACTTCCACTGCAAAGTCAGATTCAGTATTTCTGGAGTGGGACTTGGAAACCTGTTTCTCTAATAGGCTCACAGGTGAAACCGGTAGCACGGGCCACCTGGTACACACAATAGCAAGGCTCTAGCCTTCGAGAACCTCCATGTGCCCTTTTTAATGAAAACTTTGTAACTGCCTTGTGAGCTGAGCAGTGCTGCTGGTGTTACCTTCTTTTACACACGATAAAAGTTTTAAGATGTGACTTGCCTGATGTTGTGCCAGAAGCCAAGTTTTCTAACTCCTCGGGGAGTGTTTTTGTTATACAAGTACTCATTCGGTTGTTGCATCATGAATGGAGAAGTGGGGAGCAAGTGGGGAGGTGGAATTAAGATGACATTTTTGGAAGCTCCACAGAGAAAATACACACATCTGCTATTGTGTCTCCTGAGGTCTTGTGGGGAGAGCTAATGTACTGGGTGGCACAGAGGTTATAGCGAAGTTCTTAGACTTGTCACTTGTAGGCAACAAGAAGATGAGATGGCGATTATCCTGCTGGTGACAAACTGTCTTAGGGAAAGTCAGATTTAACCTGACTGTAAGCTGCCTTCTGTTTTCTGGAAGAACTTAAGAGCTCTGTGTGGCATTGATTTATGGAGCATCGTTCATGTCAGATGGCACAAAAAATGTGCAAATCATATGCAAGTGGGCTACATCTCACTCAAAGTTTGCCTGTCGGAAACACGACGTCTTTATTCCAGCTACATTGGAATTTGCTCTTTGGGTAACTTCCAGTGAGGTCTCGATAATGCTTATTCTTCATATGGTGTATGCTGAGAAATAGCTAAATATTGTCAAATGAAGAGAAAGATACAAGCATGGAAACCCAGTGTGGCATCTGTGAGCTTGGGTCCTGGGCCCCAGCAGATGGGAGGGGACCTGGTTGGCCCCTGAGGCAAAGTGAATCTTGTATGGCCTTTTATTTTCACAATTACTTTTTTTTTTCCTCAGGAAAAGGCTGCTTTATTATTGGTCTTGGTCCATCTTCCTTTTCCAGATTGTCTCAGGCATGTGCTGCTAAACAGTTCAATGGTAGCACAGAAAGATTTGATTCATTTGGTATCTTATTCAGCTCAAAAACATGGGGACCTTGGTTTTTCAGTGTTCTGATAGTGTCATGTTGTATAGTGCATCCGGTCATCCCTACTGATGACCACTTAGGCTGGGCCTGTGGTGTCATGTGTTATGCTGCAAGGGACAGTCCTTGGACCAGATCTCTGTACATTGCTCTGATGGTTCCTTTAGGATAAATGCTGAGGAATGGAATTACCAACTCAAAAAAATGTATTTAAAATATTTGTCAGATGAAGGAGGCTTTTTGGTATATATTAGCAAAGCATGTTCCAGAACAGTTGTCCAATTTATACCCTTAATTGACAGTGCACTCTGGCTGTTTTGGGTATTGTTTTTAAACTTTGCCTCTTTGACAGTTTAAAGTGATATCCCTTTGTTTTCATATGCATGTATTTGATCGCCAGTGTGACTGAATTTCTTAACATTCCTTTCTTTTGTGAAATGCCTCTTAGGGTCCTTGGCCCATTTTTCTCTCGAAATTTGCTTTGTTTTGTTGTTTAATGATCCCTGAAAGTGCTGTCTGTATTAAGATACTCAACTTTGTTCATACATAAACTGGAGCTGACCAGCAGGATTGTCTTGAGGAGGAGGGACAAACTGGTGGGAAATGGCCAACAATTGTTTACTGCTTTTCCAGCTGCTCCTGAGCCTGCACTCGAAGTGCTGGCTGTGTCTAAGTGCAACTGTGCACGGCGCCTCTTTTTTTTTTTTTTTGCTATTGTTATTCCTGCTGCCCAGATTTTTCTCCTCCAGGGCCCAGCCCAGATGGCGTTGCCATGACACTGTTTGTGGAGGCAAACATGGTCACGATGAACTGGACTGCATGGCAGAATGCGACGACTCTGAGAGTGCAGGGGTCCCCTGAAGAAGACGGGTGGGCGTTTAGACAGGGGCCCTGAAGGGTGGGCCACATGCCATAAGGACGTGTTAGGACAACAGGCCAGAAAGAGGGAACCCCAGGAGCTAAAGCAGGAAAGGGTGAGTGAGGTCAAACCTAAGGGTGACTAAAGTGGGGAAGATGATGGAGGCCCCCAATGCTGAGGAGTAGGGGTTTGATCACAGGCAGGAGAGGCCCCCTGCTGTCCTCTGGGGCTTGTCCCCAGTGGGACTGTCCACTGAGTATGGCAAAGATCCATTGGTTCTTGTGGGTTCTCGGTTTATAATCTCTGGCAAGTGAGGAATGGCAGAGAAGGTGGTTAGAAAATGCTAAATTTTATGTAGCAGATAATACATTTATTATTTATAAGAAATCAAAAAAGGGAGAGACAGGTATGGCCTGAAATAACTACTACACTATTTTTATATCATTTTTTCTATGTAAAATGCCTAAACCAGATTTGAATACATCTTTGATAATTTCAAGAAGAAGTTAAAGAAAGGTTGTGTTGCCAAAAATGTCCATTATAACTAAGAGGCTAAAAGTGTGTGGGAGGGAACCAGTGCTGTCAGGGCGAAACCCGGCCCGCAGGGGAGTGCCGAAGCAGAGAAGGCACCGAACTCCTGCCAGAGAGATTTTCCTCTCACGGCCGTCTGTGTGCTGTGGTTGAGGTTAGGACCTGAGACAAGCAGTGGGTGAGAAGGCTGGGGCGGCAGTGGCCTCAGCTACTGTGGGCATGGCAGGGCTGTGGGGTGGGTGTTCAAGCAGCCACACCAGTCTCCTTGTCCTGAGAGCCCTGGGCCAGCCACCCCAATCTCACCTGACACTGCCCTCTGTGAGATGACGGGACCGACTGGCCCCCTTCAGCTCTGACGTGCCGTGCTGAACACCGATTTATTGATTAATGTGGGCCAGAAAAACTGAAAGAGGTTGAAGGGTTCCTGAATTCTTTTCTGGCTGAGGTTCCTCCAGAAGCCGAGTAAAATGAGCTTCTTGGTCACCATCAGGAAGAAAGAGTTTATCTTTGGACCCCTTTCCAGTCTACCTGCTGGTCTTTGCAGGGCAGGACCATGGACAGCTCTTGGCAACTGGCACTAAGCCATGTCTCCTCTTAATCTTTCATCACCCGTGATGTCCCACCTCCGCCCCCACCCCAGCACAGTGTTTCTCCTATCACAGCTTGCAGAGGATACAGATCTTTCCAGCCAGGGTCCTCCCCTGACCACCCCAAATTTAGAGATGGTCTCAAGGTCAAAGCATTGTGTGTACGAAGTCCATAGTGCTGTTTGCACAATTATCGCTCTTCCTTTTGCTCAACAGATACTTAGCCAATCTCTCTTGCATGCCCAGTGCTGTGCTGGGCTCATGGGCAATATTTTTCAAATTTTAGGTCACCACTCAGTAGTGGCCGTTTATCTTAATTGAATCAGCTACAACCAGAATTCTGAAAATAAAACATAGAATAAAATAAAAAGTATCAGTGTTTCACACATAGTAAGACTAAGTGTTACTTAATAAACTTGTGCTTCAGTTTTACATTTGTAGGTGTGTGTTTCTGTGTGTTGTGAATATCAGTGGAAAATATATTTCTCACTGCATTGTCGTTAGAACTAAGTTTAAACAAATGCAATTCCACGTTCCAAAACATGAAAGTTTTTTTAAAAGCTTGGCACAAATTCATTTGGCAGCCAAACACGGCCTAAAAGGGTGTAAGGTTATTTATACCCTCTCTCTATCCCATTTAACGATGAATATTTGTACTTAACTGCAGAATGGGGTCATACCTTTGACCCCAATGAGCATGTTGCATTCAATTACTTTCCTAAGAGCCAAAAAATTCTGAACCATAGTGGTTTCCACAAGAGATTTTGGACCCGTGTAAGGAACATAACTGTTTTCATTTAGCAAGTATTTATCAAATGCTCATGAGGTTGACATTGTGCTGAGTGTCAGATACTGAAGAAAGAGGTTAGTATGAGAGGAATTCTTGGGGAATTTAGCAGGTCCATAGGGGTGGGGGGCAGCAGAGCTGGACTTCAGCACTTCATGTTCTTTGTCAGTGGAATTTCACCTGGACCTTGAGCTGCAGGGAGTTCTCTGCTGACAGCTTCTACATTTCCTACACTACATTTCCCCACACAACCTCACACCAGCACTTCGGTCCAGCTCATTTAAAAACAACCTGCATATGCCTTCCTCGTGTGTCTCTAGATCCTTCATGGTACCACTGCCTCCCTCACCTGGACACTGTCTTACCCTCGTCCTTGACCCTCTTATCTAGTCATTCATTGGTCAGTTGCTGTTGATTTTGTCCTGACAATAATCCTTACTTCATTTCTCTTCTGTTCCCAGCACCACCTGTTGGTACAGCTGTGAATGATCACTTCTCACCTGACAGATTAGATGGTTTAGAAGTATATACGGTTGGGGGGAGCAAAGGTCTTCCTTAGGATCATAAAGACTTGGGCGTAAGCTGTACGCCCTTCCTATTCAGACTAAGGGCCTTTAGACAGGTCACACAGGATACTTTTGTCTTCTGTGAGATGAAGTTGATGATGTATTTCATGAGTTGTAGTTATGAATAAAAATATACACACTAAAAACAATATTAAAATATAACAGACTATGTTCAGTTATTTATAGGGCATATAACAAATGATTATATTATAAAGAACCTCCTTCAAACCAATAAGGGGGAAGAAAACCCAATTTTTAAAAATGGGCAAAAATATGAACAGGCATTTTCTAAGGAGGAAATCGAAAGACCAATAAATATATAAAAAGATGTTCAACCTCATTAGCAATTCAGAACGTGCAAATTAAAACAACCAAATACTGTTTCATGTCTATCATGGGGCACAAATGTGGGCAAGTATGTCAAACAGTAATAACTCATTGCTAGTCCATGTGTAAACTGCTCCACCCTCTTCATAGAGCAGGGCAGCAGTATCAAGGTTGAAGGTGTGTACTGTACACCTGCCACCCAGCAGTTTCGTGATGCCAGGAATGTCCTTTGCAACATTGTTTTTAGTGACAGGAAATAACAAAAACATCCACTGAAAGGAGATTGGATATTCAATGACATATTGTACAGGAGTTAAAGTGAATACATTAGAACTGCATTTGTAACATCATAGAAAACCTAAAAAATATTAAGTGAAAAAAGCAAACTGCACCATATAGTATGAAACCATTTATGTGAAATTTAAAAACATGCCTGACAATATCAGTTACATAGATTACATTTTATATATGCATATATGCATGCAATATGTATGTGTAAATATCTAGTTTATGAATAAATGTTTATCTAGCAAAAATATTAAAATATGCATGGGAATGATTAACAAATTCAGTACAGTGATTACCTGAGGGAGGGGAATGGAATGGAGACTAATACTCAGAGAGTTTCAATTACAAGCAATTTATTTCTCAGAAAATGAAGCTATTAGTGCAAACTGTTCAATTTTGACAAAGCTGGGTGTATATAAGTGTTTCTTATATTTTTACTTATGTAAAGTAACCTTATGTTTACTTACATGTTTGAAATATTTTGAAATAACTCCAGCCTAGTACTTAGTGAGTAAGTAATAAATATTCCTCTGTTTCATTCAGAAGGCTTCTAAGATTTCCTTTTTTACCTGGTAGTTGAGTTCCACTGCTTCCTCTGAATTCCCTGCTGAGGCCTCATGGCCCTCACGCCCTGGCTCCAGCCTCTGTTTTCTAGCTTTATGCTGGAGTGTGTCTTCTCGGTTGACCTGATGTTCCAGCCCTGGGGTCCCATGTCACGCTTGGCGCTTTCCTGCTTCTTTGCCTTAGCTTCTCTGGTTTTCTTGGCTGGAATTTCCTAACCCCTTTTTTCTGATTATATAAACCCAACTCTCCTTACACCC
>PVIA01000650.1:0-309014 GCA_004024845.1 Tonatia bakeri | reverse complement strand
CCTAGACTAGCATTGAAGGGCAGATACTGTCTTATTCATTTTTAATTGCACTTATAAGAGCTCATTAAATATTGGCTGAAGAAATAAATGAGTTCCAGATTGTATGTCCAAATATTGAAATCAATGTCAAGATTATGGTTTAATCCTTATGACTTGAATCTAAACATTTAGTGTCCCTACCTCATTGATTTTAATGAGAGTACCATGCACTCCCTTCCGTCCTTGTCACCTGAGAGGAGAAAGAACATTTTACCCCATCATCCTGCCTTCTCGTTCACTGAGACCCCAGATGCTGGTGCGCCAGGCATGCCCTCACATCTCCAGGGATGTTGCATTTATTTAGAGAGGGGAGGCTGTGTTGCACAATGTGAGGAACGGGACCAGGCAGTTTGGGGTGCAGGTCAAATAAACGATGCTGGCATTGTGATCTGAAATTGCTCTTAATGAAATGGCTTGTTTTCTGCTTGGCTGTGGAAGACTGGTTTTGAGAGATTCAGTCTTTTGCAAAGGGATCTGGGTCAGAATGATCACTTTATGTCAGACTAGGTTTCTGTAAAATCCACCCCTTCTTTTTTGGCTCAAGTAGGTATTTAACATCTTTATTACATGTAAGCTGATCCTCAGGTGCGGATTTGAAGATGTCTTCTGATATCACAATTTCACGAGGCGCAAGCCTGGAATCTTTCTGACCTGACACTGAATGGAATTTTTTTTTTTTTTGCACATTTTCAAAACAGATGCCTGTGAATTCTTAGAGCTACTTACCTTCCTCATACCTCTTCCTTTCCAGTTCACTTCTGGAAAAGTTTTCAGTCTGACAGTGGCTGTACCTTCTGTTTTCAACAACCAGTCACAGGTTGTTTGTTTATTGCCATGGTTACTCCTTATGTAGGTAGAATATTTGAAAACTTTGGGTTGGGAGGCATCTTTATGTTAACTTCACTCTTTCTAGGACAAACTTCCCTCCACTGCCTTCTGCCTGTGGTGGAATATTCTAGTGATGGGTTCTCACTGTTTCTCACTGCTGGTGAACTTTCCTTGAGGGATTGGAGACTCACAGGTTGTCTGAACATGGTGGGAGGGTTGGGCTATTTCTAGAAGTGGGGCCCACGCAGCATTCCAGGAAGACACGGATCCTCCTCAGAAGGTTCTGGATCTGCTGGAAGATCCCAGTCTTTTGGGACAGTGGGTCTATGGCAGCTTCTTTTGAGTCCTGGTGTCAAGAATGTTGGTTGTAGTGTTTAAGATTGTGGCAAATCATGTGTTTGGCCTCTGGAATGGCAGAGAACTGAATGCAAGTCTGGCTGGCTGAGTGGGGGAAGGGGCCGGAAGAATGAGCGTGAAGGTGTAGAGAGAATTTGGGCCCTTACACACAGATCGGACAGGAGGCTGAATGACTGGGAGAAGCTGCAGAGGCCCCAGCAAAGTTCCTCCAGCAGGAACAAGCTGGTCATTGTTGCAGGTGTGACCCTGGAACCTCCGGGCATCCTGCAGCCTGGTCAGCGTGTCTGATTGGTGGAGACAGAATCACATGCTTCCTTCAGCACCACCAGTCTTGTTCCTAGCAAAGTCTGAATGGAGCCTTCCACTTCCAGGTGGGCAGCTGCCACCACCCACTACCAAGACTGCTCACACAGGGGCCAGGGGCCCAGCTGCTGGGGACATGGCTGCTGGACTGCCAGAAAAACAAACAAATAAAACCAGAACTTTTTGAGTAACAAACCTTGAAGAAGTCCTGAAATCACCATATTGAATATAACATCATCTGAAAAAGAAGAAAAAGTAAATTGCTTTACTCCTCCCCATTCTTTGCTTTAAGCTTTGGTGTGTCTGCTTTTGGCTGAGGAGGCAAATGCGAGTTAGTAACAGAACCAGTGCCACCCTGGCTCTGCCTAAGAGGGTCCAGCAGCCGTCCGCCAAGACGAGGCTGGAGCTGGTGTTAGCAGGTGTCCTGCCGAAGATAATCAGGTTCCTCCAGGGCTGTGGACTTCTGGCTGGCACAGCACATCCCTCCCTTCCTGAGTAATGTCATCCTTGCTGTTGGAATTTAAGTGTTGATGGGACTCCATAACACTCAGAAGCATGAGCTTTTTTCCTATCTGTGGGTTGTGTGTGTTGCAACAGGATCCCGGAGGCCCAGGACCCCCAGCCCCTGCTGTACAGACCCCTCCACTTGGCCGGGCCTTTTCCCGTCCCCAGCCCCCGGCCCCCGGCCCACACGTCTGTCACGCTTTCTGCCTTGGTTTCCTCTCCCTGCCCACCTGGCTCCTCTGCCTTCTGACTGCACATCCCTCTATGCTCTGGGCCTCCCAGGCATTTGATTCATCAGGTTGTCCCAACAGAGAGGTCTTCAGGTATGGCAGGGGTGGTGACTTGGAGTCTAGAAAGAGTTCCATTCCCTAGTCTTGACTCTCTAAGGAATGTGAACACAAATCGCCAATGCAGTTTTTCACAATGTTTTCTAAAGGCCACCATTGTAAACACAACTGGGGCTTAAAAGCTGAAAGGCAGTGATGGGTTCACAGCCAGCTCAAGTGGAAGGGTGGGAGCTGGCTGCTGGATACTTGATAGCTGCAGGTGACTGGGTGGGAGGGTCTTACAGGCAGGAGTCACATCCAAATACTGAGAGACTTGTACGAGGCTCAGGCCCCCGGATCGGAATGGTTGCTCCCTTGGGCTGGGTCCTCCTGCTGGGCCAGAGAACCCTTTGGTTGCTGGACTGTGATTAGTTCTGGGAGGTGCGGGGCAGGGGTGTGGGGACAGCGGGGGAGGAGGAGCCTGAGGTGATAGCTTACCAATGAGAAGAAAATTGGTTCATACTTGGTATCAGTCCGCATACCGTGTGAAAACAGACAGAGATGCGGTCCGGGTCTCCGGTGCTTTTTTCTCAGGGAGTTGGGGTTGGAAAATACATGTTTTCTCCTCCTCTGTGGCTGGATGGCAGTTGGGTGCTTTGCTCTCTTACGCCAGTCTCAGTCTTCTCACGTCAGTTGAGAGCAACACGTGTCTCAGAGTGAGAGAGATGGACGCCCTCCACCTCCTCCACACCAGGTGGCCGTGGAAACTGCTAAGCTCTCCTGTAAAGTGGGCCTGCTGCTGCTTCCCTTTGAGGGACATTGTGAGGACTCAGGAGAGGGACACAGGGAAAGCATCAAGCACTGTGCCCGTGCCAACCACTTCGGTCGTATCTTAGGAAATGCCTTTTAAGAAAGACAAGCCTGGCTTTGAGTCCCAGCTCTGCCACTGGCTACCAGTGTAATGCAGGCACAGTCATGCCCCTTTTCTTCAGCTGCAGTTTCCTCATCGTAAGAGCGGAACTTGCACCTGTCTCACAGAGTCAGGATGACTAATGGAAACAACATGTGCAGCTGTCTAGCACAGGCTGAGGTCATAGTAGAGGTCAATAAATGGTAGCAATTATGGCTGTGTCTTTTCTTCCCTTGGCTACTGATGTGCTATCATGGTGATGCTGGGTGTTGCAGTGACAGCATTCTATTAAAGATTTTATTTATTTATTTATTTTTAGAGAGAGGGGAAGGGAGAGAAAAAGAGGAAGAGAAACATCAATGTGCAAGAGATACATTGATCAGTTGCCTCTCACACACCCCTCAACAGGGCACCAGGCCTGCAACCCAGACATGTGCCCTGACCAGGAATCAAACAGGTGACCTTTCACCTCATGGAGCAATGACTGTTCACCTCAGGGAACAAGGCTCAACCAACTGAGCCACACTGGTCAGGGCTGGTGACAGTACTTTTGAGGAGGCATTTGGTGTCGCTAAGGCTGGAGATTGGGAAGCAGCTGACCGTACTATTACAGCTCCAAGTGTGGAAGCTGTAGCTCCCACCTCCCTCTCACACCCCACCACCACCCCATCCCCTAAATTCCATCTGAACTTGGAAAGTGGGGCAGCAAGCCCTGGAGAGCTACTGGACAAGGCTTTCAGATTTAGGGATGAATCCTGTTTCTCTGATTAGGTCTCGACATGTGAGACCTCATTTTATGGAGGGACTGACCACTCTAATTTCAAAGCCAAAGGAAAATATCTATGAACCTGATTGTTAAAAAAACTATTGCCTTGTATACAACACACATGCCAGTGTTGAGGGTGAAAGGCATGCTGACGTAAAGATCATAGCCAATATCTGCATCTGGCGATCCTCTAATGATGAAATGAACGGCTTTCGCCCCACTCTAATGCGATGGAGGACCTCTGTACTGGTGCCTTGTGTCTTATGTTCCCTCTCAGTTTGATGATGCTCCTGTGAGAGGACCCCGTGTGGCGCTGCAGAGGGGAGGGGACAGTGGACTGTGGGACCGCAGCATCCTCATCAGGGCAATGCAAGGACTTCGTGAGCTGACCTGAGAATTTGCCTGTGGCCAGGGTTCAGATCCCAAGAACAATTTGCTGAAGATCAATTGAAACACTACCACAAGAAAAGGACATGGCCTTGGGTTAATATTTAGCTTCTCCTTGTCCCAGGGAACCTGCTGGATTTCCTGATGAACACAGTGACACCACGAGATTATCCTTTCCCCGGAGCCACTGAACATCCTAGAAACCCTTCCCATCTGCCACGGGGCCATTTATTCTGGTCCGACGCCACAGGTTTACATTTTAGAAATTGAGGGCGTTCAATTTACATTCTAAAATGCTAAACATTTACGCTTATGTATAATATGTTGGTCCTAGTGTAGTCTGGAAATTGGTGGTTTTATCCTGTCTCATCATTTAACTGCTAAGACCATATTGAGAGAAGAGATTGCTGAACAGAAGTGACTATAGGAACAGAAAATGCACTTTAAAGTCACCTTTATAATAATAAGGAAAATGTATCAGGTCATTTAACAAGAAGTCACTAGGTAATGCGACTGTAGGGTTGGTTAATTCAGTAGCTGGAAGATGACATCACAGACCCAGGTTCCTTCCACCTTTTGCTCTGCCATCCTGGGTACAGCAGGCTGGCTCCCTTTGTGACCTTTCCCAGCACGATTTTGAGGTCTGACAATGTCCAGAGGAAGAAGGAAAGGTCTCTTTCTACGTGTCTCTCTTTAAGAAGAAAGAAACCTTTCTATAAGATGGGCTTCTGCCATGTCTCACTCAGTGGCCAGAACCCAGAACATGCTGCATCTTCCTCCCTGGGGGGAGGAAGGGGGTTCGCTGTGATTGATGGAGGCACTTTAAAAGTCACCCCAAACTTGAGATCAGCCATCTTTCCTGAGGGGAGGAAGATCATTAGGATCAGAGTCCTGCGAGCCAGGAAAGCAGGGAGGAATGAACGGGAGATTAACTAGTGAATAATGGATTAACTAACGAATAACAGCAGCCCGAATGTTCTTCACTGAGAGTCTCCGGGTGCTTCCTCAGAGGGGAGATTAGCAACATTTAGACCCCGAAGCCCCTCACTGTGCTGTCACGGGATGTGGTGGGAGAAAACGAGGCATGCTATAGAGAAGGACTTGTCGAGTGTCTAGGATTTCCGTCTCTGCAACACTGCGGTGAGGACCAGACGGGGGAGAAGGAGTGTGCGCTGCTGGCGGGGGCGGGGTGCGCGGGTTTCCCAGGCTCGCACTCCAGCCCCGGGCTGAAGGCGGGTGCCTGTGGGAGGCCGTCTGGCCTCGGAGCCGTTCTCCGGAGATCTCTAAGAAGGGCAGGACTGATCCCTGCGGGACAGGACCGGGCAAGTGACCTCCGAGGCCTCTGTTCTGTTTCAGGTATTTCTGGCGTTAAATCTTTTCAGAGGATGCGCGGCAGCCTCGCCGCTGCCTCTATTAGCAGGCCAGACTGCCGCGCTGACTCTTCCATTTGAAGTGTCCGCTTTCACTGCGGAGGCAGCAGGATCTAGGAGAGAGATACTATCAGAGTGGGGCCCCCGGGGCCTGGATGAGATTTCCGCTCCGCTGGGGATTCACTTTGTAGCGGAGGGAAGTCACTTAACCTCACCCTGCTGCTTTCTAGTGTGTGCAGCTCGACTCGGCGCCATTGAGAGCTTTTTACTCACCCTTCCATTTCAGCTGCGCTCTGGGCAGGGTGCAGGGTCTTCGTCCACGAGACCCAGTTCTGAGGAGCTCCACCACTCTTCACGCCCGCCCCTGCCCCCGGCTGTGATTTCCCCATGACAGCAGTAACAGCCAGTGCTGCTTCAGTGCCTGCTGTGTGCCAGGTGTATCTGCAGCCTGGGATTTGGGTCCAGACTCATTAGTGCTTAGATTTCCAGAAGTTTCTGGGGATCAGCCAAGTTCAACCTCTGGGTTTACCTGCAGTGTGATTTTATTTCCCAAATAACTTACGTATATTGAAGCAACCATTCATAAACCACCGAGTCAGTGCGTGACCAAGAATCTGGGTCAGGGATGTGCATTCTACTTGTTTTTTAAAAACACATTTGGCTTCCACTCCTAATTCTTTAACTGCGGAATGGGGACAGCTAGTGGTGTAGTGAGCATGTACAGACAGTGTCCTCCAGGGGACTCAGGTTCCCACCTGCACACACCTGGGGTCCCCACCTGCACACACTCCCTGGTCCCCACCTGGAGACAATTCCAGGTTCCCAACTGCACATATTCTGACCCAAGAGACTTGGGGTGAGGGAATGTGCATTCTCAGCTCCACAAGTGATGTGGAGGCAGAACCTCTGTGGACCCCAGTTTGGGAAACACCAGTCTTCCTGACGTGCAGAATGCCGGCCCAGGGAAGCGTCCAAAAAGGCCTTTGACCACACGACTGCACCAGGACGAGCCGAGTAGATAGCCAAGTGCTCTGGGGAGAAGGGGATTGGTATAAATGGCCAAGGGAACAGAACTGAGTCAACTTGCTCCCAGTAAGCCTTCCTCTGGAAGGGACGGTTTGAGCTGTGGGATGAAGGAGGTAGGGGAAAGATGGCAGGTTGGAGGTCATGCTGCTCCCAGGCCTACACCGGCAGCCTGAGGACGAGAGTCTCTGACTGCAGGTCTGTGGGCGGCCTGCCCCATGGCCAGTGAGGAAAGCTTCTGAGCAGCCTGACCTCTGGGGCTGTCTTTGCTGGACACTACCCCGAGTTACTCTCCACCCTGGCATCCCTCATTGGTCCGTATTGTCCATGCTCCATTCTTCCACCTGGCCAACATCGTAACTGTAAGATGAGGAAAGCTGGCTCTTCTCATGAACTTGGTATGAAGAAGGATACAGTCACAACACACACACACACCTTTCACATTAAGAAACATGTGTTTAGCGCTCTCCCTAGAGTGGGTTCCCTGCATGGGGCAGTGTGCCCCTTGAGAGCAGGAACAGTGCCACACGGCACCTGGCACACGGAGCAATTATATGCAGAGCAGGTATGCCACAAATACCTGTTGAATCACAGAGGGAGCCTTTCCCGCTGCCAGGGAAACACAGATGATGAAGACATGGCCTCTGCCTTGCTACCCCGGGAGGTACTTCTAGAAAGGTCGTGGGGTGAGGTGTAAGTGCCGATGGTAACGGAGCTTTATGTGGATTGCCCTGGGAGGGTGGGAAGGACAGGCAGTGCCCGGAGGGTCTGGGGGCCCAGATGACAGAGAAGGTGGTGACCCCAGAACAGAGGAGAGCTGGGGTAAGGCCATCCCAGGCAGAGGGGGAGCTGAGAGGTAAGAAGCCATTCAGGAGAACAACTAGAATGCTGGGGTGCCAGATCCCAAAGACTTGCTTTTGAGGTGAAGATGTTTGGGGTTTGCCTCACGGATAGATGAACATCACTTGGATTCCATTATTCGGCAACTACTTCATCCCATCGGCATAAGCCCACGTTTCCTTAGGGGCTGACCAACTGCAAATTTGTGAGGAAGAGGAAAGGTGTCGGAGGTCTCCTCCATCTAGTGTGTGAGTAACCCCCTTGCTCAGAAGCTGGCAGCAGCCCCCACATGGACACAGAAGAGAGCGGAGATCCTCCTCTCAGTCTGGGGAAGGAGCTAAACTGTTACTTCCAAGTGTCTCTTTGTGAAAAGGAAAAAAGAAATAGATCCCACACGTTAACTCTGAAAGCTGGTGAAGTCTGTCACCTTCTTTCAAACACACTTGGGCTGAATCAGAAATAGACCAGCCTGGTGGGTGGAGCTCTAAATTGACACCTTGGTCTCATCATTAAGATCGGCTAAACGTTTCATTAGCGTGAGGTGCTATTTAACAGATGAAGAACTTTCTGAATATATAGTTTCTCCCCTCTTCTCCAAAGTAAGTTATGCTCTGTGGTAAATAGTGCAATGCTTAGAGACAGGAGAGTTTTTTATTTTTGAGAGCGTGAGTCGTACCTACATTCCGGGAAGTGCCAAGTGTTCCGGCCTTGAGGCAGCGTTGTGGCTTCTGTGTGCACAGGAAAGCCAGGCAGTGTTGAAGCCTGAAGCCACTGCACGTGGCAGATTGAGCTACTGAGAGCGCAGGATACACAGATGGTGTCCTGGCCAGGTTTCCTACTCCCTTGGTATGGTAAATATCGACGGTTGAAGTCATAGTCTAATGAAGTCAGTAATTACCGTTTGTAGAGGACAAAACTAGAAAATCAGACTTGGAGGATACACTGGCAATTAAGTACAAATATAGAGTGAGTGTAACCCATTACTTAGAGTTTAGTTCTGGAAACTGAGGCTCGAGGAGATATGCCCAAGACCACGGGGTGAGATGGGACAGAGAAGGACTCAGGGTCCCCCCAAGTAAGACCCCCGCTTTTTGGCCAGATTTCTTTCAATGCTATGTATTGTAAAAATATGTTAATAAAGGAGTTTTTAAGAACAAACTTATCACTTCCCTACCTCAAAAGCTTTAAAATATATTTCTGCATTTCCTCACAAAATTTTGTAGCTGTTAATGGGCATACAATTCTATGTTCCTCTTAATTAATATTCAAATCACTTCCCCTTATAGGTTATGTGCTTTTCATTATCACTTCTGTGATAGCTTACCAGAATCCTCACCGACTTTATAGACTCCTTACTCTTTGGGCCCTTAGGTTATTCCAGAGGTTTACTCGGACATATAGTGCTGGCATGAACGTATTTGGCATTTGGCTTCTTCACATTGAACTAGGTCCCTGCCCTCTTCCCCCATGGAAACACTCCCAGGCCCTAAGGGGAAACCCAGCCTATTGCTGGTGGAATTTTGTACTCTGGCCCATGTGGCTTGATAGGGAAAGCTTTGATCCAAGCTAAGGGATACAAATAAATATGAAAAATAGCTAATAAAAGTAATAAAAATGAATAAATGAAGCCCAGAGCTCAGCGGGGATGCTGTAGCCTGTCGAGTCCCATAGGTGCTGTGGGCGTCAAAGAGAGGCCGTGACATTTCCCTGCAGTGCCCAAAGCGAGGCCTTTGGGTGGGGGGATCCTCACTCTGCAGCCAGTTTGCAGGAGGAGGAGGGTGGTAAGGAGAGCACTGAGCTCCCTCCTCCCTCCTGCCTGGGTGGTGCGGGTGGATCGGGGGCTCAGCCATGTGTGCAGGGATATGGCAGAGCTCAGGGAACTGGGCTCCTGCTGACCAGCGAGTGGTGGTCCCAGGAATGGCCTTATTCCGCACCAGCAACAGCCCACAAGTTCCCCGGGGACTCACAGGACCAGAAGCAGCCAAGCAGGGGAGTCTGAGAGAACATCAGCCCCGCCCCCCGGCTTCGTAGACAGGGGCAGAGGCAGAAAAGCCTGCTCTCTTTCACAGGCAGCTAGAAACATGCAGAAAGCCACCACGAGGGACCCACTCTCATTCTTTTTGGCTCCTTTAGCTTCTCTTCAGTCTTGAACCCCGAGTGATCAGAGTAGCAATGTGATCCAGTCCCCGTTCAGGAAAACCTGATGTGCCCACTAAACATACAGTTTTGTCCTGTCTTGGGAGAGTGTCCCAATCCAGAGAAACTTAGGGAAGCCGAGGTGCCAAGGGCAGGAGGGAGGCTTTGGAGCAGAAGGCTGTTCTTCGACCTTCTCACAGGCTGCAGGTAGAACCCCAAACTAGTTCAGCTCAGATTGTGATATTCACAAGCCGTCTTAACTAAGCCCCTTCCAACTTCGTCTGACTTTCTCTCCTGCTGATGTAACATGGTATGAAGTGACTGCACATTATTATTTGAGCCTCGCCCTGCTTTGTAAGGTGATCTGGTTTCCTAGCTGTCAGTAAAGTCTTACAGAGCACACAGGTGGGATTTGCTGTTGCTGCCCTCCCCCAAACAGGAGTGGACTGCCTTTTTACTATGCTCAGAGCAGAAATCATCTCCTCAAATTTCTTGGTCCCAGCTCACTGCTCCTGGTCACACAGCAGCGTATCCTGGCAGTAGAAAGAGCCGTCTCTGTCAGCAAAGCCCAAACTGCCCTTGGTCTGCCTCTGGCTTCCCCCCCACACCTGGGGTCCCTGGCCATTCATTTCCTTCCAAGTCTTAGTGGAGAGGGCAGGTGGGCAGAGCATCCACCCTCCCACTGCTAAGGAAGAGGAGCACAGGCTTATGCCTGCTTTGACTGTGGCGATGAGGCTGCAGCCAGAGTGCCCCTGGGGAAGCAGTGGGACTTCCGTTGACCCCCATGGAACTCTCCCATTGATCTCATGCAGAGTCAGTCCCCGCCTAATGAATGGATATTGAAAGTTTCTCTCCCTCTCCATGAAGCCTGCAGGGATTATTCTTGTTTACATCTTCTTTTATTGTAAAGTTCCCTTTCAGCTTGATGGTCAGAACTCAGGGTGGGGTTCCATGGGGAAAAGAGAGAGACTCTTTGTCTGAGCCTGCTGATGCGGGAGTTCCTGGGATGGAACAGCCCCAGGAGAGGAAGCAAGGCAGATGCACTTAATTTCTCAATTAAAATGAATTAAATATCCGCAATTTTAATGTGTGATCAAATCATGTTTAAAATATATCGGGCCAGATATATTTGTGATGAACTGCTGTGCAGATAATGGAAATCATTTCAATAAAACTCTCATCCATGCTAAGACCTTAATCAAGGGATAACCTATTTGACATTGGATCACAGAGAACTGTGTAATTCTGCCCCTGCAGGAATAGATTTATTCCATTTGTGTGATTAATGCATGAGGAGGCCAAGGTCATACTAAAGTTCAAGTCCATCTTCTGGATTTCTCGGGCACCTTACAGTTTTCTGTGGGAGCAATAGTTTTTAGAGTGTGATTTTAATGCCTTTCTCAGTAATCCTTACTTTTTGTAGAATTTGGTTTTCTATTCTTTGAAACTGTGCCATCTTGAGGTAGATTGTCTAAAAAGTAGGGGATATCTGTGCTGGTCCCCTAAAAGTTCCCTGTGTTACTGTTACCTAAATTTGATGGTTTCGACTTGACTCAAAATTACATGGGGAGGGCTTTGTCCCAAATAACTACAGACCACTGGATTTTCTTCATGGTTGTTTACCGTTGATATGTCCTATAACTTTTGTTATTTTATTATACATATCTTATTCTACAACGCTTAGCTTCCTCACGTGTCAAATGGGAGTAACACCAGCTCCATTCTCCCTCCCAAAGAAGCTGATGGCTCGAGTGCCTGGAGATGCTTATGTGAACCACAGAGGACAGCCAATCACGGGTGGACTCCAGTCGCATTGCATTCCTGCTGGGGTGGGGGTCTTCTCATTCCAACTAGATTGTATGTGTGTGTGGGCAGGGGGTGTCTGTCTCCTCCCCCAGATTAGTGTCTGGTGTGAGCCAGTGCTCAGCAGCGTCCTTGGCCAACCGCCGGGCGGCCGTGGGTCGTGCAGACAGCTCTGGAGGCCGGCAGGGAGGCCCGCCTTACTTGTCACAGGACAGTGGGCTGAGGACAGACTTGAACCAGAGGCAAGCACTGACTTTCTATCTCCAAAGTTTTTATTCCATTCTGGTGGGAGACAGAGGGAAATCGTTAAACTGCTAACATGAGCCTAATAATCAGGTCAGTAGAATTGCAAAAGATTATCTGTTTTGACATGTTCCGATTTCTTTTTTCCTGTGTCCTTACTCTCCTCCTAAAATCTGTCCTTTCTCATGAAGAGACAAATTCCTGATTTGGTGTATGTCGTAATGTGGACAAATTGTGTGAGAAGAGACCTCTTCTTGTTAGTTTTTGCCAGGAGGTTGTCTTATTGTGGGGACTAAAGTGATGGAGAGAGGCTCCAGGCTCTTCTAATGAAGCAAAGGACAGAACATTTATGTCAATTAAACTATGCAAGTGGGCATTTTTTCTTGCTTTTGGAGGTAGGTCTTGCAAACATTTCAGGGTGTTGCCCACTTGTAGGAAGGATGCAAATCCAAAGCAGGCACTCTCCTTGAGGGGTGTTTGGGCAAATTTTGGATTTTTTAAATCTTTATTGTTTTTTATCACAAAATGTTACCTGGTTTTTGTCACAGAATTTAAAGAAGCATATAAAGTAAAACCGTATTATCTCCTTTCTTCTTCATCCCTCTTCCTGGCTCAGAGGCACTGGCTGTTAACCGTGGCTGTGATGCAAACTTCCAGACTATTTTACATGTGTGCTTAGCGAAACTCATGTGCAGACACACAGATTTTATTTTACAAAAGTGTGACAATGAGAAACATTGCTCTGTGACCCGCTTCTTTCACCGTGGATATTTCTCAAGTCAGATACAATAGTCCACCTCATTATCTTTCAAAGCTGCATTTACTCTGTTATTCGATAATCATAATGAAACAATTTGGCGATGCACCAAAATGTTTTCATTTATTCACCTACTGATACACATTGAGGTCGTACATCCCTCCTTGCAATATACACACTTCCTTTTGCTATTGCAGACGTGCAAGGAGGGTACCCACACACAGCTGTACACCTTGGGTGTGTCTCTGGCCCTCATCTGGGGAGGAGGTTTCCCCCTGGTGAACAAGTAGCTGGAAATCTCCTGGGCCCCCGTGTCCTGCTTTCTGCCTCTGGAGGAACACAGTTCAGGCTTCAGAATGGTTGGCGTTTTTAGGGCCCCCTGGTGCCCTGATTCTGTCTTTGCTCACTCTCCCCTCTGGCCCTGGTGTGGCCCATGGGGCCCTTTTGCCTAAGCTGGTTGGAATACACAGGGCCTCCTGGGGGTGTGTGTGTTTGCTTTGGGGGCCAGATGGGAAGGCTCAGTGTCCACTGTGTGATCCCACAGCTGAACGGCAGAGACCCGCAGGGCTGGCTGGGCGGGCTCCTTTCCTCTCTCACCATTCTTGGCATTCTAAGGACCTCCAAATGGCCCACTGCTAGCATGTCCCTGGACCGCCTTGGAGACCAGCCTTTGCCACTGTCCCGGGACAGTTGTGTGGGGCACAGGGAACCCCGACATCGTGAGCACTCGTCAGTGCTGGGCCTAGTGCCCCAGAGCTCAAGGGAAATAACAGCTCGTATATCAGAAGACACGGAGGTGGGGCCCTTTGTTTGATAAGATGAGTGGTCAGAGAAAGCACACTTCGGCTGAGGGAAGAGAAGGAGCCAGTTTGAGATGAGCTCAGCGGAGCACATTTCAGGAATGATGATGGCAGACACGAAGGGCCTCGGGTTGGGGGATCCTTAGGCTGGGATGGGTGATGGGGCAGCTCCGGGGACTGGCAGCAGGGCAGGGTGCTGGGCAGTAAGTGAGGGGACAGCAGCAGGAGAGGAGGTGCCAAGGGGGCCAGGTGGACGGTGTAATCCACCATGCCTGGGTCAACTGTTGGGGCCCCAGCTGCACATCCAAACTGTAACAGATTGCCAGGTGTCGACCTTCTTCTGGGACAAAAATACTTTACTGGGGGGATCTTAAGGGTGGAGGCAGAAAAACACACGTCTGTTCACTCTGAGGCAAGAGTGATGAGTGCCGTGCAAGGCTGATCAGAGTGTGAGGAGCCCAAGAGACAATGGCCCCTCTGCTGTGGGGACAGGGCAGGCAATGCGGGGTTGGGCCCTGAGGGTGGGCACTGGGGCAGAGACACATGTGGTGGGGGACGTTTCTAGCAGAGAGAGCACTGCAACGGGTTCAGGGGCTTGGAAGCAGGGGCAGGTGTGGGGTGCAGCAGAGGCGTGTTTGGGGTAGAGGTTTATATGAAGGTGGAAGAGTCAGGCTGAGCCCAAAGCAGGGAGCCTCGAAATCTAACATGTGTATACTTGATCTGTAGGAAAGGGGCCAGGGCAAGCTGCTTTCTTCTGAGCGGGTTTGTGAGGGGAGTAGAAGCCCTGGCCTTGCTCCTGTGTGCTGGTGGCCCTGTTACCTAGTAGCGTACATTGCATTCCCTAGGGATTTAGAGGGGAGGAGCTCTAGCTAGGACCCTGCTCTGAGCTGCAAACCATCAAGGCTGGGCGGGCCAAGCCCCAACCCTGGGCCAGGTCATGTCCTCCCAGAGTGGGACTCATTAGGAACTGCCAAAGTGGGGCCTGGCAGCCAAGGTCACTTTGAGGACCTGGGAAGAGGGAAGGCTGTGCAAAGCCTCAAGCATGACCCCCTCTGCACCCAGAGTCCATATCTTCTCTGGGCAAAGGGGTAGAAGGAGAAAGAACTGGAATTTGACCAGTGTTCTCTGTCCAGCCCTCAGTGGTCCTAGGGGTCCTGGGAAGGGCGATGTCACAGGAAGTCACAGGAAGAGGGCATGACGGTTGCCCTTCATACTTACCCCCACCCCCCGCCCGGCTGAGGCTCATAGACTTCCTCCCTTAAACCTTTGCTTCCTTGGGACTCAGAGTAACCTCAGGTGTCTGGTGACGGGAAGCAGACTTCTCTGACATGCCTTTGGCAGCTTGGAGTGGTGGAAGAGGCACTGGTAGAAAGGCAGACTGGGTCTGAGTTTGGATTTGGCGCCAGGAGTCCACAGCCACATAGCCCTGGAAAAGTAACCAGAGCTCTCGGGGCCTCACTCCCTTGTCTGTGAAGTGGTGACAACAGTCCACAGCCACAAGGTGCCCATTAAAGTTGACGATGTCAATGAAGTCTCAGGGTGAATAGTAAGAAATTCAATAAGTGTCAGTTCTCCTTTCCCACTGGAATTCCTTTCCTTCCTTTATCCTTCCAAATGAAATTTTAAAAATAGGTCTGTCTTCCCAGTAGACTCAGTGAGACTCAATAAATCCTAGAGTAAAGTACCAAGAGAGGTTGCAGAACATGTTTCCCCAGAGACCTTCAACAATGCAGTTGTCTGGGGTGACTTGGGGTCAAGGTCAAGGTCAACAGTGAGGTCCCTCTGTCTTAGGGTAAGCGTCCTCCTCACACTTGCTCACTCGGAATCTCCCCGTTCTCTCGTCCTCCCCGCTCCCCCCACCTCCCTAAAAAAAGGCTCAGCTCTGGGGCCTGTGTGGTTGAACGCTGTGAGACTGCTTCCAAGTTCAGCTTCTCTCTTGGAGTCCCCTGGGGTCCTGATTCTGAGGAGCAGAAAAGGCTAAGCGTGCGAGGGTTCCCCCCTCCTTTAATTTTAGCAGCAGCCGACTGCATTCGTGCTGACACAGATTGCAGCGGTTGCCATGGGGACCAGAGTCTGTGCCTAGCTTCCTTCTGGAGCTGGGAAGACAGTGGGGCTCCTCCAAGAGGTTGAAGGGTTTCTACTTTGGAGAGGCACCTTGATCTTGGACTTTCAGCCTCCAGAACTGTGAGATACATACCTGTTGCTTATCAGCCACCCGGTCTCTGGTGTTTGGTCGTAGCAGCCCGACTGGCCCAGGACAGAGGGCTTATTCAGTGGAATGGTCAGCTTGGAACTCACGAGACAGTGACATGTGAGGCTGGTGACATGTGAGGCTGGTGACGGAGCCAGCCATGTTGACATCTGGAGGAAGAACGCTTCAGGCTTGTGCTTTCCAACGTGGTGGCACTGGCCAGGTGTGGCTATTGCTCACTTGAAACATGGCTGGTCCAAACTGAGATGTGCTCCACGTCAGCAGTCCCCGACCCTTTTGGCACCAGGGACCGGTTTCGTGGGAGACAATTTTTTTATGAAACAGAGGGCTGGGGATGGTTTTGGGATGACTCAAGCACGTTACATGCAAGCTCACCTCCTGCCGTGCGGCCTGGTTCCTAACAGGCCTGGACCGGTATCGGTCTGCAGCCTGCAGGTTGGGGACCCTTGTTCTAAGTGTGAAACACACAATGGATTTCAAAGACTTACAGTGAAAGAAAAGAACATAAAATATCTCATGACTATTTTATATTAGTTATGTGTAGAAATTATTGTATTTGGATATATTGGGTTAAAGTATATTATAAAAATTAATTTCACCTGCTTAAAACACTTTCTGAAATGTGGCTACTAGAAATGTCAATTTATATATGTGAAGTGTAAATTCGAATTACATACATGAAAGAGTACACACATCATGGCTTGCATCTGTGGCTGGCATTCTTTTTCTAAGCAGGGTTGCTAAGCTGGAAGCATGCCTGGGGTGCTCAGGGATGGAAAGAAGGCCAGTGTGGTGGACACAGTGGTGGCTGGGGGAAGAGCAGAAACTCCTGGATTTTGAGCAGAGGAGTGACTGGGGGCTAACGGTGTCCCTGTCTTAGACTGCTTGAGCTGCCATAACAACATTGCACAGACTGAGTGGCTTAAACAACAGAATTTTTTTCCCTCATGATTCTGGAGGCTGAAAGTTCAAGATTGAGGTGGGAACATGTTTGGTTTCTCCTGATGCCTCTCTCCTTTGCCGGCAGACAGCTGTCTTCTTGCTGTGACTGACTGTGGCCTTTGCTCTATACACCATTCCTGGCGTCTCTTCCTCTTCTTGCAAGGACACCACCGGCCATATTGGTTAGGGCCTCACCCTTTTCACCTGGTTTAAACTTAATTACCTCTGTAAAGGCCCTGCCTCCAAGGGCATCGCATTAGGCATTGGGGCTTCCATAGAACACACTTCAGTCCATAACACACCCTTAACAGCTGTGTGTTCTTTATGTCCAGCTGGCATGAGGAGAGGTCACTAGTGGGTAGGACCCTGCTTGGCTCTTCTTCCTGCCCCCAGCTCGGGCACATGGTCAGCAGTGTGTGGGAATGACCACCTGGCCCCAAACACCCTTTCTGCTGCACTATGGGTCCTGGACGGCCCCCAGAACCCTCAAGGAGGCTCTCTGTGGTGAGCTCTCCTGGGTGCAGGCCCTCGAAATCCAGGACCCCGCTGACCCCTCGCAGCCACCCTGAGGAGGGGCCGTTATTCCCCACGCTTTCCAGGTGGTGTTTGAAGAAGTGAAGCGACACGCCCAGGGCCACCCAGTGAGAAGAGCCACGCTGAGGCCCGTCGGACCCCAGTCTATACTCCAGCCACTGCTTGGGCCTCCCGGCCACTGGACACAGCTTTCCACTGTTTGAAGGAACAAGTGAGTCAGACTGTTACTTGTAAAGGACTGAACTTCCTCGTCTCAGTGGCTTGGGAGTCAAGGTTGCAGTGGGTAAGTGGACACTCTTCTGCCCATCCACTCAGGGGCAGTGAACCCCTGTGTTGGCTGGGGCCCTGGGTCCTGGCTAGACTTAGCTGGACCCTTCCTTAGTACCCGCTCTGGCTTTCATTGGGTGCCTGCCTTGGGCTTGGGCCACTTTCCTGTCATTATTGTGTTTTAGTTTCAATTTATAGATTAGAAATTGGACCTCAGAGAGGCGAGGGAGGCAAGGTCACATGGCTAGTGATTCAGTGGCCTGGCTGCTATTCTCACTGTCACCTGCGTGCTCTTTGCTCTGTCCTGTGGAGCTGTCACCCCTTAGCTGAGGCCACAGAGGTCAGGCCAGTGACCTGACAGAACCCAGGATGTCTGGGTTCAAGTCACTTTTTTACAAAGAAATTTTTAGAAGATTTTGAATTGTGGTAAAATGCATACCAAAATTGACTACCTTAATTTTAGGTGTACAGTTCAGTCATGTTAAGTAGATTCACGTTGTGTGAAATCATCACCATCCATCTCCAGAAGTCTTCCATCTGACAGAGCTGAAACCCCATGTCTAGTAATCAGTGACTCTGAGGTTTCCCTCCCCAGCCCTGGCACCCACCACCATTCTCCCGTCCGTGACTGTGAATGTGACTGCTCCAGGAGTCCCACAGAAGGGGAATCACACAGCATTTACCCTCTTGCGATTGGTGTGTTTCACTTAGGTTCATCCTGTTGTAGTACAGAATTTCCTTCCCTTTTAAGATGGAGTAATATTCTATTGTTTGGATGTACCATATCTAGTTTATATATCCATCCACCACTGGGCACTTGGGTGGCTTCCACCTTTTGGCTATAGTGAATAATGCTGCTGTGAACATAGGTATATAGATCTCTCTTGGAGATTAAGTCACTTTGTTTAATCAATAAACTGAGAATAGTAATACCTGTCCTCGCTACCTCCCAGGATTGTTTCAGGATAAAGTTGTGAATGTGTGTGGAATGACTTGTGAAATGTATGGGACGACCTAGTGGGTGGGAGGTGGTCATTGTGGTCCTTCCCCATCACCAGGCTTGCCTGGGAAGAGTCAGCTTTCACCAAGAGGAAACAAGCTCGGAATATTTCCCTAATCCCAACCCTGGGAGGGACTTCATTTGGCAGAGAGGAAACTGACCTAGACCCTAGTGAAGGGGTGGCTTGGAGGGCAGGTTCAAGTTCAGGTTCTTGGTCTAGGCCTAGCCTCTGTTTACTTCTCCAATAGGATGAAGCTCGGGGATGGAACTTGGCTCAAATTTCTAAACCACAGACCTGTGGCTAATGGGTGGACCCACCATTTTCTTCCCAGAGCATGCGCCTTAGCAGGGTTCCCATGCTCCTATCTCCAGACATGAGGGGCCACGTTGCCGGAGCCCCTGCAGGGCTACAGCGGCATTGAAGTGGCCCCCTCTGCAGCCTCCCTCCCATCTCCTCTCCGCCTTGCCAAACATCTCAGCTTCCCAGAAGGGTGCCACAGCCCCATCCAGTGAACCATTTGTAACCTCTCTTGTCCCCAGGCTCTGCTTCAATCCCAGGCTGGCCCACTGTCCTGTGGGAACACTGCTGTGGTTTCCGCCAGACCTCCAGTGGTTTTTCCCAGTGCTCTGCCACCTTCCTCCTCCCTCCTGGGTCTCAGCACTGTTTGTTCTCATCGTGCTCCCAGAAGACTGCTGCCTGCAGCTGCTCCCGTGGTTAGAACTTCATTCACTGGGGCCTGGTGCACGGTCTCTACTTGGCAATTTCTCCCCAGGGGCCAGGGCCCGAGACACTGCCAGCTCACCCCCCACATAGCATGTACCACTTTGCCGTCTCTCTGCCCGTCTCCCACACTAGAGCGTGGGCTTGGTGGGGCAGGGGTGCCCCAGCGCCTAGCACAGCTCTGGTGTATTGCAAGTGTTCAGAGAATGCTTGCTGGTGGAAGGCAGGGCTCCCCCTAGACTCTGCACTCCAGAGTATAGACTTGCACTCTCTCTCCATCCCCCACATCCAGCATAGTGCCTGGTACATAGCCAGGCCCAGGAAATGATTGATTGAATAAATGAAACAAATGAATGAATCATGAGGCTGGAAGCCTCTGTTAGCTCAGAGCAAGGCAGAGCTATGCTGCTGAGTGGATCTGGCTGCCACGCCATCAGATGTTGTGTCTGACGGTGGGCCCTGGGGCTGTGTGGGCGCTGCGAGATGGGGAGACCCCAGGTGGGAGAAAGGGCATGTGAGGCAAAGGGACGAGCTTCTGCCAACCGTAGCTCTATGCACCCGGCCCCTTTCTGTTTGCTGCTACCGCTGACTCAGAGCAGACCTGTTGCTGTGTCCATGAACCTCAGAGGGCGAACATTTAAAAAAATCATCCAGCTCCCCTCTGACCTGAGATTAGGCAAACCTGCTTCTTTTAAGAGTTTTACCTTCCTGCTCAACTGCCCTCAGCAACTAAAAGTCTAAAATTTTTGTGATGTCACCCAAATCTGTTTCAACACTTTCTCAATTCTCTTTTTCTTTTCTTTCTCTTTTTTACTTTCTCAATTCTCTTCTTCAAACCAACCAAAGAGACCATTAGGTGTTCTCTGTGTATCTGGCTTGTTTCCCGGCGGCATTTGGGAACCTACCGTCGGGACTCCCGGGTCACCAGCTTGGGAACTGCTCACTGTGACCACCCAGATGGGACAGTCTGCCTCAGGGCCTCTCGCTTTCCTCTGAGGCTCCTGGCCCCACACTGGTCCCTCTCCATCTGCCCAAGGCCTGCAGGAAGCTTCTTGGCAAGGGCTTCTACTCTTCGTCTGTTTTCCCAACCTGTGATTGAACTATGTGCAATGCAGGTATCAGAATTCAGTGGCATCTTTTAATTCTCTATTATTGATGAAAATTTTTGGTCTGGAAAGTAAAACTGTCTCTGGGATTGATTTTCATCAGCTTAATTCATCTCCGATATCGACTGGTACATACCATAGAGCAAAAGACTAAATCGGGACTGCTTCAGATGAACGGGGAATGTTATTACAGAGTGTCTAAGTTTGGGGTGCTGAGGGGCTCATCTGACTTTCTGCACTTTATGACGGTCCGTCACATGCTGGCTTTCTTCCGAGTTGTGAGGTCTGCAGGCAGGTGCGCCTCTGGGTTACCCTTCGAACTTCCCCAGACCCGTTATAGTACCTGGTGAATAGCTGACTCTCAGCCAGCATTTGTGAAGCACTTTTGTTTAAACAGCCTCCAGAGTTCATTACAGCCCTTAATTACTGCCCATCGGGAGGGAATCCCCACGCTCCAACCGCACAAGCCTGCGTGAATGCCGTGGGGACTAGGATGCAGGGAAAGGCGCTGGGGAGCAGTGATGCAAGCTGATGAGTGATTATTCTTCTCAGGAAAGAACAGTCAGGACCCTAATTTGGGAGTGTGCTTTAGCATATGGAGGCAGCTTTATCCGGCAGCTCCAGGCACAATTCAAATATCCTGGCCACAGCCATCCTGCCCTGTGACCACCAACACTGATGTCCTCCCTTCCCCACAGTGACATCCTCATGTTGCTGCCTTGTGGGTTCGGCCCACTTACCCTCTGCCCAGAGTCCCAGAGTAGAGCCAAGGGTAGGGGTCTGGGGGGTGCTGGGGGACTACAGAGTTCTGTATTCTTTCTCTTTCCACTCAGCATGAGACCTGGGAACAGAAACTATGGGTTTGACTCTTGGCCCCCCTGTGAAGGGCCCACTTTGAGTGAAGCCCCAAACCTCTCTCTGGGCCTCCAGGCCCCCTTGTGAGATGTGGCTATTGAGACTTGTCTCCCTGCCTCTCTGGTGGGTAATTTAATTCCACGTTGGAGACCAAGGGAGGCTCCCTGAGAGGTGTCGGCCTACTGAGTCCTGTGGAAGGAACACAGGGGAAGGTGTGGGAGACCAGGGCAGGAAGAGGTAGCATCTGCTCATGAACCAGGAGAGGGACATGCTGGTGTAGGCCAGTGCTGCATTCACTCTGGCCTAATGCTGGCAGGGCTGGCCTGCTATGGGGGTGGTAACGGCTGGACATCCACAGAGCATGAGGACACCGCAGGTAAGACTTGTGACAAGAACCAGGTGAAGGGAGCTCAGCTGGGTCTTGGGGACAAAGGACTGCAGTGCTCAAAGGGTCTCTAGGCCAGAGCCAGGAGGCTCCTGTGTAGTGGTGAGGGGGTGAGGCTCCTCCCCTGAACCACAGTGCAGGCAGAGCTTAGAGAAGAGGAGACAACTCCCCATGTCCCTCCGTGTGGGGGAATGGGAGTGCTGGCACCAGGGGCTCAGGTGTGCCTTTCGTGACCTCCCACAGCATGTGGGAGAGGGGTGTGGGAGGCTGGCATTTTGAAGGCCTGGACGCATGTCCTGGTGAGCTTCTCTGAGCCTCAGCTTCCTTCCTCATCTGGAAAATAGCCCCAATGATTATAATACTTCACTTAAAAAATGGTAGTAGTTGGATATCTTTTAAAACAATGTTAATTGTGGTAAAATATATGACATAAAAGTTACCATCTCAACAACCGTCAAGTGTACACAGTTCTGTAAGGTGACATATATTTACATGTTGTGCGACAGAGCTCCAGAACCTTTCCATCCTGCATAACCGAAACTCTGCCCTCATTAAACAATGCCCCATACCCATCCCCCCAGTAGCCCCCGTGCTATTTATGCATCTACTTTGTGAGGTTGACTACTCTAGGGGCCTTGTACAAGTGGAATCATGTGGTATCTGTTCTTTTGGGGCTGGCTCACTTCACTTAGCAAAATGTCCTCAGGGTTCCCTTGTGTTGTAGTATGTGTCAGGATAACTTTCTTGTTAAAGGCTGAATGATATTCCACTGCATGATTTGTGTGTGTGAGGATCGAAGGACAGAGTATGAGAAAGTGATGTGGAAACTTGGAGGTCTGCATGTGCTTCGGAGGAAACGCTCTTCACGTGACTGGCCTCAATAGCTGATGGAGTGGCTCTCAGGGCGGGGGCTGACGTGAGCTGGGCTGGGAAACAGAAAGGAAACAGAAGGGAGGAGGAGCGGGCAAGCACACTTAGAACGCCGTGGTCTTACTTGATAATTAGGAGACAGCCTGGGCAGCGTTGGTCCTAATGGGTGGAAGTAGAAACTGAGGAAACTTAAGCCATGTCCCCAAAGGTTCCGTCAGTAAGTGTCAAACAGTGACTAGAATGGATTGCTTCTCTTATTGTCCAATCCAATCATCTGTGGCTTATGTGCAAAAACAAGAATAGTCTATGCTTATACAGGAAAAAACCTGCAATATATTCCTGAAGATGCCATAGAAATGGTGGGAAGCTGAGAAATTGAGCAGAGGCTGAAAATACTCTGTGCAGAACAAGCAGATACTAAGGCCAATTTAAGAAGAGGGATCAGGGACAGAAGGCTGCGCAGGATGCTGGGGTATGCCGTGAGGAGCATGGGGTTCTTTTATAGACAAGAACAGCCACTGACCACCAAAGAGCCCACTGGCAGGACATGCAGTGGGAAAACATAAGGCGCCCTTGCAGCAGAGAAAGCCAAAGTCAGGATGTCCACGGGGGAAACTACACAGACGGCAGTGAGGTAAATAAGAAAGTAGGAGTGACACGTGGGGTTCAAGATGGCAGGGACCTCAGGGAGTATGAGGTCCCCTCTCTACCTGCTTCTTTGCCCTTTTGTAGCTGGATAAATTGAAGCTTAAAGAGTGACTTCCCCAAGGACCCAGTTCCCCTGGCCCCAAGTGCAGTGCTCACCCTGACATGTTGCCATGTTTGTTGGGCACCTACTCTGTGCTTAGTTGCTAGGGAGTATAGACAAGGGTTTACTATACACTTTAGGACAGCTGCTCTGTATTAATATGGTAGGAATCTGCTGAGTGCTCTGGGAGGTCAGTGGAGGCAAGTCCAGATTCAAGGTTAATGTTGTGGAAGAGTCCATGGCGCAGGTGGGACTTGAACTGGGCTTGGAGCAAAAGATGTAACTCAGGTGGAACATGAAGAGGGAGAAATTCCTTCACAAGCCAGAAAGGAGTAAAAAGGCTCCTGTTGGACACAGAGAGCAAAGGAGGATGTGTGTCAACTGTGACGGTTTCTCAGCCCCAAATGGGCAGGGTTGAGTGGAAGCTGGAGAAAAACATTCTCTGCCAGGTTTCGGTGACGAACCGTCTGGGGACAAAACAAAGAGGAGGCGAGCCAGTGGCATCCGACTTGCACCAGCAGAGTCTCAGGAATGGCATTCGTGCCCTGGCTGGGTGGCTCTGTTGGCTGGAGCATCGTCCCTTTACACAAAAGACTGAGGGTTTGATTCATGGTCAGGGCACATACCTAGTTTGCAGGTTTGATCCCTGGTCAGAGCGTGTATGGGAGGCAACCGATTTTCACTCTCATGTCTGTCTGTCTGTCTGTCTCTCAATAAACATATCCTCATGTGAGAATAATAATAAAACAACAGAATGGCATTTGTGTTTATAGGCATTTATTTAATGTGTATTTGGGAAAACATTCTTCATCTTGCACACCAAAGCAGTGATTCCTGGGATGACGTGAAATTTATTAAGAATGTGAGTAGAGTTAAACACATGAAGACCAGACTACAGTTGGTGTGGCAGGCATGGTGCAGACCAAGTCATCTGGCAAGTGACTGGATAAAGGAAAGTCAGGCCGGAGGGAGAGAGCTGGGTGATGGGATGTGATGGAGCCATTGGACAGTGGAGTATGCCAAGGAATTTGAGGAGTTTGTGATAAAAATAAAGACCCTTGGAAAATTAAGGGTTCCTTTTAAAGATTAAAGGAATGACAAGACATGAGACAAGTTCCTCTCTTAGTTCGTAGTGAGGAGGCAATTATCTCTGCAACTGTAGTTAGGAAAAGTTCATCTCGGTGACCTTCCCTCGTGTCCATCTTTGCTGTGGGTGCTCGGAAGCTCGGGCCTCAGCCCTGCACTCAGTTGTCCTGGTTCACTTGAGTGTAGCTTTTAAAAGAGAGTTACAATTATTCCTCCTGCCACACGTAATTCCCCATTTAGCAGACTCTTGTCTTTATTTTCACAATGATATTTTAAATGTATGCTGTCATATCCTTTTAACAAATAAGCAGGAAATAAAGAAGTACTTTAAAAGTGTTTCCAAGCCTTTATTACAAGAGTAACAAAGAATACAGTCATGTACAGTTTGCTTTCTAACGCTAACCGCTGAGATCTCTGTCAGTCCTGTGTCTCTCTCCACATTGTCATTAACTCCACTTGCTCTGCAGTTTAGGGCTCAGTTTTGTGCTCAGTGACAGCAGCTCCACTTAGTCTGCGACACCCAGATCCGTCAGTCTTGTCTCCTCCTTCATTGGTTCATATGCTTTTATGGTATAAGTTATTCTGTTATTTTTGTGTCTTCTATTGTGAGCTACCACAGTTTTTTGGAAGTGAAGGGAGTGTAAATACCTGGAGGAAAAAGGAAAAGATGGAGTTCCCGAGTATTTGAAATGTATGAGATTTGACAGAAGTTGATGTGTATTTTCTTAAGATGGCAGAAAACGATGTTTAAAGAGATAACAGTTGAGAACAAATCATGACATTTCTCGCAACATACTTTTGACTAAGAGATTTCTTTTTTTCCCACAAATTGTTACGCTTTTTTCCTGAAAGGTAGCAGGGCTTCCCCACCCTCACCCCACCCTGGCATGATGAGCGATTATTAGGACACGTGAGGTCAGAGGACGATGGGCTGCCATGCCAGCACAGGAGGCAGGAAAGTAAGAATGACTATGGCCAACTAATTTTTTATTAGTTATCTGCATGGCTCGACTTAACAAAGGCAGACATGAGCAAGACTCAAAAGGAAGTCTTTAACGTCTCTTCCCTCATTGAAAGATTAATGGGGAGGGAACGTGACCCAGAGAAGAAGTGGGGTTTGTGGTTGGAGTGCTGGGAAGGGAGGAAACGCGTGGAAGACGAGGGAAACCATTTATTGGAAGAGAAATAGGAAATGTGGCAGCATGAACAGTGAGGCTGCAGGACCTGAAGAGGCAGTGTAGGGAAGTGAAGCGTGAGAGGTATAACCAAAAACACAGTATAAATGGGAGTGTTGGTAGCCTTGATATCAAAGGAAACTTTAGAAGGTTGTGTGAAATACAGGGTTGGAGCAAGGCAATTCAGTAAGCTTTCTGTCAGACCCGACAGCAAAGGAGATTTTTAAAGGAAACTATGAGCTTAAGGAAAAGGTTTGAAAAGAAAGAGGTGACTCACTCAGTCTCTAAATGAAAAAAAAATTGGGTCTATCAGCTAAGTCCACATATTTGGTAGAATAGCTGCTAAAAGGGGAGTTGATGAGAGGTGATCAGTGAGTATCTGTGGCCAGGTCCAAAGTCCAAATTACAGCTGGTGACAGGTGGGGGTGGGGAATGTTCCAAAACTTTGCGCTGAGCCAAGCATGTCTGTGGATGCTTCTAGCATGACCTGCTCTGCACAGATTCACACTTGATCTTACCTGTACGAGTATATACCTCACCCCAGCCTATGTTGCCATTCACTATGTGCAAATTAATTGGGCTCATGTTGGAGGCTGTCATAGATAAATGCCAGAAAGTCAATGGCTTAATAGGATTTAAATTTACTTCTTGTCCCCATACAAGTACAGTGGGATAATTCGTGGGTGGCCTTCCACGTGGTGATTCAAGAACCCACGCTACCCACCCCATCCTCTATCTCCAGGGCTGCTAGAGTCCAGTGCATGGGAAAGGAGATGGAGAGTTACCTGTGGCAGAATTCTGCAGGCCTAGAAGGAATGTTCACTTCTGCTCATTCCCATTGGCTAGAGCTCAGTCACATGGCCACACTGATGGCTAAGCAGGCTGGGAAAGGCAGCCCAACTGTTTGCCCAGGAAGGAAGAGGGAGCAGTTTCAGTAAATACATAGCTGTTGATGTCACAGTATTTTTAAAAATAAATGAAACTCAAACTTTAAAACTAGACCTCATTAGAGAGTGATGATGTTTACTGCTGTGGGAGTCTTGGCTGTTTTGAAGGACTCAGGAAAATTGCTTTAAAAAGAAACTCCGTCTGTGGTTCACTTAATAAGCCACTCAGTCCTCACGCTATTTGGGTCCTGTGCTGTACCAGGCAGATGGAGGGAGGGTGGTTCACGGTCTGAGATCTAGGGGTCTGCACCTTTGATTGACAAGTTCTTCCCAGGACTGAGGGAGAGCGGGTCCAAGTGAAGGAACTTACGAATGAAGATGCCAGCTTGGTTGGAGAACCGCTTCCCCTGTAAACACTGGGCTTTAGATCACGTGCTCGCCCCTGGGTCTCTCGAGAAGCCCAGCAGCTTCTCTAGCCTTGGCTGTCCACATTTCCTGGGGTACATGGGGCAGCGTTGCTCTCCGCAGCCCACATCCCATTGGGTGGCAGGCACCCGGCGTGCCCTGGGCAGAGAGGCTTTCCAGCCAGAAGGCCCCACCCAGGTGAGCCTGGGCACGACTCGTCGAGAATGCAGACAGCCCAGTGCAAGAAGCTCTTGCACCCACCCTGCCACACTTCCAGATTGGATCTGACTTGCTGTCGGCTGTCAGGTCTGGTTGCTCTCAGCATCCTAGTTATCCTGGCCTGTCTGTCCCATGAAAGTCTGTGTTTCAGATTGCTTTCCCCTGGATGCCTTAGCCTGCTGCTGTCCTGGTTTCACCCGTTACAATTCCTGCCTGCTCTTCAGAGGGCGGAGCGTGACCGAGAGATGCTGGCCACGGAGCTAAGAGCAGCAACATCTAATCTTGGCTGTGTCCTTGTCTGACCCACACACACCAATTCAGACTTGTTTTAATGGCCTCGGGTTAAGACCTCGCTCCAGTACTGACAGCTCTCCCCCTGCCTTCTTCTGCCCAGCCTCGCTCCTCCTTCTCAATTGGTGGGCCAAGGATGTTGAATGGGCTCTCCCTGCCCACAGCACCTGCTCCCTGCAAGAGGAGGCTGGATGTTTTATCCTCCATCTTCCTCTGCTCCCGCAGCACCTGGTCAGGGCCCTTTCAGTCCTCACTGTGTGCCTGTGTGAGTCTCCATCTCTGGGGTGGGGTTTGGAGTTCTCCAGCAGCTCTGTCTTTCAGGGTGTGTTGACTGAGCGAATGAATGAATGGATTGGAACTGAGGGAGAGTGGGGGAGGCTTCTCTTCACCCACTTAGACTAACGGGTGGTCTGGCTGGCCCAAGCTTCTGCCCAATGGGACTGTCAAAGGGTGGCCCCAAGTCCATGTGTTTAAATTTTTACTGGTTCAGAATTTTTAAAACAGGGCCCTCCAGGTGGTTCAGCTTGAGCGCATCAGTGAAGAGTCTTCATAGTCCGCAGTTTGGACATGGCACTACAGCCAAACTATTTCAGTCTGAGACCAGGAGACTAGTGACTTCCAACCCCCTTTCCTAGGTAGCCGTTACAGGAAGAACACAGGCTTTGGACCTACCTCCAGAGCCCGGCTCAGAGATCTGAGACAAGTTGTTTCTCCTCCTTGAGCCATTACTGCCATATCTGTAAAATGGGATGATCGCATTTCCCATTCAGAGTAGTTATCAGAGTCGGTGTCAGGATTGAAAGAGATGTTTCACTTATGGTGCATGTATTGTCATTGCAGCTATTTTTTTAAAAATTTATTTGTTTACTTTCAGAGAGAGGGGAAGGGAGAAAGAGAGGAAGAGAAACATTGATGTATGAAAGAAACATAAGTTGCCTTCTGCATGCCCCCAACTGAGGACCTGGCCCACGACCCAGGCATGTGCCTAACTGGGAATCGAACCAGCGACCTTTTGGTTCACAGTCCAGCACTCCATCCACTGAGCCACACCAGCCAGGGTGCAACTATTTTTAATTGCTTCTCCTCTGATGAGGCTTCTTCTCTGCCCCATCCTCGGGGGCCTGTTTGGGGTACAATAAGTATTTATGGAATGGGCTGCCAGAAGCACCAAACTTAGCACTTGGCACAGTATAGGCAGGCAACGACTAGCAGCAGTCACTGCTTTTTTGTCTCCCCCTCCCAGAGTGTGAGCTCCTCTGTGGGCAGAAAGTATGATCTTTGCTCTGTCCTCACTTTGTAACCCCTCTGATCCTTTGTATGTGGGAAACAAACAAACCAAAACAAAACAAAAAATTACTGAACAACGAGCCCCTGAGCGCTAGAAAATCCCAGAGAAGTGCTTTCCACCACCATCCTTTGGAGAGAGTGTGGGGGTCATCCCCAACTCACGCCCAGGTCTGGCACCGTGAAGGCCCTGCGTGCTCGCAGAGAAAGCAGGCGATCTGGACACTGGTGCTGCCTCAGGAGCCTCGGATTCTTCAGAGGCCGGGGGAGGGGCTGCCCGCTCTGCAGCCCTCAGCTCCCTTCATTGCTGTCCCTCCAAAGCCTTGCTCTCCGCCCCCTCGACCCAAAGCCCTTCCCGGCTTGCGTGAGCATCCTTCCCTCACAGGTCTGTGCTTGAGGTGAGATTGCCTGGGGTTATTCTCCTTTATCTCCACCTGCTACTGAGCCCGCTCTGGGGCTTGTGGCTGCAGGGCGGAATGCCAGGAAAATCGACATTGCCAGGAATACACTTACGACAGAATGATTTTATTTTTCAAAATGATTTTTCTTTCTGAATGAATTTTAATCCTTTTCATCTATGCCCGGGACTGTCTGAAAGGGGATTCCTCTGCTGGGTGAGGAACTGGACAATTTGTAAAATGCTTAAGACCCATCCTGTCACCTCCAGTGCTAATAAAATAGCTTAGGTTTATTAAGTGGCTCTGTGTGCATTACCAGGGACCGTGTTCCAGATGGGGTCCCATAGCTAATTAAAGAGGGAACCGGACTGAAACGGGCCTTGGCTGGTGAGTTTGAGCGAAGGCTGCAGTGGGAGAGGGGGAGGGACGGCGGACACGCCAGGTGCTGGCCACGCCCTTCGGGCCCGCTCTGTTCGTGGTCAGTGGTCATCCTGGTAGGGTCCCAGGTCCCGGCAATCCCTTCTTTCGGGCTGGCAGCGGCGGCCGCGGCGCCTGGAAGAGGAGCGGTGTTTCTCTCGCTCGCAGAGCCTGGTTTGTAAACAAACACTGGGGCGGGATCCGCCGCCCGCGCCCGCGTAACAGATGGTTCCGCAGCTGCTGGTCCTTCCTGGCAGTCCCTCCCTCTCTGCTGCGACAGGGAGGCAGAGCTGGTGGTGTTGCCCAGTTCCCAAGGCTTAAGGGACACGGTCCCACCTCCTTCCGCTTTCTGGAGGCTGGAGAGGGGAATCGTGAGCTCAGGCCTCTGGGAGATGCTCATTTAAGTTCCTGATGTGCATCAATTCATTTAATTGCATAAAAAATTTATGACATGAAAAGATAGGGGAATTGAGGCACAGACCATTAAACAGTCTTCCCAGATCATACTTCTGGTATACTGCAGAGGCAGGAGTCGAACCCAGGCCACTGGGAACCATTACAGTAGAAGGTGCTTCTTGCTCGGCATTTAGGGAGGGTAAGTGGTGGTGAGTGAGACATGGCATCATTTTTGGGTCTTGACCATTTGTGCTTCTGCTGTCCTTGGTGCCAGTGGTCACCTCCAGCTAGTGTCTTTACTGGATGTACCTCAAGCAGAGGCGCTTAAGCAAGAGCTCAGCCAGTGACAGCTTGCTCAGCGTTCTTCAGCTTCGGTGGGTTTCTGATATCCTCCGTGGAGTCTGTTGTGGCAATGGAAGCCTGCCCTGCTGGCTCCGAGTCAGGGCAGGGGCAGCGGGGGGCCTGTTCCAGAGGTCCCACAGCAGGTCAGGTGGGGACCAGAGTCTGAGAATGACTGGCTAAGTTGACATCAGCCAAGGGCTGACTTTTTGAGGAATCGCCGGACTGTTTTCCAAAGCAGCCGCCCCATTGTACATGTCCTGGGGCCTCCTGGAACGGAGCTGCTCACACACGTGCACTGCCACATGCAGGGCAAACCAAGTTATGTTTTGTCTGAGTCATTGCCTTTTGAGATATCTTTGATACAGAAGCTCAGCTGTCACCGAAACATACCATCCCACTGAATCTTCTTAGCAGTCATGGGAGTTGAAAGGAATAGAGCCAGTATGTTTGGTCTGGTATGAAACCTATGTAATATGGAATGATCTTGCATTTAGGTGGGAGAATTCCACAATCCATGCATCTATCCACTTGTTTGTTTATTCTTCTGTCAAAAACTTTTGAGCTCTGATGATGTATCAAACATTATTAGCCCAGGCTCTGCCTTCAAAGATGTTACATCTAGCTAGACAATCAAGTACTTAGTTTACTAAGGGATAGACCTTGGTCGTGGAATTCAGGCAAAGCTGGGTGCGGCCCAGGTTCTGTCTCACTTGCTGAAGGAAGGGGTCTGGGCCAGTGAGCCTCACTTTCCTCATCAGAGTGAGGATATTAATACCTACCTTGCAGGGAACTTGTGCCAATTAAAAACAATGTGTGCTGAGTGACTGACGCATAGGAGTTGCTAGCTATGGTTGTCTCTAATAACCCCTCACCATATCTTCTGATGAAGTCCACCTGGGATGAGGGACACAGTGGCTTTGCCTTCAGAGTAGGGGGAGGAACTGGATCTGTGGCCTGGGAGGGGCTCAGCAGGTGCAGAGGTGCGGGAAGGGCGGAGGGAGCAGCCAGCACAGAGGCAGAGAAGTCAGGAAGTCCATGTCCTGGTTGGAGAACAGTTCTGAGCCTTACGTGGGTAAAAATCTCAGCCTGTGCTCCCCAACCCCATGACTGTCCCCCTCTCCAGTCCTGGCCTAGCCTGGCCCTGGGGCTGCTAGGGCCTCCGCTCAGGAGGGGGAGAGCAGCCTTTGAGCCCACTTCCTCCTCCCCTGGAAACAGGAGGCTCTGCTCACTCAGATGCAGGCTTTAATCAGGGCTTAAGACCAGTCGAACCCCCAAGGATCTTGTGTGCCTGACCTGATTTTGTAAAAATCCAGCCTCCGTCTGGGTTTGGGGCTTGTCAGTGCTGCCTTCTGCATTAGGGACAAAGGAGTTGGGTTTTCCATTTGCATGAAAATCTGGAAGAAGGAGGAGGAGAAGGAGAAGGGGAAGATGGGAGATGGAGAGTGGGGAGGAGGAGGAGGAAATGACTGTACTGGTATTAATAAAATAATTTTCTATTGAATAACTCAGGGTGGTGGGGTGGGAAGAGCATAGCACGAGGTAACTGGGGATCTAGACTTTGATCTTGATCCTGTGAGTCATCCTCAGCCACTTTCCTCTTCTCAGAAATGATGGACTTGGGTTGACTGCACTTCCTGACAGTCCGAGATTCCATGAGGGACGCTGGACTGCGCTGTCCGATGTGCCATCTCTAGAAGCACTAGGCCTGTTTGAACCCAGACTTGCATCCACCCGGTGACCCAGGGCAAGTCCCTCCACCTCTCCAAACCTCTCTTTCTTCCCAGAGGTGGCCTGAGGATTGCCAGCAGGTGTGTGAACTAGCTTGACTTTGCCCCTGGAATGCAGGTGGAACATTTCCTTGGAGCAGTGAGCCTCAGGCCTGGTGTGACAAGTGATCTGGAGACCCAGGTCTAATGCACCAGCACCTTGAGCCAGAGACCGTGTTCTCCCTGAGCAGGGCTGCATTAACACTTAATCTGTGTTCTGATGGTTTGACACCTGGAGCCTTATGGGCCCTGGAGGGACTGCCCTTTCCAGTGCTGCTCATTTCCTACAGGTAGGAAACAGCTCCTCAACCTGTGTACTTTCAGATACAAACCTGCATCCCCCATCACCACCTTCTTTGGGCTCAGACACTTGTACTGCTGTATCTGGTAGATACTGGTGTATCTACCTGCCCTAATCACCCCAGGGCCAGGTACCAGACAACTAAGGACAGCCCCTGTGCCCCAGAGTCTGCTGAAATTATTCATACCAGCTAGTCATAAGCCTGCTTCCTCTGCCTTACTGTGGCTTCTTGCAGAAGCCACAATAAAGACTCTTGCCAACAGTTCTCCCCTCTCTTTCTGCCTCCTACTGACCCCGGTGGCCCCCTGAATTGTGCCCCCTCCCACCCTGTGGCATGGTTTACCCCTCCTGTTGGGATCTGTGAGTAACAAACTCTTTTCAATGGCAGTCACCTTTGGTCTGTTGGAAACTCTATCAAAACACTGCATTTTAAAACACAGGCCTCCTGTAGTGATGCTCACTCACATCTTCTGCTTCTGGACCTTCCAAGGAGCATAGTTCTTTCTTATCCAGCAGTCAGCTCTCTGGAAAGCCAGGGGTGTCTGCTGTAGCTGGCCAGCCGGCCTGCACCATGGCAGCCTTATCCCAGAGTGCCTTTGATCCGGAGACTGAGTCAGAATGTGCAGTGCCAGGACATTGAAAGTATTAGGTATACTGATAAAAAAAAATTCTGTATATATTTTATTCATTCCTTTATATCTGTTTCTGTCTTCAAAACCTTCTAGGTTCTGCCTTCATGGTTCAATCAACTCAGACAAAGCAATTTTAAGCTGTTTTCTTTTCCTTCACTCATTTAACAAGTGTTTATTGTACAATTTGTTCTTCGTAAGATGCTGCCCGTGCTCTGGGGCTGTGATTCAGATCCATGCCTTGTGTCTTCAGGAAATCACCACTTAGTTGTAGAGGAGGATGTGCATGTAATAAAAGGTGTTTTAAAAACTGACTTAAAGGCCCAAGGCCCAGCTGTAGGGATCAGGAAGAACTTCATGGAGGAGGTGGTATTTGATAGGCGGGCCTTGAAGGGTGAGCAAGGTGAAGACTGAGGATTGTGGGGGACAGAGGGCCAGGAGGCAGCATATGGGGTGGTGGGGGCACCCAGGAGCAGAGAGTGAGGTCTGAGAGCTTGGGCATTAGGGCCAGTCAGGCCTGGCTTCTTCCTCATCGTGCCCTGTGCAGGGACTGTCATGCCAAGCAAAACTGTGGTGGGCTTCAGCTCTGCCCTGTCCAGACTCTGTGACCTTGGGAATTCATCCAACTCTCTTGACCCTGTGAAATGAGGATAATAAAAATACCTAGCTCGTGGTGCTATAAGAGATGGAATAAACCTGGCTGGCATAGCTCAGTGGATTGAGCTCGGGCTGCGAACCAAAGCGTCACAGGTTCAATTCCCAGTCAGGGCACATGCCTGGGTTGCGGGCTACGGCCCCAAGCAACCGCACATTGATGTTTCTCTCTCTCTCTCTCTCCCTCCCTCCCTTCCCTCTCTAAAAAATAAATAAATAAAATCTTTAAAAAAAAAGAATAAAAAAAGAGATGGAATAAGATGCTGGGTGGGAAGAGGTGAGAATACTGGACCTATGTAACTTTTCATTGTCGGTTCGTTCATTCATTGATTCATTCATCCAACACTTGGTGTTTGAGCCCCTGCTGCGGGGCAGGCCCTATGTGCATCACAGCAGGGGACAGAAGACAAAATCCCTTTCTCAAAGAGCCTGCATTACAGTGTGGGGGTGATGGAGAACAGGAGAAGTGAGTATATAGTGAGTTAGACAGTGAGAGTGTGACAAAGCGGGATGGAGGGTACTGGGGGTGCCATAGAGAGGAACTGATGTTACTGTTTATTGTCTAGTTTGGGTGGAAAGCAGGTAATGTGAAATGGGGAGAGTTGCAGGAAAATGTTTTTGTGACTAGTCCAGTCTAGGGGCACCAAAAAAGGCTTTTGAGCAGCAGTGTGACGTGACATCTGCTTCTGGAAGGGGAGCTGGCTGCTCCTTTTTCCAGGTTTGGGGGAGCAGAGCAGGCAGTGGGGAGACCCCTGACAGTGGGAGAGGAGAGTAGGAGAGTCTGAACCAGGCAGCCGAGGATGAGGCCTCAGATCTGGGCTGGTGGGCACCAAAGTGGGGTGGAAGCCACCTTGCCTGTGGGCTCCTTGGCATGGTCCAAGCCAGCCTGAGCTGGGAGAAGAGGCAGGGATGAGTTGAGAGGTGTGACAAAGGACACAGAAACTATACCCTCCCAGCTCCTCACCTGCTTGGATCCTGGGAAGGTGAGAGAGGCAAGAAGGCTGGAGGGCCATGAGAAAGGGATTAATGTTTCTCTTTCCCATTGAAAGAAAGGTAGTGGGAACACAAAGAGTAGGCGTAATCTCCAAGCTTCCCCCAAATCAACCTAGACAGTGGTTGCTGCACGGATGTGGCTGGCTGGCTGCCTCTGTGGACCACTTGGGTTCTGGAACTCTGGGAGCCTAATGTCCTAATAGGGGAAAGCTGGGGTCTGATGGTGAGGGGCGCTCTTAGGAGGATGGTTCTCCTGGCCTCTGATTTGCCTCTTCTGATTGGCCTCAGAATTGCCTCTGAGGTAGCCGTATACCTCTAAGCCACGTGTCAAGAGCCTAGTGATTTGTAGAGAAACTTCTACCCGCTCTTTAGCAATTTCCAGGCGCACATGGGGAATATTTACCCAGCAGTTCTCAGAAGAGCCTTGTGAGCCGCTGGCAGATGGGAGCAACTGAGTAGTTTAGCAACGTGGAGAAGCAATGGAGAGGATCTGGGGAACCAGGAAACTGGTGGGAAATGTAAATTACAACAATGTAAATAAGGAACTTCCCAGTAAACGCATACATAAGAAGCAGGTTGCAATCTCCTTGGAATGGTAATCAGGCTCCGTTGGTTCTGCCTTCCCTGAGTACAGGGAGAGCGGCAGGGTGCCTCCGTCTATTTTTAACAGAGGATCACCTCCCCACACAGTCACTGCCTGAGCCCAGGAGCAGCACGCAGTGCCCGCGTGTCGGGGCAGAGGCCCCGTGTCAGAATCGCAGCCACATCCCCCTGGTGGGGCACCCAGCAGCCCGGAAGTGAAGAGGCACAACAAATAGTGTGTTTAGAGAGTGATGGGGGCTGTAGAGACAGCCGGGGAAGGGGCTGGGGTGTTCCCAGTCCGGTTGTGGTCGTCCTTACTGGACTTGCTCGGGCTGGGACAGTGTCTGAAGGGGGAACAGAAAGGAAATACGATCTGACCAGCAGTGTGACGGGAACTCTAGTCCGTGGTCTCTAAGGCAGGACAGCGGCCCGAGAGAGGCCCTCTCGCTGCCCTTGCTTTTGCTTTCGTCTCTGGGCAGTGGGACCCCTCAGTCTCACCGTCCCTGGCAAGGTTACTGTAAAGCTGTGCAGCTCTCTTTAGAGTCCTAACTGAATCCAGGCTCGCACTGGTTGCCCTTCAGGGCCCATGTAGGGGAAGTAGAAGCTGACTGGAGCCGAGTGGGAGGGGTGTTGGTCGGACAGAGCTGTCCTGGGATATGGAATTAGGGGGCTCTGGGCCAGACTCCCGAGAGGAGCCCAACCGTGGGCCTTGCTTCCTTGCAGTGCTGAGAAGGGCCCTCCTTCCCCGGGCATCCACGCAGGCCCGCTGCACGTGGCAGGCCCTTGCCCTGAGAGGAACACAGGGCCTGCCCCAGTCCCAGGCCTCTGTTTGTCCAGAGAGCCTTTGCATTCATTAGAAAAGGGGCTCTAACACCTCAAATATATACAATTCTAACCTAAAGAAAAGGGGCCTTTCCCTGAGTAACTTTTAAGTTAGTGCAACCTGAACTCCTATATGAGGTGGTCCTGCCCACAATTGCCCGGGAAGTTCAACTGCCCGGGGAGTTCTATGGCCTGGTGGGCAGCAGCCCTGGCAGCCCTCACCCTCTGACCTGGCACACAGGCTGTCAGGATCACGCTCCGCCCACCCCTCACTCCCCCACTGCTCCCCACACACCACTAAGGTGAGGCAACTGTTCCATATTGTTGGAGGCAATCCTTGGTGGAGGCAGGAATTGGGCTTCCTAAGAAAAGCCAGGAAAGAGAAGTGACTGCAGGTCCCTCCCAGAACGTGGGTGGGATAGGGCGCTGTGACACAGGCCCAAGGGCGCCCCAGGGGATTCGCCTAGGAAGGCTGTCTCCCCCACTGCTCTAGGACTCCACTGGGGGCCTGGAACCTCGGTACCTACCCATACACTCTCAGAAAAATTGGCTTATGTCTACTATGTAAATCGCATCCCTCCACAAGACATTGTGTCCTTGGGCAGCACACAGCTGGCACGCCTGTGTGTGGGTGACATTTTGTCCAGAGCAGTCGGCCTGTGAGCTGGGTTTCACACTCAGGCCTCATGGCCTCTCGCAGTCGGTCAGCTGTGGAGGGTTTGCAGTTAAGACTGAATCACTGGGAGCTGTCCTCCTCCTGCTCCGACCCTGTTCGGCATTCAGTGCCCAGATGTGGGTGGCCTTGGACCCATGGGAAAGGCCATGGCCCATGGAAGGAGGAGGCGGGGTGTCCCCTCCTAGTGTCTTCTTCCCGCTGGAGGAGGAAGGAAGGCAATCCCGTTCCCTGAAGCTGCCAACTTCATTAAAAGCCTGATTTGTGAGATATTTATTGCTGGGCCTCCCCATCGTCAACCACGGCAGTCTGTGTTCTTGGAACTTTCTGTACATCCTTTGATTCCCCATTCATTATTTCCACCCTAATTGGTTTCTCATAAGATAGTAGCGTTGCAACATCAGGAAGAATTTAAAGAAGACAATACCCACTATGATTCTACCTCTGCAGCTCGGTGGTCCGGCCTTCTGTCCATCACCGAGTTTTCACCAGGCTGCGCCCTTGTGCACACAGACTTGTAAATCCCTGAATTCTACACAGTGGAAGGATCTGTGGGATATCTACCTCCTCTCCCTGCTTAGGTGGGGTGGGGGTTGCCTCCTCTCCCGGGGAGGGGCGTGTTGGAGAGAACTACAGGGGAAAAGTGAAGTTTTGTGAACTGAGGGGTGTTTTTATTTGTATCCACAAGGCAGAGCAAGTGAATCCTGGTCCCCATGGGGGTTCTCATGAGCAGACTGCTAGGAACAGATTTGATCAATGAAAGCTGTTTCCAGAGACAACGAGTCATTGATAAATTCCTGTACTGCCCAGTCAGTCGTCCGGAGCTCATCTGTTTATGGGAGCAGGCCAGAGCCAGGAAGGGGAGCCGGCAGCTGGGCCTGGCTGCGGCCCTCCCTGGGGGACAAGGCTGTCGCTGCTCCCCTGCACTGTCTGGGAATGAGGAAGAGCTCCCCAGAGCAACATTACTTTCTGGTTTGCTCAAGAGGACCAGGGATTGATCTTTGCCTGTGGTGGATGGGTTCACCCAGGCCAGCAGGGAACAGTGACTCACGGGAGAGAGTTAAGTGTGCAGGGCCAGCGGACTCAGGGTTACTGAATGCAGAGACTTTAGAAACTATAGAAATAAAGTTTCCCCCCAACCTTTGCCCCCTCCCTTCATTCACAGCTGAAGAGCTAAGGCCTGGAGGAGGAAGTGATCTGTCAGAGAGGAGAGGACACACTGCCCTTCTCAGGTGAACGGCGTGACAGGTGCAGGCAGCTGGGCGGCAGCCCTCTCAGAGCTCTTCCTCACCTCTGATGTAATAGCCCCTTCAGCGCGTGACTAAGAACTCCCTCCCTAAGTGCAGACCACAGGGAGTGCCCCGAAATGGCTCCAGGGGAGACTCCCTGTGGTCGAGGAATGACAGTCTTAGGTGTAAGAGTTGAGCCCTGGGGCTGGGTGACTGACAAGGGGGCTGGTGCCAAGGGGAGCAGGTAACTGGCAGAAGGTCAGCCAGTGGTCCCCACACAGTAGGTGAAATTTCGGAGTCCAGGCCCCCCTGGAAGTTCTGACTCAGAAGGTGGGGGATCTCTTCTCAGTGTACGCACGTTGTCCCAGTGACTCTGGGCCAGGCTGGCAGGCCTCTGGGTGCAGGAAGGGTGGTGAGTGTGATGATGTGCAGGGAAGGCCTTGCTGCCAGAGAACACACACACACATACTTGCACACGTGCACACATGTATGTCATGGTTGCTGCTAGAGGTAATGGTAACACAGTTGCTTCCAAGGGCTTTAACTAGGCATTTTTAGTCAGGTGGTGATTGGATTCCTGCTGACCTCACGCCTTCCCTTTGACTTCCAGGCTTTCTCCCATCTCCCTCCACCATTTGTCCCTCTGTCCCTCTTTCTGCTCTTGTCTGAGGCAATGGGTCCCACACCTATTTACCTCTTGATTTGCTGGCTTTGGGAACAAAGTGTGTGTCACTGGATATGTGGATGTGGCTTTGTCTCATTCAGCCAGTGCAGGGAGGGGACAAAGTGAGTGGAAAGAGGTGGAGGTGTGTGGAAGGGAATGGCAGAGGAGAGTGAGACCCTGGGTTCTGGGTTGTGACTGAGTGGCCTTCCGGAAGTGCCCGTAGAGAGCAACAGGCAGGCAGGCATAAATCACATCCTTGGATCTGCTACTGCAGAACTGTGTGTCTCTGGGCAAGTTAAATAACCTCTCTGAGTGTTTGTACAGTGGGGATCATGATCCTCCCTCCATGGTTATGCTTAAATAGATTGAGTAGGGTTGAGCTGGCCATAAATTATAAGCCCAGTCTGGAGATAGGCATAGAGCATCCCACCCCAGGCTTTCCTGGCCGCGGGCACTGGGACATGGGAGATGGGGCATAGGCACACTTGTCTTTTTCTCATTGTTCTTTGTACAGTTGTAGACTGGCAGAACTGGAGGAACCTCCAAGGCTACCCATCCAGTTCTATCCCCTTGTTTTTACAAATGAGGAGGTCATCTGGGCTTGGAGATGCCAAGTGACTCGCTCTAGCCAGGACTTCCATGTGGCTGCCGCTACTGCTGAGATCAGCCCTAAGCGCAGCATGAGCCGGTGGTTGGTAGAATGCCTGAAACGATAGCACTTTTCTGTTGCTGTTGCTAACTGCACTCTCCCCCCTCTCTGTACCTGGCCCGTTTCTCTGTGCTACTCAGACCAGCGTCCCTGAATCAGGCCTGAGCAGGCCTCTTCTACGGATCTCATGGAACAGACACTGGACGTCGTGCCGGCCACTGCGGCCCAGCTTCAGGCGTAGGGTGGAGAACTATTCCTGGCGTTCCTTTGCAAATATTTACATTCTGCATGTAAAAATCCTGAGGGACAGAGCATATTGCTCAAGGTCACACAGCAACTACTAGCAGATATCTGATAGCTTGATGGTTAAAGCAAGGGGCCCTGGGAAGGTAACGAATGCTGCACAATCATGCCTCGCTTAATGATGGGGATGCGTTCTGAGAAGTGTGCCGGTAGGTGATTTTGTTGCTGTGGGATCATCGCAGAGGCGCGCACACAGACCTGGATGGCACAGCCCACTGCACACCCAGGCCGCACAGTGCAGCCTGCACTACGGGCCTGTATGGCACGTCGCTGCACTGAATGCTGGAGGCCACTGAAACACAGTGATTCGTGTTTGTGAATCTAAACAAATCTAAACGGAGAAAGGTGCATTACCAATGTGGTATGAAGGGTAAAAATGGTACACCTGTGTAGCGCACTTACCAGGAGTGAGGCTTGCTGTGCTGGAAGCTGCTCTGGGTGAGTGAGTCGGGGAGCGGGAGTGGGTGCGAGGTGCCAGGGCACTGCCGTGCGCTCCCGAGACCTTATCAACACCGCGCACTCGGACCACACTGAATAAATAAAAATGCTTATCTTCCTTCAATAATAAATTAACCTTAGCTTGCTGTCACTTTTTTACTTTACTGTATAAACTTTTGATTTTTTAACTTTTTAATTCTGTTGGAATAACACTTGTGTTAAAACACAAACACATTGGATAGCTGTACAAAAATATTTCTTTCTATCCTTATTCCACAAAACTTTTTCTATTTTTATTTATTTTTTACTTTTTAAACTTTTTTTTTAAAGACTAAGGCCCACAGATTAGCCTAGGCATACACAGAGTTGGGATCACCAGTGTCACCGTCTCCCAGCTCCATGTCTTGTCCCACAGGAGGGTCTCCAGGTGCATGACACGGACAGAGCTGTCGTCTCCTGTGATAACACTGCCTTCCCTGGACCACCTCCTGGAGGGCCTGCCTGAGGCTCCTCTTGAGGAGGTGTCACTCTTTCCAGAAGTATGTCCATGGTGGTTTGCCTGCTTTCTTTCTGTTTTTCATCGTAGATTTGCTTGTAAGCAGACAATACCTCATGAGCATTCTTGTCTATTAAAGAAAACCTTTCAGTGTTGGGGTCCATGTTTTTTAACTTTTTGTGGGTCTTGTTGAGGTCTGCAAAAGCTTCTGCTAACCCCTTCACTGTGAATTTCCTTGGGGGCTCTTCTCTTTCTTCTCCTGAAGTTTCCTTTTCTCTTGCCTCTTCAGCTGTGTGTTCCTGTCCCCGTTCCCACAATCCCTCATTGTCTAACTCCTCAGCAGCCAGCTCTGGGGCTCCTCAGTGTCATCCTCGCTCACACCTGGTTGAAGCTGGCTGCCGTCTCAGTCACAGCCTTGCCGATCTTCGCAGCCTTTGCGCTGCAACCTTACGGCAGCTATGATATCACCAAGCGAGAGGAAGTTTTCAGCTCCGTCATACCCTTATGGGGCCACAATGGCATCTGCAGTCCGTGGTTTACTGAGATGTTGTTAGGCAGAGCATGACTGTAGTTCCTTTTTGGCTATGGTAAACTGAGGCATAGGAAAGAAACTGTCCTTTCAGACACTCTGCAAGGCACACAGGCAAAAGGACACGGTGTTTCTGTGTTTTCCTTGTGTTGGCTCTGTTTGCCCCTCCATGCTTCCTGAAGGAAGGATTTTAAAAGGTAAATAGAAAAAGATAGTAGAAAATCTGTCCGTCAGATTTGGCTAAGGTTTTCTTTTTTTCTTGTTTCTCACCCATTACTAGAAGAAGGTGCCCTTCTGCTTTCGTCAGCTAGTGTTTCCCTGGGAGCCACGCTCACAAACCTCTGCGGGAGGTGGGAACGTCTGGCAGGCTTTGAGGTTCTGCCCGAGGAGGTGGGTGTGATTGCCACGGCCACTCTGCAGCCTGTTGTTTGGTTTCCTCCTTTCAGGTGTCCCAGTAAAGAATCAGTGGTGGTGGTGTTGGCAGACGCAGCTGGCCCAGTGAGGTTCGGGTCTTCAGGTCATTCTGTCTCCAGGGCGTGGGATCACCCTTGGACGTGCCAACCGCAGTTCCAACCGCAGCTCCTGTAGAGAGGCCCAGGGAACAACATCCAGTAACCAGTCCAGGCTGTGTTCTTAGTATCTGATTCTGCTTCAGGCATTGTTCTGTCTGCAAATAAATAGTGTAACACCCAGCACCAGCCTAAAAAGAGCTCCAAGCCCTTCTACCCAATCATGTCCTGAGACAAGGGGGAACAGACAGAGGGTTTAGCTATTCACCAAATAAGAATAGAGTGAGGCAGTGGGAGATGCGGAGAGAAGACTGCATGAAGCCAACTGGCCCAATCCTCCCATGAGGAACCCGGATAAGACTTAGACAAGAGTAAGCTGTGCCACAGCAAGCCAGTGAACAGGGTACCCCTGCCCGGGGAGGGCTTCTGAGTTCCCCAAGCCCAGAGCCATTTACTCTCCCCAGGAAAGTTTCCTGCAGCTGGAGCCAGCCACTTTTGCACGGTGACCTCCAAAGTGCCGGCCAGGGCAGCAGTCACAAGAGTTTGGTCCTAACTCATCCCCAGCAGATGCCCTGTTGATCTCATTGATAAAAACCTGTAGCCACTGCCGCCACTGTGCACCTGGGCAGCGAGCCAAGCCTGCCTTTTCTCCCTGACAGGCAGCAGGGCTGGGGGAGTGGGGTAGGAAGTGCAGGGGCATGAGGCCAGGGAGCAACAGAGCAGAGGCCTGAGAGCTGGTCCGGACTAAGTGGAGCCCTGAGTACCGATCAGCGGATGGCCACCTGGAGGTCGGCGCTCCATGGGTCAGAGAGCAACCCAAATCCTGAAGGCAATAGACTGACTAGAGAATCCAAGAGTAACCCAGGCACGGTGCTCACCCTCTGTGGCTTCCTGCCTTCGAAAGGCCTGTGGGGACCAACTGAATCAGGTCTTCTCCAACCTTGGGGCACATCAGAATTCCCCAGGGTGCTTTTAAAAATGCAGATTTCCACATTCCACCTAGGAAATCCATCTTAGAAGTCAGCCCCAGAAATCTGTATTTTCAGCCTACTCTCCAGGTGTTTCTCAGGCTCCATGAAGTCCTGGCTTGGTTTGGGGGCCACTGTGTACAGCAGGCTCTGCCCTCCCTGCAGGCACCAAGGCAGGACTCAGATTGGAGCCACCCCAGAAAGCTACAGGGCTCTGTGACTGCTCATCAGGATAACACATTCGGGACCTACAGGTTGCTTCCGTTTGAACCCTCCAGTCATCTCATGATTGCAGAAGGGTAAATACAGGCCACACCTGGCATGGGAATGCTGGGCTTGTGGTACTGCCTGTCACTGTCTGGTTACAGGCGTACCTCAGAGGTACTGCCGTTCAATTCCAGGTCACGGCATTAAAGCGAATATAGCAATAAAGTGAGTCATGAGTGTTTTGGTTTCCCTAGTGCATATGAAAGTCATATTTGCACTACTCTGTAGTCTGTTAAGTGTGCAATAGCATTGTGTCTAAAAAACAATGTACATAGTTTAATTAAAAAATACTTTATTGCTAAAAAATGCTAACCATCACTTGAGCCTTCAGTGGCTCATGTGGTCTTTTTGCTGCTGGAGGGTCTTGCCTCGATGTCGATGAAAACGCAGGATCTGCAAAGAGCAATAAAATGAGGTATGCCTGCACCTTGCTTATTTGTACATCTAGTGCTTATCACTGTCTGAAGTTATTTTATTGCTTGCGTATTGGCTAATTGACTATCCCCCACCATTGAATTTGTGTTTCCATGAGAACGGGGATCTCCTCTGTTTTGCTTACTGCTGTCACCAGCGCTTGATTCTCACTTATTTGTTGGACTTGAGGTACAAGGTACAGGAGGCTCTCAGGAAAACACCCAAAGTTGTCTAGGTGTCCAGGGAAGCTCCTGACGCTCCTGGTTCTCCACCCCCCTTCCCCCTGCCCCGTCCCATTAGCGCTACATCATGCCCAGGAGCAGCGCAGGAGGGTATCATGGAGGTTGGAGCATTTCAGCTTCTCTCCGAAGCAGGACCCCCGTAGGGCCCTGGTAGGGTTATTTGTTTGTTTGTGTGTTTTTAAAATGAGTTTACCTGCAAAAAGTCTAGGTTCAGCAATATTCCTGGAGTTGAATATCCCTCCAGTATTACTCAGACCCTACCTACAATCCACACCTGCCCCTCTGATATTGACAGACAAGCAAAGAGATCTCTCTGTAGGTTTTGGCAAGTCTGGAACCATTTTATCAAAGGGGCATAGGGCGGCTGGGGAAGGAAGGAGGGAAGGAAGGAAGGAAGGAAGGAAAGAAGGGAGGGAGGGAGGGAGGGAGGAAGGAACGGAAGGGAAGGGAGAGGGGAGGGAAGGGCTTATTTCTGAGGAAGGGAAGTGGAAAGTGGAGACACCTTTACCTGTTCACCACCTGTCCTGGACTTCTCATTGCAAAGACTGTCTTTCTAAGGAACTGCCAGTGGTTAGTGTTTCTTCATACTTCCTCATCTCCTTAAATGCGGGCAGTGGAGGGCTGGCTGCAACCCTGGTGGGTGATGGTTGAGTGATGGCTGAAAGGGGGTAACCCCAGCCTTGGAGGCACGAGTAATTCAGTGCATGAGCAGTTACAAGTTAGGCCGTTAAGGCATGAATGAGAAGCTTGTTCTGCTAATGGGCTGACATCCTTTTGCTCTTTAGAGAGCAGTTTTGCTCAGGGCCCATGGAACTTTACGTGGGCACCTTGGCCTCTTTGTTGAGTGGAAGCTGGATACACAGGTAGGGCCTTGGATGTTTGCTCATTCATTCAACAAGCATGTATTCAAGCACCTGCTGCCTGGGGCCGTGCTAGGGAAAGAGTTAAGTACAAATAAGAGTTGGTGCTAATCCTTGCAGAGGGGGTGTGGCCATCAGGTTGGAACAGCTGACTGCCAGTGTCAACCTCTGCTCTCCTCACACCCAACAACCTCACCCCTCCACTAACCTTGAATGTGGGTGGTCTCTACTCCAAGTCTTTTGATTTCTGCACCAACCACATCTCCATCTGGGCCCCTGTGTCCTCATCTGTAAGAGGACAGAGGTGCACAGAGGTCCCTCATGGTCCTTCCAGCCCCTACACTCTACAGTAACACATACAGGCTGGTTGGGGTAAGAAGAGAAGGATGGCCCCAGCCTAACCGGGGTTCTTATCACCCCTGAGGCTGCAGAACTTTTGCTCCCTGGTTTCATCGCCACCCCCCACCCGTCACTCTGTCACCTCCCAGGTCCTCAGTCTCTCTCCTTTCGTGTTGCCTCTCCACCCCCTGCTTTTTAATCCATACTTGCCTCTCTTCCTCTTCAGACCTGTAACTTAGATCCAAAGTGGGACTTTATGACTTCAGTCTCTGATATGTTTCTTCCTGTTAGCTGCTCACTGGAAAAACAGGTGGTTGTGTTGTGTGGGCTCCTCCATGTCAGTCACGATACGCAGGCTTCTTCCTGCCAAAGCCTCCTTGGGTCTCCCTTGCTCCTGCTGGCTTCTGGGCCCTCCCTGAACCAATCACAGGGGAGTGAGAGTTCTGAGTGGCAGAAGTGAGTGACCTGCTCCCTGGAGCCCAGGAGGAAGTGTGAACAGCAGGTGGAGGGATTCAGGGGCTTCCCTAGTGGAAAATGGGTGAATATATAACCAGGCAGCTAGAGTAATAGAAGCCCACCTAACCCCCTCTGGCCAAACTAAACAAAACTAATTATTTCTCCAAAACTCCTTGAAGGATGGAAACCGCTAAATTTACTAAATGACTAAAATTACTTCTCTGAGTCCCTGAAGTATATTCTTCCCTTCTGCCTTCAATTTATTAGCGTCCTCCTGCATAATAAATGTTTCCCTGCTCTCAGGTTCAATTATACTTAAAATACCTGTGTGACCTTGGGTGAACCCTGTGACCTCATGGGGATTCAGATCTTTGATCTATAAATGAAAGGGTTGGCCTAAATTATTAATTTTCTAACATTTTTAAAACAGATGCCTCTTTTTACCAAATTAAACTCTGTAGGAAGTCCTGAAAAACAGATACAGGTAATGTTGTTCATATTTAAAAAAAGTTTGCCGTAAGTTAAAACTTAGAATACTCACTTTTTATTAAATCAGTAAGTGAGAAAGATAATGGACCCATTCTGACAACACACAGGCTTGGAATCGGGGGTTGTAGTTAGTAGACATCAGTCCCAGCACTCAGTCATTTCCATGTGGCCTGTGTGTGTGATGCAGTGTTAAGAAAACTGAGCAGTGCAAATCCATAGTTGTGAATGGTAAGGGTTTTCTAACAGCTCCACTTACAAGTGCTGAGCTGTTTCCTCTGGAGTGATACAGATCCAGAAACTGACAGACGAGTATTGGATAATTTTTGTTTCACTGTAGAATCACTAAACGACATCTTCCCTTATCATAAATATGAATGGGGTCATAACAAGTACAAAAAGCTACAAAAGGCACTAGTGTTATCTGCAAAATGATGAGAGCATGCTGGAGTGAGCGTTTTCTGTGGTTGCACAGCTGGCTTCGCCCCCAGTCTGGGAGGCGTCCCAGGCATATGCATGCCTGGCATTTCCCAAGCACAGCAGCCAGGAATGTGCCTGTGGCAGGCGCCTGCATGGGACAGGACTCAGCCATCTCCCGGGGAGTTCAAACAGGAGGAGCTCCAGGGTCAGGCCTGCACAAATGTGGCGTAAGCTGGTGGCCCAAGTTCACGGTATACATCACTGGCCTCCAAGGTATCAAAATTTGGTACATAATTTAGAGCATAAGGACTATTTTTTATTGTGCTTTAAAGACAAAAGTTATGTCAACCTAATGAAACTTATCTCCAGTTTCTGTTGAACCCCCCTCTCCAAATCCCCCCAAGTCTTGAGAGCAATGTTTCTCAAATTGCAGTGTGCATCAGGTTTAGTGAGCCAAATTCTCAAAGTTTAGTGCACAATCCCCTGGGGGGTTTGTTACGATACAGATTCCTGGGCCACATCCTCAGAGATTCTGACAGCAGGTGGGGGGTGGGGTGGGGGAGGGTTTGCATTCCTAACAAGCTCCTGGGTGATGCTGACACTGCTGGTCCACTCTGAGTAGTGAGATTCAAGTTCAACAGCTTGGAAATGACTTGGTCAGAAGATCTCTATGGGTCCTTCTTGCTTTAAATACCTGTGATTCGCTGAGGCTAGGCACGGAGTGTATTCCCCTAGGTCCCCTCCTCTCATCTGGACCAGATGACCATCCAAGAGATAGGACTAGAAACTTTCTGAGAATCCCATAGGCTCTGAAATGCTCTCCTCTCTACTGGTAAGGAAAAGACTTTCACAGGTAACTTCCAATCAGACACAGAGGAGCACTAGATTGGACTCAGGCCTGCCTTCTTCCCTTGCTGGGAGCTGTGGCACTTTGAGGAAACCACTGACCTCCCTGTCTTCAGTCTCCCCATCTGCGACATTAACTCAGTGATCTCCTCCCCACCCACCCCACAGGATGATGGATCAGAACGTGTTTTGTAAATGACCCACCACTATCTGTACACACGTAAGGAGCAGTTACTATCAATATCTGTGAAATCCTTATTCATGATATTTTGGGGCATAATGGGACATTTCAGGCCTTTGAGTTCTTCATCAAGATCTCCAAGATACAGTTGGGCTTCTGGAAGTTTAGCTGTTATAGACCAGAACTTGTCCTCAGGCCTCTGGGGTTCCCGTGTGGATGCACTGGGCCCAGCTCACCCCTTCCCCCTTGGAGGTTGACAAGCCTGTTTGGGGGCAGAGATTTGACACTGAGCCTCCATCTCTGCCGGGGCCCAAAGCAAAAGAGCTCTGTCGACGTTTTGATCTCCTGGCTCCTGAGTGGCTGATGAGGGGCCTGAGCCATCACGACATGGGAAGATGATGTGATGATACTGCTGATGCTGGTGGTGACGCCGATGGTGCGAGCTGGAAATGGGGTGCTACGTCATCGTTGTCATCGTCATCATCATCATCTGAGCGGCCACCAGATAGCTTGCACCTGTGCTGGGCTGCACACTGGACCACATTTGCCATTCTTTGTCTCTCAACCTCAGGCCAGCTCCGTAAGGTAAGTATCACCATCTCCCTTTTACAGATGAGGAGGCTGAGGCTCAGAGAGAGTCTGTAACTGGCCCGAGGTCACCCTGCTGCTAAATGTGTATGGGTCTGAAACTCAGGGTCTTTGGGGCACCGGCTGGTGCTACCACCTCTTTCTCCCACCCTGCCTCTCAGGGTTTGGCCAGCACATGGGCAATGTAGCCCAGGAGAAGCCCCTCTTACTGACCATTGCAAGGGAACAGACAAGGCTGGGCTGGGATATAGGGGGTTGGGCATGCTGAGTCAGGAGAGAGCACAGAGCAGCCCTGGCTACTGAATATCACATACACACCCTTTCAACCTGTCACTTTTGTCCCCATCAAAGGAAGGAGGGAGATGGGAAGGTGGACAGGCCTAGGCAGTTTGCAGCTGTCCCGTCTGGGGCCTGCTAGGAGCTGGTACCTTTAAGGGCCTGAGCTCAGAGCCAAGGTCATCTTCCATTCTATCCAGTTTTAAGCTGCTACTGGCTGACCTTCCTGGAGAGCCACCTGTGGCTCCCTGTTGCCTGTAAGATAGAAGCCAACCTGCCACATGTCAGGCCTGTATTCTCTGGCTTCTGGGCCTTGAGCCCCTTGAAGCCGTATCCCACCTGGAGACAAATGGAGGCTCTTCCTGTTTCCCATAAATGTCCTCAACATCTTACCTTTGTGCCTTCAGCCGTGCTGTTCTCTCTGCCAGCAGTATCCGTCTCTTTACATTTTTTGGCAACTTCTGTCATCTGCAAAGTTCAGTTAAAGTTCCTTTCCTCTAAACTGTTTTCCTTCGCCTTTGAGATCCTCCATGCCTTCTGCCTTCCCCACCCATTCTGCCTCTCCCATCTGAACTCCCGCAGCCTCTCCTCTGTTCCCCTCGCCTGGCACCCACCGCTTCCCTATGCTCTTCTGCACTCCCCTCCCCAGGTCCTGTGCATGTGGAAGGTGGGCACTTGGCCTGGCTCAGTTTGGCCTGGTGCTCCACAGACAGCCAGCACACAGCATGTCCCTGCTGGATAAATGACAGAGTGAGGCACTTGGCTCTCGGGATGTGAGAGTCTGGGTCTAGCCCTGGCTCTGTCCTCCCTGGCCTCGAAACTTGTTCCTCTCCAGGCCTCAGTTTCCTCTTTCGTACAATGAAGGAGTTGGACTCTTTGGGTGGTTTTCCACCTCTAGTGTACGTGAGACTTCCCCAGGGAGCTTGTTTAAAATGTCTATTCCCAGACCCTGTCCTGAGAGTCGCAGTCTGGAGTTCTAGGGTGAGCCTGGGTATCCGCACAAGTCACACATACCCCGGGGTTTCTGGTGCCGGCAGTTCTCAGACTTCACTCTTCGAATGATTGGTCCAGATAGACTTTGAGGCAGGTCCTTTCTGAGTCTGAGAGGCAGTAGAGCTGTGAGAGGAAGAGGGGGCTGTGGAGTGGTGGCCACAGAGGGGGAGGCAAGAGCCATAGCCATCGTCACCATCATCATCATCATCACCACCATCATTACCACCATTGTCATATCACCATCGTCATCATCCTGATCATTACCATCACCATCATTATCATCATCATTATCTTCCTCATCAGCAGCAGCACCATCATTACCATCATGATCTTCCTCGCCACCATCCCCATCATCACGTTCACCATCACCAGCAAAGCCGTCGCCACCCCTCAGGGCGCACTAGGGGCCAGGACCTGCGCTGACGCCTTTACTGGCATTATCTCCTTCAGCCTTCTCCAGAGCCTTGTGAGCTGGATCCCAGGAGCACAGGCGGCTGGGCTCGGAGGGTGGCCTGGGTGTTCCAGTCTGCCATGAGCCCAGGTCCAGGCCACCCTGCTGTTGGGCTGAGCCTGTACCTTCCCTGGTGAGCCTGGAGAGAGCAGACAGGGTGCTTGCCCCTTCCACCTCCATTTCTTTCCCCACCGCATTTCCATTGCAGGCCTCCTTGGTACCAGATGCCAGCTTTGAATTTGATCCAGGCCAACTATTTTTCCCATTTTCACAAAACAAAGATTTTATTTTCCCTCTCCCCAACCCCTTCCTCCCTAAAATAAACTCCTGGGAAAATAGCATGTGTAGCTGAGCCTCGGGCCAATTTGTGTCTTTGTGTTCAGCACACACACTCCATCTTTCACACCACAAACAGCTTTGCTCCAAAAAAATATGTTTTCCCTCTGTGAAACTGCCATTTCAGGGCAACACACAGAAAGAGACTATTTTACTTTTTCCTCCCCTGGAAAACCCCACCAAGATGTTGTTTTCCCTTGCTTTTTCTGGAGGGGAGATATTTTTTGACAGCTTTCGTCGCTAATCTGGCTCCCAGCCCTACGTCTGGTGCCAACTTGTGAAGAAAGCAAAAGGAAAACTAGATGAGCAAAGGCAAAAATTCTTGTAGAGGGGCCCCAGAACCCTCGAATTCAGGAGTCGTAAGGGCCCTCATGGTAGGCCCAGTCTGCTGGCCGTCCTGGGCGTCCCCTCTTGGAAGCCCAGGATGGGGACACAGCTGTGACAGGGCACTGGCTGCCTGCTGGGGGTCCTGGTCTACTCTTACTCCACAGACACCCTGCCAGCCTTTGTTTCTCAGGCCGGAGACTGGGCTGGGTGTTTGGGAATTACACAAACAGACCAGCCATGGACTCTGCCGCCATACTGTCCAGTCTGGTTCACAGTGAGGCTTTGTCTGTGAATTTACTGTAACGTCGAGTAGAGGGTGAGAGGTACTGGGAGGTGTGACTGAAGTCCCAGTTTCATACATGAGGCTCGGTTTAGCCAGGGGAGTTCAGGAGGTTTGGAGTAAGAGGTGGAAGTTCTCTCCAGTACCCCGAAATCGGCGCTCTGGGACTTGCAGCCATTTGCTTTCCTGCTTTCTGGCCCAGTTCAGAGTCAATCCCCAAATCTGTGTGGGGCTGCCCTTTGGGTGCTGACAGACAGCTGCTGTGTGTCCCCAAGTCTCTGCTTTTCTGGGCTTATTTCCTGGATCCTCACAGCCTCGCAGTTCTGTTCTCTTGACCAGTTTCTGTGGGTGGGAGCGGAATGGAGCGGCCCTTTCCAGTCGGGAGCCAACTTCCTGGCCAGAGGGGCCTGTGGGCTCTGTGTGTTTGTGCAGCATGAGGGATCTCGCTCTGGGCAGTCTGGAAGCACCGGTCCTGTGGCGTTGATGTTATCCGGGCAATTGTCCTGGCGTGGCTGGACTTGGGACCATCTGGAAGGCCTCTCAGCATCCAGATGGAATGGGAAGAGCGGTGAGGACATTCCAGGCCAGGGGACGCTCAGAGGTGGAAATGAGCCCAGCGTGGGCAGGCAGGAGAGGGAGATGGCCGGGCTGGAGCCGAGATCTGCACAGGGTGAGCTGGCATGGGACAGGTGGGCCCAGCTCACTGCAGACTGTGAATACGAGAGCAAAGAGCAGACTTAGTCCAGTGAGCGCTTGGGGGCAGGTGGTGGAGTGATGTGCACGGTGTGGGTGTTATTTTTGTTGCAGATTTGTCTGTAGGATGGACTCTATAAAGGGAGACCAGTTAGACTCTCATAGTTGTCCCACAGTGGCTGGAAAATAGCTTTCACCAGCATGGAGGAGCAGGCGTGGAAAGAGAGGACCAAGCCAAGAGAAGTTTGGAAGGGAAAATTGAGAGGTGAGACTGAATAAGCGAGAGGTCCCCTCATTACCTTATAAACACCCTAATGCCAACACGGGGCCCCACCCTTATGACCTCAGTTAACCTGAATCTCTTCCCAAATCCTCACCTCCAAATCCCATCACCTTGGGGGTGGGGCTTCAGTATATGAATTTTTGGGACACAAACATTTAGCCCATGGCAACGATTATGAGGGGGAAAGGCCTCCTAAAGGGAGAAGTTCCGACAAGGGCCAGAAAACAGAGAGGGAGATCGAGGTCCTTGCACAAGGCTAGGTTGGGTGTGGGATTTGGGGTTATCAACCCAGGAGGGAATTTGCAACTGAAAGGCTGCAGGGGCCCAGAAAGGAGGTGTGTGGAGAGGATGGTAGAGAGATAGACAGAATTACTGGGGACAGCTCACGCAGGAGGAAAGAGCAGTTCTGGTGATGCAAGACCGAGAAGGTCATCGGGGGCTCGGCCAGCATTCACTGATGGCTGCGGGCGAGACACCCGGTACAGGGGTGAGTTTCAGGTGAGTAAGGTAGGTCCTGGTTCTTCAGGAGCTTACAGCTGAGTGAGACAGATACACATACAGAGTGCCTCCCATCCCAGGGGTCATTGCAGAGGGTTCAAATCCCACCACTTGCACTGTGATTCAGGCGAGCCACTCACTGTGACTCAGGTGAGCCACATATCACATGTGTAAATAGGAATAACGATGGTACCGCCCACAGGGTTGCTGTGAGGACTGATGCAATCATACACCAGAAGAGCTTTGCCCAGTGCCCAGCTTGTGTTATGGGCTCGCTATTAGCATAATTATTATTAAGGAGCAAAGATACATCTACTGAGTGCTAAATGCTACCTGCAGGAGAGCCATAAGGATGGATAGCTGGGGTCTGGGCTCAGTGGGCAGGGAGCACAAAGGTGGGGGTCCAGGAAGCGTGGATAACAGGGTGTCTGCTCATCAAGTAGTGTGGTCGCTCAGTCATTGCGGGGGGGTACTAAATGGTGCAGCCACTTTGAAGGACAGTTTGGCAGTTTCTTACAAAACTAAACATAGTCTAGCCATATGATCCAGCAACTGTGCTCCTTGGTATCCACCCAAATAAATTAAAAACTTATGTTCACACAGAAACCTGCACATGGGTGTTTATAGCAGCTTTATTCATAATTGCCAAAACTTGGAAGCAACCAAGATGGCCCTCAGTAGGTGAACGGATAAATACAGTGTTGCATCCTGACACTGGAACATTCTTCAGCCATAAAAAGAAATGAGCTATCAAGCCATGGAAAGAGGGAAGAATTTTAAAAGCGTATTACTAGGTGAAAGGAGCTGATCTGAAAAGGCTACATATTGTTTGGTTCCAAGTAAATGACATTCTGAGAAAGGTAAAGCTATGGAGACAGTAAAAAAGTCAAAGGTTGAGGGGACGGAGGGGTGAACAGGTGGGGAGCAGAGGATGTTTACGGTGGTGAAACTACTCTGTGTGTTTATGTAGTGGCAGGCACGTGTTCATACCCATAGGACATGCAGCACCTAGGGAACCCTCATGTGAGCCGTGGACCTGGGTGACAGGGCGTGCCATGAAGGCTCACTGACTGTACCGAACGTGGCGCTCTGATGGGGTGTCGACAGTGGGGGAGGCTGTATGTGGGGGAGGTTGGGGGGAGGCAGGGAGTGTATGGGAACTCCTTGTACCTTCCACTCAGTTTTGCAGTGAACCTAAAAGTACTCCAAAAAAATAGAGTCTGTTATTTTTTAAAAGCAGCATGGCTCAGCCCACACGTTCCACATGGCTCAGCCCAGTCCTGGTTTCAAATAGCAAATTGATTAAGCAATCATTTGAGCATTGACTGTTCAGGGACTGCAGCACCAGGCACCAGAAATGCAGGGAGGAAGACATGCCTCTTCCCCCAGCAGCCGCTCACATTGTGCGTGGACAGCCACTCAGGGAGCACTCCTATGCAGGGGCGTGGGGGGGCCAGCCAGGTGATGGCAGTTGGGGGGGATGAGAGGCAGCCCCGGTGAGGAGGGCCCCCCAGCCCAGCCTCAGGAGCTGTAACTGTGGGCACTGTATTCTGCTTCTGTTCTTAGTACACAACAGCCAGGGAGGTGTGAGTTCCACATTAGGGGTGAGAAAGCAGATATGACCTTGAGCTGTGGACCCAAATGAGTTGCTGAAGCCTAATGTGTGGCCTGGGCCAGTTCACCACTTCTCTGAGCCTTGGGTAGCTTGCCTGCAAAATGGGACTAATGTGTACTTTGTCGAATTGATGCTGACCGTTCAATGATAAAGTGAATACAAATGCTCTAGATTCGTGCCGGCCAGAAGAAATATAACACGGACCATAAAAGCTGGCACTTTGGGGATCTTTCATGTTCTAGTAGCCAATTCAAAAACGCAAAGAGAAGTAGGTAAAATTAATTTTAATGTCACATGAATGATTTTTATTTAACCCAGTGTATGTCAGTATATTACCGTTTAAACATATAACCAGTGTCACAGTTATTCATGAGATGCTCATGCCTTTGTGTAGGGAGACTTTGGTACCCGGCGTGATAACACTCAGCACATCTCATTTCAGACCAGCCGCGTTTCCAGTGCTCGCCAGCCCTGTGTGGCCAGACGCTGCCGTACTGGGGAGCACAGCTGTTTATAAATATAGGCAGTTCCTATTTCTCCCTCTACACGTGGGAATAACAATATCACACCCCAGAGCTTCACTAATTACTCATCTGGTCACACTCTATCTAGCATGTATTAGTATTATTAGATCAAGAGCTTTATTTCACGCACCACAATTGCATATTCATAAATTCTAACTCACGAATTCGTGAGTTTGCAATCACAGGCCCAAACCATGCAAACATAGGAATTAGTCTTTTGTTCCTCATGCAATTTGTGTTCACCTCTTTTGAAGTACTTACCAAGCCTGGCATGTGTTCGGATTAGTTCTGTGAATCTCGTTCTCCCCCAATGCTGCCCTGACTCTGAGCTTCTTGGAGGGAAAAGATGTGTTTCCTGCATCCTTCTACCCCCACCAACCCCTCCCTGCACCCCAAGGGTCTAGCTCTGAGCCAGCCCTAGCAGGTATTCAATAGACATTGTATGAATAGACTCCATCAGGCAAAGTATCGGTTCCTTTTAGAAGAGAAGCATATTATAAAGAAAAGGCTCTAAAGTCAGATTATGTAAAAATGTGTTGAAAGGCAGCAGGGACATCAAATGTAACCACTGAATTGAAGCTTTTATTTGAGCAGACATGAATCTGGCTGAGGTGAGTAGAGGGTTCCAGCAGATGGGTGTGTGTTTGGGAGATGAGGCCGGAACAAAAGTGTCTGGAAATTTGTCACAGGCATTTGAACTTCTGATGAAATAAATTCTCTCTCATCCCTGCATGACACATTCCGATCGGCTCAAAGGCCTCGTAGGGGGTGGGAGCACCTTGCTCTCCCTGCTCACGGCAGAGCCCTTGTCCTGGGGAGATCTGACCCCCAGCCCCTCCTGCAGCCCTTGGAGCCACAGGGACTCAGAGACAACCTTGCTGGGGGCAGACTTTGAGCGGCTTGGTGGTGACCGTGTGACTGGGTCAGCCACCGTTGCTGCCTTAACCCAGGACATGCCTGCAGCCTGGGAATGAGGGACAGTTTCGTGCTGGGTGTTCCCAGGGTTCACAACTCCCACCCTCTGCAGCTGTCTGCTCATCTGCACTGTCTCTTTAAGAGGCCTCCGTTCTAGACTGTTGCACATCTTAGGCCACCGTGGGGCCAGGAGAGGAGGAGTCTCAGGACATGGTGGAAATGGAGGGGGGCACCTGAAGGAAGTACATCCCTATTTCTCTGATGAGGAAACAGACTCGGAGTTTGGGTAATTTTCCCAGGTTACTCGGTGGGGCAGGGGCTGTGGGGACAGGGGAACAATAGGAGTGAACAATCCAAAGTCATGAAATCAGAAAAGAAGTAAACGTTTGGATGGAGAATCAGATGGACACACACACACACACACCCCTCTTTAATAGGCATGTTGTCTGCAACAAGGCAAAATTAATATCTTTTCATTTATTTTTTATTTTTTAAATTGATTTTAGAAAGAGATGACAAGGGGAGAAAGATATATATATATTTAGAGAGAGAGAGAGAGATCAATTTGTTGTTCTACTTATTTCTGCACCCTGACGGGGATGGAACCTGCAACCTTGGTATACTGGGACAAAGCTGTAACCAGCTGAGCTACCTGGTCAGGAGTTAGATCATTTCACTCAAAACTATGGGAGAGAGAATTCCTCTACCACTTCTATGACGCAGAGGGTGGAAATTAGCAATCAATTGCACATTATCTTTGATGACAATTTTAAGATGTGTAAAATGCCTTTGGTGGAAGGCAGTCTGCATGTGTTGTGATGTGTGTGCTGCAATGTAGGTGAAAATATAGTTACAAGGACTTTCCTAGGTTCCACTGCAATTAAGATTATCCCCACCCTATTTTTCTTGTCAAGTTTTAAGTTCTCCTTCTGCAAGTGTTCCCCCCTCCCTGCCCCTCCGATTGGGGAAACAGTGTGCCTCAGAAATGAAGGAGGGGGTAGAGGGCCGGGGATTCCTTCCAAGCGGAACAGTGCAGCTCCAGGTGGTGCCGGAGCAGGCAGGAATTCTCACTCAGGGTCAGGAAAGCGTCTGTGCAGACGGCACCACTGGAAAAACGCTGACTGAAAGCAAAGAGGATTCGAGACACTGTAGGTATAAGCCCTTCTCTGGTCGTGGGATTCCTCAACTCAAAATGGGGGGGAGGGTGTAGAGGGTTATTAGATTTGTATGCCCCTTCCCCACCCCCACTCCCAAGAGACCATCTTAGGTTCTAAGACAGAAAGCAGTGTTACTTTAGAAAGTAATTACTTTCTCTTTAGAAAGTAATCCGCACTTGACTGCCCCAGCCCAGGACCGCCGTCCCCTGCCCCCTGCAGTGTTTTTCAAACCGTGGCCTGTGGACACCAGTATCAGAAGCTTTGGCGGGGCATGCGAGGCACTCCAGACACTGAGGAGGCAGAATGGAGTGCTTCGGAGGTCTGCAGCCGTGACCCCAGGTGGTGGCGAGGGTGGAGCTGTGGGGGTGGCTGCACAGCAGAGAGAAATGAGGGTCCGCCGTCCTTCCGCCTGGGCTAGCCCAGACTCCCTGACTGAGACGAGTTCCTGTCTCTGGTTTCTGTTCAGCACATCAGAGGCTGAGGTTGAGCCTTTGGTCTGGAGTTTGAACAAACTGGAGTTGAAATTGCCTCAGCGGGATAACTGGAGCACTGGCTGTCAGCGCCGACATCGCTGTGCGGAAAACGAAAGGGAAAGGAAGGCGGAGTGACACTTTTTCCCAATGGGCGTGGAAGGCAGGAGCCCTGGTCCCAGGATCCTGGGGTTAGAGTTGCGTAGCTGCAGCCCCAGGACAACAAGGATGTTTAAGAGGTGCCCAATGAATTAAATATCGATTAATTAAATATTAATAACAAATATAGACATGAAAATGGTCTCTCTATTTTTATAGGCTGCATGGTATAGTTTTAAAAGCCCAAGTTTTAGGAATAAAAAAAACTTGGATCTTGGTTCTATCACTTACCAATTGCAGAGCCTTGGGCAAGATAAACCCTCTGAGCCTCAGTTTTGGTATCTGTGAAAGGGATTGTCAACCTTTGATGTAGTCGTTAGGGCTGAAGAAGATAACCCAGGTGCAAGCATATTGGGTCCCTCTGCTCCCACTGCCCACTTTGCCCATCGAAAGGCATTTGGACACTGCCCTTGTCCCATACACTGAATCGGGAATAATATCATCATGTGCTCTTGCACTTGGCATGGAGCCTTTGCCTTGGACCCATTAGGACGACTCAGCCACTTCTCATCAAGAGTGTTTGGGTTCACTGCACACGGAACAGAAATACCCGTGTCCACATTTAAGGATGCTGATCCTCTTAGTGACAGCCATGGTACCCTGGGCAGGCCGCTGGGCTTGGTCGTGACCTGCAGGCCTTCCCCGGGAGAGCTTCGGGAACACTGTTCTACAGCACCTCTTTCTAGACTTTGTGTGCTTTGGGCCCCTACTGTCTGTTACATGCCCTAATCACAGAAGTGAGAAGGATTGGGCTCTTTAAGAGAGGAGCCATTCTGTCTAGGACGTATTGCATGTGGACCGCAAGATTTCCAGGGCCGCTTGGGTTACATTCCATGAAAAGTTCCCCAGTGGGCTGTAGACTCCATAAGGTCAGTGGCCTTATGTTTTCTGCAGTGTCCAGTCCAGGGTTCAGCCGGAGGCAGGGACTAAGTAACTGCTGCTGGGAACACAGAAGCAGTTGGTCATTACCAGCCAGTGATGTTGGTGGTGAGGGAAGCAGGCAGCAAGAAAGAGGTCTGTAGGGAATAAGACCAAGTTCAAGGAGATAGACTTACCCTAAAAGCCCCTTGAGGGCAGAGACTGTGCCTTATCACACTGGTATCTCTAAGTGCTAGTTCAGTATTCCCATAGTGGAATACACAGTAAAGAAGGAAGTTTTGAGGTTCTGATTGGTTGTTCTTTGGAATAAAAAGTACAGCAGGATCAAGAAGATATAACAGTTATGAAGTCTGATGTTCTTGACAACAGAGTCCCATGGATTTTGGTGCTTAGGGGACCCTGTGTGACCTGCGTGGGCTTCTCGTTATGGCTCCTTCTCCCCAGTGCCCTGTGGGGTGCCGGTGGGACTCAGCACTGTACACGGGTGTCAGAGAGCTTAGCACTGGGCTTGGCACAGAGTAGGGAGTCAGTGCTGATTTGCCAAGTTAATTGTTTTTAAATTAAAACATTTTTTCAATTACAGTTCAACTTCAGTATTATTCTGTATTAGTTTTAGGTGTAGAACATAGTGGGTAAACAGTCATGTACTTTACAGAATGGTCCCCCCGATATTTTAAGTACCCACCTGGCTCAATACATAGTTATTATGGTATTATTGACTATGTTCTTGAATGACTAGATATTTGGATGACCAGATGGATGGGTGGGTTTTTGTAAGGATGGATGAATGACAGGGAAATTGGTTCTTGTCTCTGTGTGGGGGGTGCACACATGACGTCTGCTTCCTGCATTAAATCACATGAAGGCCAACCCCTGGCTCCACCCAGAGCCCACACCCAACTTTCAAGACCTTTAGTTAAAGACTCCCCATCCCATCCCCACCCTGCAAGTTCCTATGCCCCAGGAGTCAGGACGGAGGCACACCCTTCCGAGACAGGCCTGGGGGATCGTGACCAGGGTGAGCTGGAGTGTGGCTCATCATCTCCTGTCATCTGCTCTAACTGGGCCTGGCTCTTCCCTGGAGAGGTGTGCCAGGCCCTGCCTAGGGAAGAGAGCTGTCTTCCCTCCTCGCCATTGATTTCTTAGTGGTTGCTCTTCCACTATTTATAACCCATCGCCTTTCTGCCGTGCTTTGGCCCAGCTGGGAAGTGAGTGCCGCGACCTCTGATCGGATTTCTCTTTTCTCGGTTCAAGCTTATAAGGAAGCGAAGCATCCTCAGAGGTCACAGCTTCTGAGCCCCACGGGTGCCCAATCAATGCTTGTACTTTTAGCTGAAGGTTGGAACCAATTAACCGCATTAGCTTTGCCTGCAAGGGCTGCATCTGTAAGCTGGGTTGGGGCCTGAGAGGTCATGGCCCCCCAGCCTTGGCCATCTGTGTCCTATAGTCCAGTGCCTGCCACCATGCTGCTCACTCCATTACCAGGTGAGGTGCTCACCAGGGTTGGGGCCTGGGCCTGGCTGCACCGTCCGCTCATTCTAGCAGCCTGTTCCTGAGTTTCTTGTCTCCTTTGCCTGATGCCAGGGAACCCCGTCTGCATCCCCAGAGAAGGCCCGGCAGCCCAGCTCCCATGGGCAGCTGTAACTCTGAAGAACTGGGATAGAGGAAGTGCTACTTGGATAGGTGGTCCAAGAGTCCAGAGGCGAAGGATCCAGCCACATTGCTCTTGTAGCCCCCATCTCTTTTCTAGGGGCTGGGGGCTGCTCTGGGTGAGCGGAGGATGACTGCCCATTGCAGGGTCTCCTCACTTACTTTGGTGAAGTTCTTCAAAACCAGTCAAAGAGAGGGAGGGTAACTCAGTGCTATGCAGGCCACATTCATATCGGTCCCATGCTAGATCCTCTGAGGGGTAAAAGGACACCAAAATAAAACCATGTTTGCCTTTCACAGACCATGTGCCATGAGGGTGTCAGACACACTTAAGTCTATATAATTCGTGGTAGACACTGTCTTCTAATAGGAATCCAAACTATTTGACCAGGAAGAAGGAAGGAGGGACTACCTTTTCACTGGGGGTAAGAAAGGGGCAAGGGGGGCTGAGCCTTGAGGGTGAGGACAACCTGAGGGAGTGGATGCGGCACCAAGGCAGTGCAGGCAGATGGTCAGCTTGAAACCAGCGTAGTGCCTGGAGCACCTTTGGGAAGCAGGGAGCGGTCTGTGGAGGCTGTGGTGTGATGGGCATGTGGAGTGCTGTTGGGGGCAGCAAGGATGGTTCCTAGGTAGGTTGTGAGACATTTAAAAGGGAGGCTGAGGCCAGGGTGAAGAGTTTGAGTTTTCTTTCTTGGCACTGGGGAGCTATTGAAGACTTGGGACAGGAGAGTAATGAACCATGTTTCAGAAAGAGTATTTTGGTGCCATGTGTGTGTGCCTGGGTGTGTGACTTTGGTGAGAAGGGTAACATTGGACAAATGATCATCTCCCCCAAGTGTATTCTTGAAGGGTACACCTGGAAGAGTGGGCAGTCTTCCACAGACACCAAACCCAATGGCAGTCCTTAGCCCCTGCCTTCGTGTTCTTTGTCCCACTCCCTCTGGAGACGCTAACGTTATGGAGAGAAATACCAGCCTAGAGTCCCCATGGTGCAGGCGTCTGTCATCAGGCGTCTCCCTCCCTACCATGACCCCCATCCTGAGTTCATGCAGAGAAGGAAGGCCCTGAGATGCCACCTGTCAAATACTGTACCTGTGCAGGTGAGCGGCTGTGAACGGGCTTCCAGTGCAGAAGTGATGTAGACATCCAGACCTCATTAGAGAAGACAGGTATGGCTCCTTGGGGTCGCTATGGTAACCGGTCACACATCTCAGCTGGTGTAGGAGGAGAGCCAGGAGCTGAGTCACCCTGAGGGGGAGGCTGTCCCTGGGTGGGTGGGAGGATTGCTGTCGGATAGATGAAGGCCTGCTGACACTGGAGCTTCTCCCATAGGAGGGCTGATTGGCTCTTAGATGATCACGTGTCCATAGTTTGCAGACCTGGCCAAGAGGCCTGGGGATTCACCCTATGTCACCTAAGTTGCCTAGGGACAGGTCAGACAGAGGACGTAGAGACAGGAAAAATAGCTCGGATATCAGTCCCCCACATTCTGGCCTCAGCCAACCCTCTCCCCCTCTCTGAGCACAATCTACGTCCAGCACCCATCATCATCTCAGGGCACTGTGGTCCAGTCCCACCAAAACTGCTCCCCATCACAGAGAGATGGGGCCATCCCCTCCTATGGGCACATCCTGGTGCCTCTGCCTGAAAAATGCCTTGCCTTCTCCTGGAATCCTCAACCCATCCTTCAGGACCCAGGTCAAATGCTTTCCCTCCCACGTGTTTCATAATTCTCCACCCTTGACCTCTTCCGGGGCACCTGTCACATGGAGTTACTGTGTGGGAGTCTGATGCCCACCAGAAGGTCAGCCCCTAGCGAGCAGGCCCTGCCCTGTTGGTCTCTCAGTGACAGGACCCGGTAACATGTGGCTAATTTTAGGTTCCATGGATGCTTGTTGAAAGAATGGACGAATTAACCTGATGATGTCGGCAGGCAAGTCCAACACAAATGGAACTGGGCTCAAACCATCTGCAAGTAGCACTTGGGCTTCCAGGCTAAGCTGCTGTTATGGCTGATTATGGAAGGGCTCAGAGCACGTTACAGTTTGCACAGCTTCTGCAGCCAGAGCCCTGCAGCTTCATTTCTGTTACGCTGGTTGTGAAAGCGTGAGTGCTGTCCTGGCCAGTGCTGGGGCCCCGGGTATTCCCTTCAGTATGTATATGCATATGTACATGTATATGTCTGCCTCCTATCATCTGTCATCTATATCTGTCTATATCTATTGTCTATATGTATTGATTGCTGTAGCTATCATCTACGTATATCCATCCATTTATCAATATCTATCTGTCTATCTATCTATCTATCTATCTATCTATCTATCTATCTATCTATCCATCCATCCACCTATCTACCTACCTACCTACCTACCTACCTACCTACCTACCTACCTACCTATCATCTGAAAGATGACTTGCCCGGGGTTTGGGCGCTGGAGGGTCTGCGAGGAGGTGGAAGCGAGGAAGGAACTGGGAAAATAGGGGATGTATGAGGCTATGCAGGCTGTGTCTTGCGGTCGCAGCGCGGGAAGAGATGGAGCAGTGGGCAGGCAGAGACGCGCTGGCCCCGAAAGCCGGGGTGTGGAGGAGCGGAGCGAGAGCAGGCAAAGATGCACGGGGGAGCTCGGACGTCAGCGTAGAGACTAAGGCGGGGGCGAGGCCTCCAGCGGGATGATGTAATTCAAGGCCAGGACGAGTGTGGTGGGGGCTTTCGGAACGTCCCGCTGAGGGCTCCGAGCCTCCGCAGCCAACCCGCGGGCGCGCTCTCGGGGCTCACAGTGGGACTTCCTGGCGACTGCTCCTGCGACTCGGGGTTGGAAGGGCGGCGCAGGCGAAGCAACCAGGCTGTGGGGGAACCGGGAAAGGTCTCCGGGCTCCCGGTGTGGAGGGCTCGGGAGCGAGCGTGGTGCCTGCACCCCTTGCGCTCAGTCACCCCAAGTCGCTAGTCGGGGTGCGCGATGTCACTCTCAGCAGCAGCTGCACTGACTTGCTGGGTGGAGCTCAGACTCCTCACCCCGGCCAGGGGGCGAAGAGGACGGAGTGGGGCGAGGAAAGTCCCATCCGGAAATCGGGGTCTTCATCAAGTGTCGCCTACAGCCCCACCCCCACCTTGGCGCATGTGGAGGAGGGGGGTGGCTGTACCCAGGAGAGGTGCCAAGGTTAGGGGTGGGGGTGGGGGGAGAAAGCCAGGTTGTCAAAGTAGCTCTCAGCCCTCCCTACCCGCCTGCACCAGCGCCCAGCCCTCCATCGGCACCAGTCAGTGTTCCCCTTTCAGCTCCCGTTTTCCTTTCCTCACCCCCACTCGCTCCCCGAGTCTCCTCCCCAGCCTCTCCCCAGTTTTCTCCACCTCTCCTTCTTCCCATTTGTGAGCTCAGCTGGTCTTTGCAGGGCAGACTGTGTCAAGTTCAGCCAGCCCTGTGGCCTGCCTGAGGCTGGAGAAACCCAGAGCCACCTGGCCCGGAGCCCATTCCCAGCCTCAGAGAGGCTCCGCAGGAAGATAGCCCTCTTTGCCAGACTGGGCTGAGCTCTTCCGCCAGCTCCCTGTCCCCCACCCCCTTAGGAGGTACCCTTCTCTAAGGGGAAGGTGTTTCTAGCAGGTAAGAACAGCAAAGAAGCCCCAGTCCCTTTGGAGACATCCCTGCTACTATAAGTACTCTCCTCCCCCTAGACCTTTCCTAAATCAAGAATCTGGACAAAGGAGGAGCAAGCCCTTTTCGCAGATAGTTGGGCATCCTGGATGTGCTCAGAGAAGAAACCCAGGTGCAGCAAAGAGGGCATTTAAGGCACTCAGTGCCAGGAGAAACTGGGGAAGTTGGAAGTGGAACTAAGGGAATTTGGATGACCTCAAAACAAACAAGTAAACAAACAAATAAACAAAAATGTATGTAGCTCTGGGCATCTTCCCAGAGTGAGTGCAGCCAGGTAAACAGCCCTGAGATCAAGCTGTTTGTAGCACCTCACAAGCTCGCCACATCTTCCTTCCAGCCCTAACCCCGCCCTGCAGGGACACAGGGGACATAACCCCAGGGTAACAACCCTCCTGGCTCCTCACCGTTGATTAGTTTTGCCTGTTTTAGAAGATGGCAGGAACGGGGTCATACAGTATGATTATGCTGGGGAGGGTCTTCCATGTTTCGCCTGTGGTTGTACATATTTTGGAGTTTGGATATCCTTCCTAGCAGCACAGATAATGTTTCCATCCAAGAAAGCAGAGAGGCAGCGGCCATATATGTGGGTTTCTTCTCTTGTCTAGGGGCATTTTTCTCACTGCCCCCTGGGGCTTTATTTTGGCGATTGCAGGAATCCCACTCTTTACCCCAATCTTGGCTGAGTGGCCCACAATGCTGACACCTAAATTTATCCTCGCCAGTTGCCTTTCCTTTCCCCAGCGAGGGCTTGGGGCTGAGGACCACTCCAGAAAAGTGATGCTGAAAAAGATGTTCAGGGGAACCTGTGCTCTTCTTGGCCTCCTGGAGGGAACCCATGAGGGAGGGAGAAGCGGGGAGGGAGAAGGCTCCAAAGCCTCCAACCTTAATTGAAGTGTTTTCAGGGGCCAGTTGTATAATTAGTATCCTTGGGAGCTCACAGGAGGATTTTCCTGCCTTTAAGGAAAGAACATTTGCAGGCCTACACAGGTTAACAGCTTCCCTTTAAATATTTTCCTTTTGTGGTTAGCTCCGTGCCTGCTTTTGAAAATGTGGTCCTTTTCAAAAACAAGAGTCAGTTTCTCCCAGAAGGGATGTGAAGGGCTGCTACCCTCCTTGGGAGCCTCTCCTTCCTCGTGCACAGTATAAACTGAGATTATGTAGGTAGGGCAAATGCTTAAGGGCTCTGAAAATATGGATTATGCAAATGAGCTATTTCAGGACCTTTAAAAACGCTGACCCGGTCCCAGAATGTTTACTAGCTGTTAGAAAATGTGGATTGTCTAAATGGGCATTTGGGGACCTTTAAACGCTCAGATTATGATGGATCTGGAGAGTCTCACGTCCCTTCTGGCCCATCAGGCTGGGCTGCTCCGTGAGTTAAAGCAGTGTTTGGACAAAGCTGAGTTTTCACTTGGCGGTCTAGGAAGGATGTGGGTCTGTCCTACAGGCCTGGGTGTAGGAGGAGGGGAGCAGATGCTGGAGGAGGTTGGTGGCCTCACTGGGACACCCCTCCCCCAAAGGAGTGGCCTGAGTACAGGTGGGCAGGAAGACAGGGCCAGAGGCAGGATGACTCAGAGGTCCTTCTGTAGGTCCCTGACTTCATACAGCAGATCCTGTCTCCTAAGGAACCCCTCGGAAGTGTGTTTTGATTTTTGTTTAATTTGTTCTGCAAAGCAAGGGTAGAGAATCAATATAAATACGTGGGCACTGGTTTCCATACTAATTGGAAGGACATGGTCCCCCCGCCACTAGGTCCAGATTAATGAATGGCGTAGTTGCCTTCAGCAACACAGATCTGGGCAATGAGGTTTCACAAAAGTGGACGGATTATTAAGTGTCTCTCAATGAATCTGTGGTGACAAACTGCTGGTAGGAAAGTTAGTTCTTTGCCATCTGGAGCCTGTGTTGGCAGGGTTGAGCCAGACACAGCCCTTACTGGCAGCTGGGGAACCACGGGTCAGCCTCTCAAATGAGCATGCACAGGCTTGTTTCCCGGGGGGTCACCTTTTTGGCCTTTCCAGTCCATGTTCCAAGACTGCACGTTGTGAGGTGCTGGGTGAATCCGTCTCCACCTCTCCCGCAGACCTCCTTTCCTCTCCGTGGTGGAGGAGAGACTGCGAGAAAACCACAGGGCGGATGAAGTCCGTCTTTTCAGCCTCCTTTGCCTGCACCTGTCTACGTCTAAGGGGAGACCTTGGGCAGGTTCTGTAGCTTCCCTGGGCCCCGGTGTCTTTCTCTGTAAGACAGAGGTGTTGCTGGTGCCTGCCCCCAGAGTTGCTATGAAGATGAAATGCCTGGTGTCTAATAAGCACTTAATAGAGGTTCCCTTGGAAACCTAGGTTCCCTTTTCAACTTGGCCCCCAACCTGCTGCTTTGTGACCTTGGGAAATTCACTTGCCCTCTCTGGCCTCGTTGTCACCCTCAAACCCAGGGTAAGGCTAGCCTACAGATGTAGAAGGGCTGTCAGCAAGGCCTCGGATGAAAAGGGCCCTGGAAGTGCAGAGGTCTGGAAGATGGAATTGCATGTATCGCTGCAATCGATTAGAGGTGGCCTGACTCGAGGCAGAGTGCACTCATTTTGGCAGATAGCAGGAAGGCTATTGAAACCAAGACTAATCCAGAGAAAAGGGGAGCGCCAGATTGGAGGAAAGAAAAGGACGATGGAGGGGGCACATAGCTGGAGGTGAGTAGGTAGAGGGAAGGGGGGATACCTTTTCCATTGTTTACATTTCTCTAGCTCTTCTCCCTCCCCCCGTGGTCTGGAAACTCTCAGGTAGATGAAGAATGTGGTTTAGGCTGCTGTCAATAAGAATGATGCTAATAATAGCAGCAGTCACAACAACACAAGTAACAGACATGCACAGTTGAGCTCCTACTATGTGCAAATGGTGTGAACCTTTACATTTATTAAGTCATGGAATCCTTTTTATGAGATAGGGACCCTTATCAACCCCTCCTCTCAGATGAGAAAACAGAGACAGGGAGAGGGTAACGTGCCAGGTGAGATGTACCTGCAGAGCAGCTCCCTGGCACCTGCGGTTCCAAAGAGGGTTGGGCGTTACCTTCCCATGTGTCCTCATGCCAGCAGTCAGGGTTGGGAGTGGGGTGTGGTGGGGCTCCTGTGGCCTGGGATGCCAGGCCAGGGATGGCTCCTGCATGGCTGGCCCTTGACACAGTTGAAGTATGTGAACTTCTCCATGTGCTCTGATGAGGGTTCAAGGCCCTGCCTGCCATGCTCCAAGTTCTCCTCACTAGAGTCCTTCTTAGGTAAGAAAATAGCTAGGGCACCTGTCATTGACACGCCAACAGTCCCCAAGCCTGCAGCATGGTGCCCGCCGTGAACATGCCTGACCCGTTTCACTGCACCCAGAGGTTTATCGTGTTGCCCCTAGTACCATGCATGGCCCCTCAGTGGACCCTGAGCCCAGCGCTTTCTTGGTTCCGGCTGCACTTTACCCTTTGCCTTGGCTGCCTCCCCTACCTGGAATGTTCTTCTACTGTCGCTCTCACTGCTAGCTCCCTGCCACTCTGTCCTTCAGTTCTTTACTCAGATACCTTTACTCAGGGAGGCCTTTCCATCCACTGAAAACCACAGCCCTCTGGCCCCAGGCATCCCCTGCTCCCTCTCTGCTTTATGCTTGTCAGCAGTACTCATCACCGTCCGCATCACTTACTCATTCCATGTCTCCTTCCCTGTGAGACCATGGATCCCGTGCAGCCAGGGGTCTTCATCACTTTTGTTCTTTGAGGCTTCCTTAGCAGGTATGACAGGCCTGGTACTTAGTAGTAGAAGCTCCATAAATTTTTGTTGAAGAATGAAAGAATGAATGAAAATGTTCAGGACCCTCCTCAATGCTCATCTGCTCTGTGGCTGCAGGGCAGGGGCCACCTCCCCTGTCTGGGGGCCTTGTTGGTCTCCCCCGAGAGTTCACACGTCCTTCCCCTTGGTTCCTGTGGCATCCATCACTTGCTTGTGCAATGGCTGGTGTCCGTGCCAGTCTTTCCCATCAGGCAGAAGCTCCCCGAAGGGAATATGATGCATGGGAAGGAGCATGCATTTGGAGCCATAGTTCAAATCCCAACTCTGCTGGTGACTGCTGTGGGACTCGGGGCAAGTCACTTAACTGTTCTGAGCCTCAATTTTCTCACTGGGCATCAAGGGATGGTAGGGTTGCTGAGAAATGTAAAGACAATGTATGCCAGGCACATAGAAAAATGTGCAGCATGCAGTAGGCCTGGCACGGCATAACAGAGGGTTATGAATGAAAAATGGTCACATTGCTCGAGCCAGATTTCGGCCTGACCTGCACCTCTGCCGTGGCGGGGAGCATCTGTTCTCTGACTTCCTGGGAGTGTCTGCTTTAACTGTGTGTTGTTGGTGTCATGGGAGCAATAAAAGGAGGGCAGAGACCAGACTAAAGGACCAGAAAGAGGCCTGACAGAGGGATGGGGTTCCTGATCCTTGACGTGGGACCAAAAAAAAAAAAAAAAAACTATGCAGGACATTTTGGGGAAAACTGGGCAACTTTAAAACCATGCACTAGTTAATATGTGTTAACATTAAATCATAAGCACGTTTCTGGGCTGGGATTTAAAAAAAGGAAGTTTGGTGAGTGCCGATTGTGTGCCAGGCACTGTGTTAGGAAGGCAGTGTACACATGCCACCTCCCCCCGAGACAGCTACTGTCCCATTTTACAAATGTGGCACTGAGGCTCAGAGAAGGGACATGATTTTCCCAAAGCCTCACTAGTAGTAAGTGCCTGGGACCAGTTATTAACATCACACTATGATAATAAACACTTTATTTTAGAGCAGTTACAGGTTTACAGACTTATTGCAAAGGTGTCACGGAGAGTCCCTGTACACTCCACACCCTGTTTCTCTTGTGACTAACACCTCACGTCAGTGTGGACTGTTGGCCACAGTTAACGAACAGGAATCGGCGTGCTGTTATTATTAGCCAAGTCCCACACTTCATTCAGATTACCTTAGTTTTCTCTAATGTCCCTGTTCAGTTGCAGAACCCCATCCAGGACACCACATCGTTTTTAAGTCACCAGGTCCTTTTAGGCCCCTCTAAACTGTGACTTCTCTGGTTTTGAATGTGACCTTAACAGTTGTGAGGAGTGTGGTCAGATGTTTGTGGGATGATTGGGACCAGTTTGGAACCCAAGTTTGTCTTGTTCCTAGCCGACGTTATTTCTGCCAGGCCCTGTCTTTTCAGACAGAGAGAAAGACAGAGAGACATTAGAGTCTACTGACTGACTGTGGAGTGATTTGCCAAAAGCCAAGAAGCTGCAGAGCAGGACCAACTCACACCTACTGACTTTCTAAGATGGGTATTTCAATGTAATGCGGGACCTGGCTCCTTGTCTATGCTAACAAACCCCCTTACACAGCTGTAGACAACAGTTTAAGAGGAAAGACTCCTAGGGCCCTTGCTCCTTTTGAGCATGTAAATGGGTGTCCCACAGCCCGGGAAAGCCCTACCAGGCCTCGGTGGACATGGCTGGGCCATGGGGCCATGACCAAATTGCTTGGCATTGTATGAGCATCTTGGCCTGTGGCTCATCCAGGGATCCCAGCAGCATTTCAGCTGAGGTGTTAACGGCTGCTACGGAACCTTTTAGAAAGTCTGTGGAGCCCCCTGTTGGAACTGAGGACGGGTGGTGGGATGCACCAGGCTGAGGAAGAGGGAATCAGAGAAGTCCTTGGGATAGTCAACCATTTTATCCTGGGCTCCCCGTGCCTGAGTGCCTGAGCCTGCCTTTGACCTTGGGTGTATATGGTGGAGCCAAGTGCGAGACAAGGCTGGTGGGCTGGGATGATACCATAGAGCAGCCATTTTCAATCTGCATGCCACAAGAATTTTTAAAACATGCAACACTTTTCCCTTAGATTGTCAAATTTAAAAAAACGACAACAGCTGGCACAACAATAGCCATCCAGTGTGAATGAATCAAAACTACGCTTATTTTTTTGTCAGATTGGCAAAAAATATATTTTTGGGTGTGCTGCAGAATTTTAGTAATTAGTTTATGCATGCTGTGTGATGGGGAAGGTTGGAGATCTCTGCTGTAGAGGACCAGGCTAAAGAGATCGGGCTTGCTTCTGCAGACAGCGGGAGCCACAGAGGGGGTTGGAGCAGGAGAGAGAGTGAAAGAATGGTTGGTTACATTAGGCAGCTTGTCCAAAGGTGTCTCGCAAGTGAGGTGCAGACAGGGAGCTGGCAGGACCTGGCTGGCACAGGGCTTCACTGCCCTGCTCCCTGAGAAAACATACCTGCCCCTGAGTCCAACAGTCTGAAGAAGGCAGGCCCGTACTTCCTCTTTTCTCTCCCAGGAAGCATCCCCCCAGCCCAGGTCGCTCTGCTCTGGATCCTGCAAGCCCCATCCCTGCCATCCTCCTCTGTGATCTCAGGCTCCTTCCCTGCTGGTTGCCATGCTCACCTCTTCTCCCTCTAGGGAAGGGATGCAAGCCCACAGAAACAAGGCCAGGGCCTCAAAGGTCTCTACAGTGCTGCCCAGGCTTAACCTGGCACCCACAACAGGTAGATGAGACCTGGGTACATTTTTTTCCTTTTGCTTTGTTTCCCGCTCCTTCACCAAGTATGCTTTGTTTGGGGGAAGGAAAGAGAGGACTGTCTTTCTCTGTGGGTTTGATACAATATGCTCTGCACTTGACCCATCAACATTGGCAGTGATCACGATGGTGATGGTTGGGTGGACACTATGTTAACAGCTTTATTTCTATGTGCATGTAAAAGGCTGCAGGGGAGGTCTGGCCTGATATAAGGGAAGTATTGACTTTCAAGCATCAAATAATCATTGGGATGTAGGCTTTGCTGCCAGACCAGCAAAAGCCTTTACATTATCTCCTGGTCTTGAGGTAGGCATATTACTTAAGATGCATTTGGCAGCAAGGAACAGAATACCCAACTAACAGAGGCTTAATAATAAAGGCATTTAATTGTCTTACGTGACAAGAGGCTGGAGATAGGCATTTCCGAAAATGGTTTAGCACTTCAAAATGTTAGGGTGTTGGACCCCCATCTCTAACAATCCTGTCCTGTCCCTAGTGGTCTTAAATCAGCTGCCACAGCTCCAAGCATCAGAGCAGCACCCCAATCTGGAACCAAGAGGAAAGGTGTAAAATGGGCCTTTTTCTTAGCAGCTTTTTGCTTATAGGGGAGCAATATCTGAACCAGAAGTACCTAGTAGGATTCTTCTTAGGGTTCATTGGCTAGAATTTAGTCCTATGTCTACTTCTACACTAATCCCTGCAAAAGGGAAACATGATTAACCACTTGGCTGAGACCAATCATGTTCATCCCCTGGGTTAGGGGAGGACCCTACTTTCTCCATGTTGCCACTGGAACATAGATGGGCTTCTATTAACTAAGGGAGGGGAGAGACATGGCTGCTGGAGAGGCAAACCACTGAGGTAGCCACAGAAAACTTATGTCCTATAGACAGAGATATCTGTTGGTCTTCAGGGAAAGAATTATGCCAGTTCTGTGTATAGTGGACCTCTAGGCTCTCTGTGGCCTCTGAACCTTTGCACATGCTGTTCCCTCTGCTTGGAACATCACACTCTGTTCCCCTGGGCCTGGTCTGCAGAATTCTGCAGGCACCAGCTTCCAGAGAAGTCCCCTCTTACCTGGCTCGTGTGTCCCACTGCTCTGTCCCCCAGCACTCTGTATCCACAGATGCCTGACTCCATTCCACTTGGCGGCTTATTTTTCTGTCTCCCATCAATAGAATGTACATTCTTGGAAAACAGAAAAGTATCTTGCTCATGTTGGTACCTCCACTGACTAGCATGTTGTGCATCTAGCAATGAATGGAAGGAATGAACGATGAAAATTGTGATCACGGGAGCAACATCCTGTTCTGTCTGCCCCAGCCTTCCCAAGCAGATGCCTTCCTCTCCAGGCCAGCGTTGCCTGCAGTGGCCACTGAATGGATGACTCAGTGTCCTGCTGCAGACGCCACTTCACTGGTGCTTTGGCTTCCGTGCTTTCCCTCCCCAGCCCATTTCTCGTTCTACTTCCTAGTAAGTAAATTATGTGATCAGCCTCTGTCTTGCCTACTGTTTTCTTTTTGTCTTTAATTGAAAACATTTTTATATATGTTCATTGTACAACCTTTGAAAAACATAGACAATGCAAAGGAGGAAAATAAAATCTAATCTCACAGTTCAAAAAAACCACTGTTAACATTTTGATTCATATCTTTTAATATTTTTGCTAGAATATACATATATATTTAAATATAGGATTGTAATATAACATATTATGTTTTCCCTTACCCAATGTATGGCATATTTCCATATTAATACACACCCATATCAACATTTTTATTATGGTAAAATACACATAATATAAAACTTAGCATCTTAACCATTTTTAAGGATTCAATTTAGTGGCATTAAGTATATTCATATTGTTGTGCTACCATCACCACCATCCATCTCCAGAACTCCTTTCGTCTTCCCAAAGTGAAACTTTGTACGCATTCAACACTGATTCCCTATATCCCCCTCCCCCGCCCCCCTCCCCTGGCAACCACCGTTCTACTTTCTTTCTCTCTGAGTTTGACCACGTTAGGTAAGTGCAATCACACAGTGTTTGTCTTTTGGTGACTGGCCTTTTTCATTTAGTATAATGTCCTCAAGACCCACCCACGTTGTAGCATATATCAGAGTTTCCCTCCTTTTCAAAGCCGAATAACATTCCATTAGACAGATAGACTGCCTTTTATTTATCCATGCATCCATCCACAGCTACTTGGGTTACTTCCACCTTTCAGCTCTTGTGAAGGGTGCTGCTCTAAACATGGGGACACAAATATCTCTTCAAGCCCCTCCTTTCACTTCTTTTGGGAATATACCCAGAAGATGGCTCCCTGGAACATACCTGTCATCATATTTAATGACTGCAGAGTGTCCCCTTGTATGGATGAGCAACAAGTTCATTTAACCAGTTCCCTGTTGCTGGCCCAGTTGGCAGTTGCCACTTTTATATACACCAGAATAACTAACATCCTTATCATTATATCGTTGCCCCACAGAGACCTTTTTTTTTTAACATAGACTGGAGCATTTTGCTGCCCTGGCTCAAGACTCCCAGGGCTCCTCCTAACTCACAAGCCCAGCAGGTGAGGCCCGCATGCTCTGGTCTCAGCAGTCTCTACTCCCCTTCCCTCACTAACCACTCTTGCCACAGTCCAGACCTGCTGTACCCCCACTGTGCAGCATTCCTTTCTACCCCCCGCTTTTGTACATGTTCTCTCCTCTCCTTGAAACACACGGCCATCCGTCTTCCCACTAGAACTCCAAAGACTTCTGACAGGTTCACCTTGAGTACAGTCTTCCTGTGAACTTCTTGCTCACCATTCCAGGCAGAATTGACCACACCCTTCTGTGTGTTCCTGAAACTCCTAACCTATGTGTGCTAGAGCACTTATTACAGGTTAACATAGTTCTTTGTTGATGGAGGCAGCCTAGAGCAACAGAAAGAAGGAAGGTTCTGCAATCCGACAAACCTTTTCCAGAACCCTGGTTCTTATGATGTATTGACTTTGGGTAGGCTGCATGGCTTCTCTGAGCTCCACTTTGCTTGTTTGTAAAATGGGGATAATAATTCCTACTTCAGAAGGATTGTTTGAGGATTAGAGATAATGAATGTTATTCTCAGTGCTGACACAGACTAGATATTACAGTGTTAGTGTCATATGGTAACTCTGATGACAAAGCTGCCGCCAATGATGGTGAAGATGGGGTGATGGTGATGGTGTTGGTGAGGATAGGGGTATGACAATGGGCTTGACAGTGATGATGGTGATGGTGATGGTGATAATGATGGTGATGCTGCTGCTGATGGTGGTAGTCGTGTTGGTGATGATGGTGGTGGTGGTGGTGGTGGTGATGATGGGGTGATGGTGGCCATAGTGTTGATGATGATGGTGATGATGATGGTGTTGGTGAGGATAGTGATGATAATGATGGTGGTGGTGAGGATAGTGATGATGATGATGATAATGGTGGTGAGGATAGTGCAAGATAGTGATGATGGTGGTAGTAGTGGTGGTGGTGATGGTGGTGATGATGGTGGTGATGATAATGATGTACCTGTCCCTCTGTCAGAAGGTGATCACTAGTAGGCAGATGCTCTGCAGCTTCATTCCTGCCTCCTCAGTGTCTGCATAGAGCCAATATATAGTCAAAAATATATTAGTTACTTGCAGGCTGACTTGCTTTGGGGGTTCCTTCCTGAATTAAGCTGCCCAGCCCCAGATAAGCCTCCCTTCTTGGAACTCCCTGCTGAGAACTCTGTGAGCTGAGGCAGCACAGAGGGTAAATGTTCAACTGGCAGCTACACAGTTGGGGTCTGCCCTTAATGAGGGTAGTCACCTCTCTTCTTTGGGCTTTAGAGACCCCATGAGGGTCTCCTGTTAAAATCCCTGATTGAACACTGGTTTCCATCCCAAAAGCTGCCTTGCTCTGTAACTCTACCCAGATTATTTCCACGAATGAGTTTCCATCCCAGCTGGAATGGGCACCCTGGCACCTGAGGGTGGAGACTGTGCTCCATTTCCCTTTTACCTCCTTTTCCAGGTATTCTGAGTGCCCAGCACTGTGCTCAGCATGGAGCTCACGTGGAGGTGGTGATGGTGGAGGGCCACATGGGAGAAGACAGTGCTCGAGGTCACTGAGCTCATGCCACCACCATGGCCTGGGGTGTCCCACAGTCAGGGTCTGGTGAGAGTAATTAGTTGTCACCTGTGTATCCCTTGTTGGGCATGTTACCAAGGGCTTCCTGTGTTGGGTAGAAGTGGGGACGGCCTTAGGGACCTGGACATTTACAACACCGTATTCCTTCCCACTTGCTATATGTAGGTCAATTGATATTCTCTGCGGTTTCTTTCTGCCACCTCCTTCCCCTAGTGATGAAGAGAATTACAAACACTGCTGAGCACTTGGGCTTTTCAAGGATTATGGAACAGCTGTGTGTGTCTACTGGATGATTCCTCCCCCGGAAAGCTCACAGTCTAGGAGGGAAGATCATATGTGAACACAAGTGATTACGATACAGGGAAAGAAGGCCATAGACAGCTTTGGAATTCAGAGGGGAGAGTCTTTGTGCAGAATGGGCCTGGCCCTCCCGGGACAGGGGAGGGTGACATTCCCAGCAAGGGGATGATCTGGATGAAGTGCATGGAGGCGGAAGTGTTTTGAAGTGATTTGTGATTTCTTGGCAGGAACCTCCAATGTCTACAGTTACGGATTTATTCTCTTGGGGCATCTACTAGAGAAGAAAGACAGGGTTTTTCTTGTAATCCCATAGGCCTGATTAGAAAACTGAGGTCTGTTGAAAGGGCAGTGCTGGAGGAAGCAAGGAGGGGATGGGGGAGGGGAAAGCAGGTAGGGACTGGGGGAGGTCTGAAGTGCCGAGGGATGTGGGGGCCCTGAGGTCTCCCCAGCCACAGGTGGGACCAGGTCTGGAGCCCCTGTGTGCTGCTTGCCTCGGGCTGGCTGCTGTGGTGCCTGTGGGCTGGCGGGGTTCTGAGGCCTGCAGAGCCAGGAAGCCCCTTCCTTACCTCGTCCCAGCTTCTCTTAAATCCGCAGCTCTCTTTGCTCTCCTTTCTTAGCTTTGGCGGACTTCCAGGATGCCGGAGTGACAGCAGCCCCTCTTCCCTGCGGATGCCGGAGGCAGGGGGTAACCCAGAAAGTCAGAGCCAGCCCGACTGGCCCAGAGTTGGCATCTGGGAGCCGGCTCTGGGAGGCAGAGGAAAATCTTTCCTTATACACTAGACAAGTTGCTGCTCAATTGGAATAAATGCGTGTCTTTGTTTGTGAGATAATAGTTTGAATGTCTGTGAATCAAGGTCTTCCACTTCCTAGCTGTCTACTTTCAGCTTCTATTTGAGGGGGGCAAGGGGCAGTGTGTTAAAAAAGAGGCCACTTTCTAACTGGGTGACTCGAAGCAGGTTACTTTTTAATTCTCTGAACCTCAGTTTCCCCATCACAAATGGAGCTCTTCACAGTGTTGTTGTTGAATAAGACAAGAAAAAATATATATGGCTTCTAGTGCTTAGTATATGGTGAGTAAATATTAGTTCCATTTACAAATTGTGCTAAATTATTATAGAAACACAGCGATTGTTTTGTTCGTTCCTCCCCCTCTATCCAGATTTCAGACACATGGTTTGTTTGAAGTTGGGGGAGACAGGCACCTTCCCAAGCAGAAAGGCAACGGATTGAGGTGATGCAGTACCAGAGAGAGTCTCCAGGAAAAAATAATGATGCTTCAAAACATGTAATATGTAAGTAGAGAAATGCAGTTATGTGCTCAGCGAGGAAGTAAACAATATATTCTGATGTGTTGGTACTAGTTTCTCATTTGCACACCGTTTCAGCCTTGTGAACTGTTTGGCCGCAGTGACAAGTTTCTTCAGTAGAGGGCGCCAGGGTATAGTAAGGCTGCACGTGGTTTCTGTTCTGCCGTCTTCTCATAGGGCTTCAAACAAGCTTCCAAGTCCACCATCCCAAATTAATGGAAAGCAGACGGGGCAAGGAGTCAGGAGGGTTTGTTTGCATCCAAAACATGCCTTTAGTTGGCCTGATGACTCTGGGAAAAGTCACTTCGCCTGCATGGGTCTTTTTCTTTCATCTATAACATCAGTGTGTTGGGTGAGGGGCTCCTCGAGGCTCCTCCGAGGACAGAGGTTTTGGGTTGTCCTCAGAGATGGAAATCTCTGTCAGCCAAACCCACGGTCTGGGCGGTCGTATGGAGACAGTGCAGTCAGACACCTTCCTCACATACTCCTCTTAGTCCCCTAAACTGTCAGTTTGTAAGCAGCCTGCGAGTTCTCCTCATTGACCTAGACCTTGGGGTCCTTCGAGAAGCCTCCCTGATTAATGCTGCGCATGCCCTGCTCTAGAGCCCGTGGCGGAGTCTCATGCTGTCCTGGGTGGGCGATGGGGCTCTCTCTGCACACATCGATGTTCGCCCGCCTGCAGGTTGCGAGCCATCCCTTGGAAGCTTCTTTCAAACCAAACCAGAGGTAGAACAAGACTCATTGCCTCCATTTTCTCAAATATGGAAAATGGCTTTTTTCTCCAGAAATTTGAATTTATTTTGGTGTCTAGAAAGAGACTTTTTTGGTCCCCCTGTAATGTCAGCCCGACTCTTAAAACTAGACATCTGATGACCATTGGTTATTTCTTTAAATATTTTGTTCTGGAAATTATAAAGCATGAATAAAGAGAAAACTCTCACTGATCAGTCCTGTACCCAGAAACAACCTGTCAACACTTCAGCTACTTTTATTTTAGTGCTTTCACTCGCGTTAATTAAATCACATTATAAATACAAGTTGCACGCTGATTTTTGTCTCCTAACATCATATTATGAGCATGTTCTCATGTCAATAACACAGAATTTAAATGCTTGCACCAACTTCATAGAAGAGATGAACCATAACTTAGCCCTTTTCTTAAGGCTGGACATTGAACTTGCCTCCAGTGTCTCAACGCCATAAACAGCAGCATGATTGAGCTCCTTCAGTCCTTCTGACTGAAGGACTGAATTTCCCTAACTTACTGTTACCAAAGCACGCTTGATGGGTTGGAAAGAGTAAGATCGCTGGGTACAGGAAAGACAAGAAAGGGGCAAATATTTAAGAGTTTTTGTTACCTTCCAGGTGTGGAGTGGACAGTACTTTCTACTTCACAGTTATCCTTAGAACAGTCGTAGGAGCTTGTACTCATGGAAACTGAGACTGCGAGAGATTCAGGCATCTGACTGTCAAGTCACATGGCAAGTTAGCAGCTGTGCCAGGATTTGACCTTCAGCTTGTCCGACTACAGACGGCTTGTCTCTCCCCACGGTGCTGCTGCTCTGAGGCAGAAGGAGCAGAGTCTGGGCGGGTCTGCAAGGAGCTGGTTGGGCCCGCCACCAAGAGGTGTTTGGATCATAGGGGTGCTTGTCTGCAGAGGGATCAGGGGACAGGAGCCCACCTGGGGACAGTGGAGAACGTGAGCGCCCAGCCCGGAGAGTGGGGGCTCGGGGCTGAGGGCACACCGAGTTTTGCAGCTTGCTCTGCTGGAAACACAGCCCAGGGGCCCTGCTTCATCAATGCCCGCTCTTGTCCACCACTTTTCTCTGCCATTCCCAGTAAATAGGAATCACAGATTTGGGCATTGTACTCCTTAATTGGAAGTGGAGTTCTGACCAGGCCAGTCTGGAAGATAGAGAAGGGAGGGAGAGAGGTAGAGGTAGATTCTAGGAATCTGGACTATTTTTAAACGCATCCTCGTTATTCGAGATCTTGCAGGTCAGTGGTGCCAGAGAAGAATGTTGACAGCTGGTGTTAAAACAATTAGGCTCAAAATGACAACCAAAGGGTGTGTGGGGGTGTATGTGTGTGTGGCTACTCTTTCCCTTTGTTTGCCCTATTACAGAGAAGCTTTCCTGGGCACATCTTGGGCAGGGCCAGCTGGGTCAGTGGGAGAGCATATGATCTTGGGAGTGAGCTCTGGACAGTGTCTTGGCAGAGCTGGTGGCTCCCCCTCTGCTGTGCAGATAGGTATCACCCCAGACCTGTCCCCTCCCCTCCCTTGCCTCAGTTTTTTCTCTTTTGCAGACTCCAGGGTGGGATGAGGCCCTCTCCAAATTCCTCTTCACCTCTAGTACTCATCCTGTGATTGGCATCCCAGATGCCCCTTGGCACACTATTTTATGGTCATCACGGGGTCCCTTCCCAGCCATCACCCCCTGCCCTGACCATGCCTGCCTGATATTTTCTTCTGAGAGTGCAAGGCTGGGCCATTTGTTAACGTGGAATTCCCTGGGAGGGGCAAGAGACAGCTTTGTTTACTTTTTTGTCCTCCATGCTCTCTATCACTCTTCATTGTCTGGATGCAACCTACCTTTTATTTTCATTTTATGTGAGGCAGGAAGAATTCTCTCTTATTCAGAGGCGAGTGAGCCGTTGGCTCTCTTCAGGCCTTCTTCTGATTGGATGAGGCCCACCCACATTGGGGAGGGCCATCTGCTCTGCTTTGCTTTGCTCAGTCCACAGATACAAATGCTAATCTCATTCAGACACACCCTCACAGACACGCCCAATGTTTAATCAAATATCTGGGCACCCCCAGGGCCCAGTCAGGTAGACGTATAGTTAACTGTCTCACCACACAATAGTCTTCGCCCGACCCACACACCCACTGCTTTTCATGGCCCCTGCAGACACTCACATCTGTGGGCCACTGCCAGCCCCTCCACCTGGTGTAGCCTCCTCTCCGTAATCCTCATCTATGCAAAGAAATTCTACCTATAGTGCCTTAATTGTTTTTTCATATGGCCATCTCGCCAGCTAGAAGTGGGCAGGGTCTGTGGCATTCCAGGGTGGCAAAGATCATGGGTCTGGAATCCCACTCTTTGGGCTAACATCGTGGTTTTTCCACTTACTGACGGCCTGGCCTTGGGTTCATTTGTGTTCCATTTTCTTGGTTTGCATAATGGACCTAATAATAGTACTGACCTCATGGGGCTGTCATGGGGGTTGAGTGAGCTAGAACCTGTCACGTTCTTAGAACAGCAGCCAGCACACAGAAAAGATGAGATATTTACCAGGCGTTACTGTAGATGTCGTCCCTGGGCCGAGCGTGGTGCCTGACACACACCAGATGCTCCTGAAGTCTTCGCTGAGTGGAGTCAGCGATAATCCAATGAATATAGAAGATAAGAAAGTCAGTACGGATGAGGGGGTTTTAGAGAGGAACCATGGGGACATTGGGCGTCCTCCCTGGAGAGAAAGTGCGAATGATTAGAAAGGTTGTGGTGTGTGGTGTGTGGCGCGTGGTGTGTGGCGCGTGGTGTGTGGGGGTGTGTGTGGTGTGCACACGCACCTGCACCTGTTTAGTTGGTGGGGAAAGACTGCTTATTACTTTCCTTTTCCTGTAAGTGCAGTCTCTTTCTTGTGGATTGAAGCAGTCCTTATACAAACGCATATGAATATTTCCCTTCACACCGTATTTGTCTACAAGACAAAAAGCTAAGAGAATGGGTGGGTGTAGTGTTTTATTTTTCTTCAAAGAGGAAAATTGCAAAGGATACCTGTAATTGGGAAAATGTTATTTCTTGCTCTCAGCAGTATAGAAAGGTGCTCTATTCCTTTATACTTAACTTCTGCTGTATGTGAAAAATGTAAAGAAAAAAAAAGCAAAAGACTATTGAAAAGCAATTCAAAGCCTTTCCTTAAATTAGCTGGGAGCAGTCAGAAAATATTGTCAGAAGACAGAAATCACTGACAAAGGAGGGAAAAGTCTTCCAGAGCCTTGGGCACCCAGCTAATGCAAAGCTTAGCATGCCCCCTGTTCTGCACCCTACTTAGCCTCCTAATGGACATATAGGAAATCACAGTGAGTCACAAAGGTATATCTTAGTCACCATCTACAAGAAATGTCAGGGGTAGAGCTTATCTGTTAAAAGGGCCTTGGTGGAAATGTGACTGGTGACATAAGAAGTCTGTCTTCTGTCTACCCCCCCTGCCTACCCTTCCCCATCCCTGTGCCTCCTCTGTCCTCTTCCTGGGCTAGGGCAGGGTTGGGGGGGAGGGTGGGACATGTGGGCACCACGAGCTTTGGAATTATATTTTTATTTGCATGCTGGCCCTACCATGTATTAGTTTTTAAGCTCAGACAAGTTTCCTCATCTGTAAAATGGGGATGATTTTTCCCTCCTATGGTTAGTGGTTCTGGAGTAACATGTGAATGAGTGGAGACGAGGGACTTTGTAACTATTAGTCTCCTAAGCCTCTGAGGCACCTGAGTGTGGAGATGATGCAGAAGGGACACTTCCATCACTTCTAACTCTGATAGTTGAGTCTAGCTTCAAGATTTGATTACTAGAGCAGCTGTGACCTCATGACCAGGCTGAGGACAGCCACCTCCCTGAGCCCCCCGCACTGCCCTTCCTGCTGGTCTCCCACCAATCCTGAACTTGGAGATGTCTACATCCCTGCTGGTCCCAGCCCAAGTCCTCCAGCCAAGTCCTGCCTGGGGAGCAAGTGTCCCTCAGGAGCAAACCTGGGAACCGGGCCTGGGGAACTGACCCAGGAAGGACAAGGCAGTAACTTGAAATGACAGGGTCTGACTGGGCATGACACACTCAGGCTTGGTTCCAATTGGCATTGATTTCCCCAGGGACTTCACTTCTTAGGAGCCCTCTGCCATGGCCACATTGATGGGTGACCACATTGCATTGTGGGTGCTTTGCAGGGGGACTTTAGCTCTCAGCTAGGGGTTGGGGGTCAGGGCTCAGGCGGCAGGGAGGGCAGTTTCTAATGGGTTCTGGCTATAGCAGGTGAGTGAAATACCAAGCAGGATCTAGGCATTGTGATGGGGCAGACTGAGGCTGGGTGGACATAGGCATTTGCTAAGCTCAACATTTATTCTAGGCCCGACCCTGACTGGTATGGGATGGACTGAAGCCACAGGTGCAAGGCAGTGTAGCTGTGGCTGAGTAGGGGTGGGGAGCCCCAGGCCCCCTTTGGAAGAGCCTGGCTTTGGATGATTGAAACTCCAACGGGTACATTTCAAAGGACAGCAGAGGTGGAGCTAGGGTGTACGAATGGGTCAGGGGTCAGGTGGGGGCAGGGTGCTCCATGACAAATGGACTCAGTGCATGGGATGAAGTTAGGCTGAGGCAAGGAGCAGAGCAGAGGGGAGACACAGGAGACAGCCATGTGCCTCCTTCCCACGATGCACTGCCTTCTGTCCACCCTGTGTCAGGAGCTTGGTTTCAGGGGCACCTGCCACTGGAGCCGCTGAGCATTCAGTGTGTCTACCCTGAGGACATAAGCCCAGGGCCAGCTCACTGTTCATCCCTCCACCTGGCTGAGAGCCACACCAACGAAGGGGGCGTCCATTCAGAATGAGAGAGGTGGAGACAGGAGGGCCACGTAGCTGGGCCTGTGCCTGCTCCCCCACCTCACTGGCTCTTTTCTCCTTCCTTCCTTCCTTCCTTCCTTCCTTCCTTCCTTCCTTCCTTCCTTCCTTCCTTCCTTCCTTCCTTCCTTCCTTCCTTCCTTCCTTCCTTCCTTTATGACGTCACCTCTCGCCACTGCCCTCAAACCCCGTCCCTCCTGCTGTCTGCTTCTCTGCTCCCTGACTGCGGGGCTGCTGCTACGAGTGGTAGGTGCTGATTAAGATGGATGGGTTTGTAAGAGGCATTCAGTGTGACTGGAATAAAAAGCACTGCAGCCTCTCCTGGACTTGGGCATGCGGCCAGGAAGGAGCATCACTCGGGAGATTACTTTACTACTGCAGCCTGTCCTTAAAATAGCATGTGCCCCCCCCAACCATGTCCCACTGTGGCTGCTATTTATATAAATGTAGATATACACATACCTACAATTTAAAAGAGATTCTTTTCTCTATTTCCCACCTACCCTGTTTTCTTCCTCCTTACTGTTTGTTGCTGAAGATCAGATACCAACTTTTACAAGAAGCGTTTAAGGACCCAAGGTCACTGGGGAAAAGTGACATTCTCTGACCTTCTGAGGTGGCTTGCTGCTCCAGATTGGCATCATTCGGGAACTTAGAGGAGCAGGGCTTGAGATCCCAGAGGTACATTTGGTGGCACCTTCCTGGGGGCCGTGGATGTGCCCAAGGGACACCCCCTCCTCTCATCTCCCACAAAACAGTCACAGTATCACTTGGCCTCTTGGAGACTTTCTCTCCAGATGCAGAATGGACTGGCTTGACACACAGTCCCTGCTTGGTGTGCAGGGTGGAGTAGGTCAGGGAATCTGTTCAAGGTCATGTGGAAGTAGAGTCTCCACTCCCATGTCCTTTTTCCTGAAGTCCAGTCTGGACCTCACTTTGTGATAGGAACAAGAGGTATTAAAGTTCCTTCTAACACATCAGATCTGTTTTAAAGGTTCAGAGGCTACTGCTCACCTCAAGTTGCTACTCTCTGAAAAAATTGAGACCTTGTTTATAGATAGTGCCATTGAATTATCCAGGGAAGCACACCTGCCCCTCTGGGCATGGAGAGGGCCATATGGATGAGTCAGACACAAGAGCTTCATTGTAAAGTCAGAGGCTTGGCTTTTGGATATATGGAATCTTTATTCTAATAAGTGGCCACTAAAATCTGTTGGTCTGTGGAGTGTGTGTGTGTTTATGGTTAAATGGTGCTATAGAACTTACCACCATCTATTAATTTTTTGTAAGCTCTTTAAGAAATAATTGACAGCTGAACAGCAACAGGCTGGAAGATGATGATATCATCACTATGCTATTTATAGATCTTCGTTCTCTGAAGAGTGCAGATCCTGATATTGCAAAGGCCGGTGGGCAGGGCTCCTGCTCGTTTTGTGCTTCTTGCTGTGCCCTTTACATGGCTACCCCCTGACATCTGTTGTTAACCACCTGTTTACAATAGAGAAATGGAGCCGGGATCTAGGTGGAAAACAGAATTATCTAGTTCTGGTTTCCCACTTTCATCCTTTTCACTAGGCTTTACCCATTTCATATCTGTGGAAGCAAAACCAGACAAGAAAAGTGTTTGAACCGATTCCAATTTGGATGTGTGCTCAGGAGTAAGAAAGAAAAATGCTCTCTCATATAGGACGAGGAAAGAAAGTGGAGAGTGAATAGAAGATAGCTATTGAAGATATGTTACTGGAAACGGTAATAATCCTGCAATTTTCCTTTAATTAAATTTAGACTAGGAACCATGATTCTGGTCTCACCTGAGTCCAGATGTTAACCACCTGCGTTTCACTGAAGTCCGTAGAGAGCCTTGCCTGAACCAAGGTCATCCTTTGTGTGGAAAGTCTCCTAGAATCTGCTTTTATACTGACTTGAGCTGTTGTTTTGCTGCAAATTAATACCTGTGGCAATTCTGAGGACCCAGGAAAGAGACCCATCTTGTCCAGATCTTTACATCCAAGTTGATCTTGAAATAGAACCTACTTCTTTGAATCCTCTGAGTCATAATGATCCCCAGGGTAGTCAGTTAGCCAGAGGATCAAGGAAGAACTAACTAGAATTTAAAGGGAAAGGGGAAGGTGATTTCAGCTAGAGCAAAGCTTTGAACACGGAGAACAGCTCTGCGCTGTAGTGCGCTGAGACCATGGACCAGAGAAAGCTTTTCAGTGCCATGGTCGGCAGCTGCTCCTCCTGTTGGTGGGAGAGTAAAACTGCCTTGTGAGGTGGGCGGCGCAGGTCTTTCAGAACCGTGGCCCGCAGCAGCCTCACACTCAGTAGTCCCTGAGTGGGCGGTTCTTTGCTAACACTGCACTGAAAATCACGCTGCCTGTATAACCACTCCCCATTCAGACACAGGGCTGTTACAAAACTTGTGTTTGTTTATTTTAACATAGTGGGTCTGTCGCTTTGACAACTCCTACATAACATGGGACGAATCATGGTCCCAGTCCGCGTTTTACAAGGGATGCCACTGCTCTTTAGGAGAGGAATAACGTCCTATAGATCACCCATGGCCATCACCCGGTTCCCAGGGCTGTGTTGTCTGCCCTGCAGACCACTTGATCATCTGAATAGAGATGGGTTAACACCGAATGCTGACATTTCATCAGACTGTTACATGTAGCAAATGGACGTCAGTCAAGATCCCAGGAGCAAGAGACTATTTTGGCTAGATCATTTCATACATAACCCCTGCCAGACCACTACCCATTCATAAGAAAGCACTTGTTTCTAATGGTCTGTGACCCAAATGGGATACTTACATGTGGATTTTGCCCCCTGCATCACCACAGTCTTGTTAATAAATAATATTTCATGAGCACATGCTGTGTGCTAGGCACTATGCTAAATGCTTTACATGCCTTATCTCATTAATTTTTATAACCAGTTCTTTGAGGTAGATTACTGATACTTGCCTGATTTTGCAGATAAGACAGAACGTTAGAGTGGCTTAAAAACTTACTAAATCTTACATATTCATCAGCTGGTGGGGCCAAGATTTGAACCTATTTTTCCAGCCACCCTGCTGTCTGGAGAGCTACCATTTTAGCTGCCTCTATTCCGTCCCATGATTTCTTTCAATTACTGACATGGGTCTGCTTTTAAGAATTATATCTAATGTCGATATCGGTGATCTCATGTCTCATATGGTTTGCGATCTGGGCCTAGCAGAGTTCCCACTACCTCCCTGTCCAATGATAAGTCATTGCATGATGAGTGACCCCCCAGCTTGCTTGTTTCCTCACAGACAGTTCAAACAAAGGAACTGTAAGGAAAGTATGAACCCAGGTACAATGTTTGTCAGCCTTGGTGGTCTCTCACTACTCATTTCCCTTAATCCTTCTGTTCAGCCGCTGGGTTCTCCAGGTGAGCTCATGTGCTTGGATAGCGCCCCCCACAGGCATTGCCCAGCTCTCTCCATGCTATCACCTCCACAGGGCTCAGCCCTCTACAGATGTCATCCTCTCGTCTGTTTCTTGGACCTAACACAGGTAAGTGGTGTTGAATCCACAGAAGCCCATAGCTTGCCCAGTGGTGTTTAATGATAGCCAGGATTGAATCTCTATTGCTAATGTCCAGTAAGTCCTTTGTGTCCAGAGTAGTGTCCTCTTTTCCTTTGAGTCCCCTAGAATGTTATGACTTTTTGTCATCGAGAAACACTCCATAAGCCACTTAAAGGAAGGGTAGTTCTGCACCTTCAGTCTGAAGAGGGGCCTTTGGCAGATGGCAGACCTGGAATTCATAGAGTTGTGATTCTTTTGTGTGTGTGTGGTGGCAGTGGCGGGGGGCAGTGTTACCCTGTGAGGAAGAATTGGGACCAGTTACTCTCTTTGACCTCCTTTCTCCTTTTAGCGTGCTAAGATGGTGCCAGTTTCTCTAATTGGGGTACGTTTTATACTTTCTGGCTCGGAGCTGCAGATAACCTGAGAAGAGGCCCAGGGTACTCGTTTTTGTATGTAATATACAGCAGAATCTATGTAGTCTTGCTCCTCAACAGCTCTCATTGCTGAAAAACCTTGCATGAAGAAGCAGGAAGGGGATTGGGGGAAATAGAATTGGGCTTAAAGTTGCCCCCCTTTTCATATTGGGAGTTATTTTGCATAACAGTGGGGGTTCTCCACTCTCCTGGGAATGATGTCTGATGATGTCTCTATGTCCACATAATATCTATAAGGTCTGATGGGACTTTCCAAAGCATGGAAAACCAAAGATTCCAAAGAAGACCAAGATGCACTAAATGAATCGCTAAATGTCTAACTCACTAACTGTCTCAGGGAGCATGACTGAGTTCCTTCATCTCCTTGTTGACTCAGCAAAAATTTACTGAGTGCCCATTTTAGGAGCCGGGAAAACAGCAGCAAGCTACACATTAAAACTCCACACGTTTATGGAATTACCATTCTGGAGGAGAAGTCCAGTGATCTGGGCCACCATCAGTTACTGAATAGTTTGCTCCCCTCCCTCACTGACTTGAAATGTCACCTCAGTCATTTATTACATGTCAATATGCTTTCCAGTCTGTTTCTGGGCTTTCACAACCCATTCAGTGGATCTGTCCATATCGGATGTGCCAGTACTACACTGTTTTAACTATTGTGTAACTTTGTCAAAAGTGTACATCTATTTATGGTCTCTTCTTACGATTCCTGTTCTATTCAGAAAATTCCTAAGTATTCTTGTTTGTTTTTCCAAGTGAATTTGAGAATCAGATTATCTAAGTAAGCAATTACTTGTTGGTATTTTTATTGGGGGTCACATTAAATTTACAGATTAACTTAGGGGCAATTTAATATCTTTACAGTATTGGGGCTTCCTATCCAAGAATATAGGATGCCTTTCTGTTTGTTTGAGTTTTAGTAGAGTTTTACTGTTTTCTTCATGTATATTTCCTCATAAGTATACTCCTGTGTGTTTTATATTTTGTGTTATTGTAATATTAGTGATATTTTCTTTTATTTACTGGTTGCTTTCATTTGAAAAGCTGATAATTTTTGCTCATTAATTCTGTACTCAACAACCTAGTTGGGTTCCTTTACTTACTGGTTGATTCTCTGGAGTTTTCCCCTAAAAATAATGATAATTTTACCTTCTCTTTCCCAATTTTTATACTTCCTTCTTTCTGTGTTTCTGGTTAACTAGTTCCTTCAGGCCAATGCTAAAAATGTTGTGTATGGCTAATACACATTCTTTGATACCTCTAGTGTTTCCTAAATAAACATAATACAACCTTTTGAGTTGAGGTAGGGGGTGTGTGTGTGAGTGTGTAAGAATTTTATTATATTTTAAGATGAAAGTAAGAGTTTTACTTTGATTGAAATGGATGTTGATGCCTTTCAGTATCTATGGAGATCATCACATGATTTTTCTCTTTTGATCCATTAATATGGAAAGTTATGGTAATACATTTCTTACTACATCTCTGCACTTGTTGAATACATGACTCACTTTGTCTAAGATGTGTTGTTCTTTTACTGTGCTGCTGGATTCTGTTCACTAACATTTTATTTAAGGGTTTGCAATAATATTTCTAAGCAAGATTAGCCTATAGTTTATTTATGCTTTGTCTTTCTGGGTTTTGATGTCAATGTTATGCTAGTTTTATAAAGGAAACTGTAAGCTTTTCTCCCTACATAGTTTAAATAGCATTGCAGTTGTCTGTTTCTCAAGGATTAGATAGGATTTTCTGTAAAACCAAATATGCCTAGCTTTTTTTCTCGGGTTCCTCCCTGTGACAGCATTTGCTCTATGACAGTTGTTCTCTTTACTTTTCACATCTTTCCCAAGGTTCGTTTTGGTCATTTTTACTTTCTCATAAATAATTCACTTCATTCACCTTGTAGATTTGGCTGTGTAGAGCAGAGCAAATACATCTCGCATGATTCCTTTAATGTTTTTCTGTCCATGACTGTATTGCCATCACCACTTCTTATTTTGTGCTTTTTGTGCTTTCTTCCTTTTTTTATATGTCAAGTCTACATTTCAAAATGTTTGATTCCTTAATTTTTTGTCAATATTATTTCTCCCCTTTAATTTCTCTTAGTTTTATTTTACTACATTATTTTTCTCTCTAAATCCACTTCAGAGCTTACATTGGTACATTATTTATAAATTGCAAGACATTCCTATGCATTCTTTCATTTGAGTCTTATACACCTTTAAGTTAGTTGGTGTGCGCTCCCATTTTACAGATGAGAAGATGAACTTAGAGCGCTCAAATGGCCTGCCCAAGGCCACGTAGCTAGAAAGGAGCAGAAGTGGGTCTCATTGTGCCCAGCCTAGCCCAGGTGCTTCTTTTCCAGCCTGTCCTTGGACCGGGAGCTGCCAAGGGCCTGCTCCCTCCGAGTACGTCCCAGTTACTCAGCCAAGCTCTGTCCTCTTCCAGCCACTTAGTCCCCTGCAGCTGCTGCAGGGGAATATCGCAGCATGTGGGGGCTTTGAGAAATGCCAGGGGCTCTAATTCCAACCACAGAGCAGTCGCTGATTCTTTCCTAGCCTTGTACCCAAGTCACTTCCTGTGAGCTCATAAAACTGACTCCAGGCAGGTCTGTCCTGGACCATGGACTTTTCATCAATGCTAATTTGACAGTGAACAGAAAATTTGCCTATTTTTCTCTTTCTCACAGCAGTGCCACTGAAATTCCTTCTCAGCCTTGGAAATGTGTTAAACCACGCATAGGGCCCCTTTCCTGGAGCCAACAAGGAGAGGCACAGGTGTGGCAGGGAGGATGGCTGGTAAGGAACACAGCATGCTCTCTGTTTTACAGATGTGGGACCTCAGCCCAGAAAGTTAATGTGCCCAGAACTTTTGTATGCATTATACTGTGGCATCTTAGACAGAGAAGCCAGGACACATAGGAAATCTCACCAGACTGGCTTTTTTCTTGTGAAAGTAAACATTTCATTTGCTTTCTTGGAAATGATTTTCAACTGGGAGAAAGCAAAGGCAAAGTACTTTTCTCACTGTATCTTTTATTTATCTTTAGTTTGCTGTCATATATTAATTTTGCCACCTGTCACTTGCCTTTGAAACAGAACTGATTACAAAGACATCATAAAGAACTGTGTTAGCTTGTGCAGACTTCACTCGGACAGGCTGATTGCATTTCTGCCTTTTAAGTCCTTCCGCTTGTGACAGCCTTGATGGAAGGCAGCAACCAAGGCTTCTGGGTGGACTGCAGCCCTCAGTGCACCAATGTTGGTTTGCGTGGCACGAGCCTTCCTTTATACGGGCTTAGCAATGAGCCTTTGGAATTCTGAACAGCCATAATCCAAGCCACAGGCTGTTTTTCTGAACAATTAGCCTTTGGAATAAAAGCACAGTTGATATATTTGCCCATTTTTCCATCAGCCATCATTTGGATTTCAGATGTGACATCTTTATATAATAATGGGTCCTGTTATTAACCTCAAAATGGTGGCACTTCCACTGGAGAAAGAAGGAGTCATCCAAGAACCACTCCAGCTTGAGTGTGAAGGATTGAACTTGGTTGTAAGGAAGAAATTGTCAGCCACTGGGAAGCTGGGCAGTGTCACTGGGCATCTTTAAAGGAATGTCTTAGACTTGGAGAGTATAGTTGATACTAAGTTTGGAGGTTCATTCTCAAGCCCTGGGCTTGTAATTCTATTAATTTTTAGATTCAGGTCTGGACATGCTAGACTACCTTTTGCTCTTAAACAATTTCTATCAATCCCTCTGCTAATGGGGTTCTGCTCCATCTGGCTACTGCTCCATCTGCCTTTAAACTCTTCATCTCTTTCCAAAGCCTTGTCCTCTTCAATTTATATTGGATCTGTTCCCAAGCCTTGCTGGCTCTGTCTTGGAAATGTCTCTTCTACTTGACCCTTCTCTGCTGTGCCTTGGTTCAGGCTACCATTGGCCCCACCTTGAATACTGCCGTGAGTCCCAAACCACATGAATGATTGGTAGAGTTAATCCTGCCACAGGCATTTTCTAGACAAAAGGGAGAGTAGTCTAGTTGCCTCTGAGACCTGGGCGGGGGGCTGGTGGGCATCAGCCCCACAGCAGCACCAGAGTGCTGGGCTTGAGGCATAGGTTTCCCTGGAGAAGCCCCAGTCACCTGGGGTCAGGTCTGGGGATGTGGGCTTATCATGTGGAGACAGTGGCTGAGGCTGAGGGTAGCCACCTTTGTTCAGACAAAGAACAGATGAGAGGAAAGGGGACAGCCGAATACAGAGCGGGGCAGGAAGAGAGAGGAACCTTATTTCCTTCTGCGTTGAGGTCAGAGGCTAACAATGGATCTAGAATAGCTACCATGAGCAGGGTGTCTGGGGTGCCTGTGTATGTTTTTTTTTTTGAAGAGAATACATAAGGGTTCTTGATCAAAAGCTCAAGGGATAAAAGACACCTGTTTCCTATGAAATTTGTCTCTAAAAAATTGTCCACCCTCCCCCCACACACCCTATCATATGCATTATTTAATTTGTTTGAGACAAAGTGCATTTCACAAGATGTATAAATCCATGGAAATTTATTAAGCCTTGACAAGAGTTATTGAATGTTATATTAACTTTTTTCAGATCGGCAAATGTTGGATGGCTTAAAAATTATTAATTAATGTATAACATTAAATACCAATAAATTGCATGGTGTATTTATGAACTATCTTAGAAGGTCATTAAATATGCATATCAGGCAATGAATCTATTCTTTTCTATAAATCTGTTCTGAATCTGGTGAGCTGAGGTTTCAGAGATAGCGAGGGAAGGGCTAGAATGTCGTTGCGTGTCACAGGAACCCTCGGTGGCAGCAGGAACTGGGGGCCAGCCCTTTCATTTCCTCCATTCCCTCTAAGAAATGGAATGGAGGCTCAGGAAGGTGGACCCTTGGGCTTCAGATGGGGAGTTGAAAGAGCAACACCCAGAAGTTGGAATGATGAGGGTGGCAGTTTCTGCTCCAAAGTGCCGTGTCTGGAGTAACAGCTGCCGTTGCTGAGGGCCTCCCGTGCTCTCTGACGGAGGTTTAGAAACATCAGCCCATCTAATCCTTACCCACACCCAGGTGGTCAGCGTCGTCCCCAGGCGCAGAGGTTAAGTATCTTTCCTCATTCACTTACTCACTTCAAAACCCCATTGCTTCCCACGACCCTGCGGCTGCCTCCACCCCAGAACCTCAATTACATGCCCCTTTACATCACAGGGACATTAGCACTCATATGCTCTCTGAGCAGTGACAAAACTGACAATAAATTTGGGGTGCACGGGTCCAGCTGTCCTGGTTATTGAAGGCTGCTGGGGCTGATTTGCCCATGTTTGTACAGCATCCATTGTTTCATATTTAAATCCAATCCAGGGTTGTTACTTAGTCTCATCCCAAGTATCTCCAGCGATGGGGACCCAGCATCTCAAGGCCCACTGGCAGACTATTTGGATTATTAGAAATTCTATTGTTTTTATTGAATTTATTGGGGCGACATTGGTTGGTGGAAAAAAATTCTGTTGTTTCTTAACCTGTGCGGTTAAGAGTGGATAATTTCTCCTCATTCTCCAGATGGCCATGAGGGGGCAGTGTTGCGCGGGGGTACAACAGACCCAGAGGCACCAGTTCTGGATTTTGGGTCCTGGATGTGAACTCAGAAAATCTTACTATCTTTGTGATCTTGGGTGTGTCACTTGAGCCTTTGGGAGTCCATTTCCTTTTGGGGGGAATCTGCAGACCTTGGTAGTCAGTCAACGTCTTGTCGCACTGGCCTCAGTGAGGTGGTGGCACACATGAGACAAGCAAGTGAGAAATGGCCTGCCTTGGGGTCTGCAAGCTCCAGTGCTGACAGCTCACGTGCTTAGGTGTGACCACTTCCTGCGCCCACACATTCGTTCCTGGTTCAGTGAGCTCTCCAGTAAACTGGCCGTCAGATGGCCAGATGTGTTCTGCCTTCGAGGAGGCTATGTCAGTTCTGGAGGCATTAATTGTCAAATTAATTAATTGAAAACTTGTCCTAGGTAGCCTGGTCTGAGAGAGAGACAGACAGACAGACCCGGGGACACAGAGACAGAGACAAAGAGTGAGAGAGTGAGCGAGCGAGCTGGCCTGGGAATAAGGAAGCCACTAAGCCGCTTCGTTGGCTCTGTGATGTTCATTCATTCAACAAGCTTTTACTGGGCTCTCTTCTGCGCCCGGCACAAGAATGAGAGAGGATGAGATCCAGGCTGGGCCATTCTCCTTCTGGCCTGTGGAGTTGGAACTCCTGAAGGCAGGGTGTCTCTTCCATTCTCATGCACCCACTGTCTGGCGCCTAACAGACCCCAGAACCCTGTATCCGGTGAAGGAATGCAGGATCGTGTCCGAAAGCTGCTCACGGTTCGATGGAGACAGCAGCACCCATGGGTGGCCCCTAACATGACCAGGAGGGATGCAGGGGTTGTCCTGTTCTTGTTCCTGTGGCTAGTGGCTTCTTATCCACCAAACAGGGACTGGACCAGGTGCTGCTTGAGGTCCCCTGGCTCTCTGTGACCCTTATCTTTCCTATGGCAGTTTCCCACTCATGGAGCCTCTGCCATTATACAGGACAGGAGGGGAAGGGAAGGAAGACCACACCAGGCCCTTTGCTAGCCCGTTTACTTCTATTCAATCATTCAACAAATACAGTTTCCTTCATGACCTCATAGGTCCTCCCACAGGGCTGGGGGCCAGTGCAGACACTGCCATGTTTCCTATGAGGGAGACGCAGAGATTGATGGTCCACATGGCAGGGCAAAGCTTCAAACCCACATTTCTCAGAGCAGAGCACGGTAGAGGTAACCAAGCCTGAGCAGAAACTATCTGACTGGCTGTCATCTCCTGACCAACCCACTACAGGGCTGGGATTTGAGTCCTGGCCTCCTGACTCTCTGGCCAGTGCTCCCGCAGGAGGCTGTGCTTCCCCTTTTATTGAAAAACTCATAGGAACTGCGTCTTCCTCTCACCTCTGGCCCGCAGAGGATCCCGCAGATCAGCAAGAGCACAGGTGCTGTGCCACGGGCGTGGGCGTGGGCCTGGGTAGAGAGGTAATTTTCCTTCTTTCAGCTGCTTTCCGGAGCCCAGTGGGCGTGGGCGGGGGAACTCTCCCGCAGAGGGAAAGTGCTGTGGTTCTGGCCCACTCGGAGGACAAAGGTTGGAAATACGGTGCTTAGCTGTTGTTTGCTTTTCATTGCAACTTTATTTGAGCCCGACATCGCTGATAGCTGGGGGACAGCGGTCTGCCTCGAGGCTGCTGTGTCTTTTTGCTGGGAGAAGCTGTTCTGTGGCCTCCTCGTGAGTGGGAGATGATGGGGCAGCAGCTGTCACACTCCCTCCCCCAGGACTCTCCCTCCCAGGGAAGCTGCGGGGACTGTTGGCCAGCATGTGGCAGCTGGAGGCCTGGTCCCCTACAGTTATTGGCTCAACTCCTGGAGTCTTTCCCAGGTTGAGCAGTCATGGACCACTTTGACAGAAGAAGAAACTGAGGTTTAGAGAAACTAAGCAGCTCCCCCAAGGTCACGTGCCAGGAAGTGGCATAGCGAGATTTCAACTTCAGCATTTTTTTTTATTTAAAATTTTTAAATGGTGGGAAAATATGCATCACATAAAATGTACCATGTCAACCACACAGGAGTGTACAGTTCTGTGGCATTAAGGACATTTGCCCTGTTGCTCGGTTATCGCCACTGTCCACCTCAGAACATTTCCATGCTTCCCACTGAAGCTCTGTCCACACTGAACAATGACTCCTCGTCTGTCTTAGTTGTCAGTTCAGGCTGCTAGAACAAGATCCCATGGACTCAGTGACTTAAACTACAGGCATTTATCTCTCACAGTGACTTCTGGAGGCTGGAAGTCCAAGATCAAGGTGTTGGCTGATTCAGCTCCTGGTGAGGACCATGTCCCTGGCTTGTAGGTGGCCACCGTCTCACTGTGTCCTTGAAGGGCCTTTCCCCAGGTGGGTGGGTGGGGACAGATTGAGCTCTCTCCCTCTTCTCAGATGGGCACTAATCTCATGAACATCTCAACTTAATTATTTCTTAAAGGCCCACCTCCTAGTACCATTCTGTTAGGGTTAGGGTTTTAACAGATGATTTGAGGGACAGACACAGACATTCAGCCCATAACATCCTCCCCCCCCTTGAATCCCAGTATGCTGGCACTGAGTTCTGTGCTCTCTCCTCTGTCACTTGCCACAGACGGGAACTTTTCCTATGAAACCAGCTCCTGCAGAAGAAACAGAATCTCACCAGGGTAACATTCCTTAGCAAGAGGGACAGGGGAAGGATGAAGATAAAAGTGACATAGTTTTAAGGCATCCTAGCTGGTAATCCAGCTAGCCACTTGTCACCCTCTCCCGCACCAAGGCTGGGGGTGGGGATGAAATAAAAAGCTATTTTTTTCCTTCCAAAGGAGAAAAAGCCCAGAACATGGCTGAGCTGGCCAGTGACTGGGGTCTGGCAGGGTCTGGTCCAGGTTTAGGTTTGGGGACAGGGACCCTCACCTCACCTGGGAACATTTGCTGCTGGCCCTGAGCTGGGGGCCCTATCTGTCTTCCACCCATTCACTGCTTTACAAGGAAACTCAAGGAAGGTTCCATCAGTGTTGGTCCCATTGTGTGACTGTGGGCATGGCGTTCTCCCCTCTGTCCATCTGTATTTCCATGCGTTGAAAGTCCTCCTGTTAGACCTTGCTCATCTCACATTCCTAAGAAGGGGTCTTTCACTTTAATTCCTGCCTTAGTTCTTACAGCTAGAAGTATAAAGCTCAGAGTTTTCTTAAGACTAGCATATCAGAGTCTGTGAGCATCTGTTGAGCCCCAGCTAGCTGCCCGGTGCCTTCATCCTGAGGAACCTACTCCTCCCTCCAGCCCATCACCTCATGAAGCAACTGGGACATACCAAGAAGGATCACTGGGCAGCTGGGAAGACATGCCTTCCAATTGGGCTTGGTCATTCACTGGCTGTGTAACCTTAAACAGATGGCTTAGCCTCTCTGACCTTCCATTTCCTACTTGTGGGGGAAAAAAAGAATTTCTGGAAAAATGAGGTGCCATTTGGAAAGTATGTAGTCATGGTCCCAACCAAAAGTGGGTGCTCAAAAAAACATTAGTCTGCCCTGGCTGGCGTAGCTCAGTGGATTGAATGCGGGCTGCGAACCAAAGCATCTCAGGTTCGATTCCCAGTCAGGGCACATGCCTGGGTTATAGGCCATGGCCCCCAGCAACCGCACATTAATGTTTCTCTCTCTCTTTCTCCCTCTCTTCCCTTTCTAAAATAAATAAATAAACTCTTTAAAAAAAAGAAACATCAGTCTATTTATGCCTTCCTTGGGCTTCAGTTTTCTCATCTGTGAAGTGGGGGTACAGTAGGTTTCAGTGGATGCTTGGAAAGATTGAAAGAATGGGTGGGAAAGCCTGGCACATCTGAAGCTCAGCTAATATGGCTCCTTCCTCCCTTCTTAGATTGGAGCGCACACCCAGAGGACCCTAAACTTAGGGGAACCTGAACTTAGGGCAGGGATGGCCAATGAGCATCTTTTCTCCCCCACAGTTGCTTTGTTATGCTTGGTGCTGCTCAGCTAAGATATTGGGGCATCTCTGACAATTACTGACAGGTTACTTTAAATGCTCAGTTATGACAGGGGTCAAATTCATTCTTTCAAAATAGGAATTCTATCAATTCCTGTTCATTGAAATGCTGGTCTATGATGTGTGTTCTCAAGAATACTTCTGAATAATGTACAATACCCTACTGGTCCAGAAGAATGTAACCTTAAACCTCATCTGTCAGACACATTCTCAACAGGTGAGAAAAAGCACAACTGCCCCTGAACAGCCAGGCTGACTAAATGCTGCAGGCCCCACGCACGAAAACTGGGGACGGCCCCTCCCAGAAGGATGCCAGGCTCTCCCTTGGGACCTGTGGAGTGTGGCTCTTGGAATAGTTTTTTTAAAGTTCTTTTTTAATGTTGGTGATAAAATACACATAACATACAATTTGCCATTTTCACCATGTTTAAACACAGTTTAGTGGCATGAAGTGCATTCACGCTGTCATGTGAACCGCCGCCCCCCACCCACCTCCAGAACTCTCCTCACCTCCACCAGCTGAAACTCTGCACTGACCACCTCATTCCTCCCTCCCCCACCACCTACCTTGACAACCGCCATCCTGTTTCTGTCCCTATCAGTCTGACCACTCCAGGGACCTCGTACAAGTGGAATCACACAGCATTTGTCCTTTTGCTACTGGCTTATGTCGCTCAGCAATGTGTCCTCAAGGTTCATCCAGGTAACGTGTGTCCGAATTTCCTTCCTCTGTCAGGCTGAGTAACACCCCACTGTGTGCACAGACTGCATTAGTTTATCATTCTACTCTCTGTCCAGTTTTAACCAGCCCACTCACCGTTGCCATGATCATGTGACTTAACGATAAACAGGCATCCTTTTAGGGTTACAGGGCACTTTCACGTGTCTATTCTACTCATCTCCTATCAGCTCGGTAAGGCAGACATTATCCCGAGAGAGGCGAAGTAATTTTCCCAAAGTCCTACAATAGTAATTAGCAGAACAGACATTCACGCTCTGGTCTAATATCAAACTCCAAACTCCGTGTTATTTCTCCTCCAAAGCTCTGTTCTGTTGAGGCTGAGCTGACACTCAAAATTCTGAGTAAGCCATGAGACACAAGCACCGATCAGCCTCCCTGAGAGGGACGTTCCCCCGGGCCCTGCTGGGCCAGGACAAACCCCAGAGCCGCCGAAGGGAGGCCCGCAGGGTGTTCTGACCAGTGGCTGGTTAGGACTCAGCACAGAGGTGTTTTGACGTACGTTTACTAACAAGTGTGCAGTACCAACGCGTCACTGGACGTCACTGGGATTAGATTCCAGTGGATTTACCGGAGGTGGAGAGAGTGCCATAGGAGAACGGACTGACAAATCTTTTTCTGGAAACCAAGAATAAAAAACCTTGCTCTAAAAAATATCTCCTTTATCATGTCTGTCACCTGCTGCTAGAAATGATGGAAATGTGACTGGGCAGTTACTTATTCTCATGCTGTCTACACAGAAGAGGACACAGGACAGCAGACAGTGGGGACAGCCCTCGATCACCCTGTACCACACGTTTCTCCTCTGTTTGGGACCTCAGCTTCCCCTGGGCAGGAGGGGACAGAGTCCCAGTCCCCAGAGAAAAATGTAAAAGGTGAAGGTAACAAGGATCCCCAGGTGGGGTGCTGGGCGTTGACTTGAATTCCCTTTCAGTCGGTTACAAACCGCTAAATAAGTCGCTCTCTTTCTCTCAGGCAAAGAAAAGGTCTCTTGCAGTTGGCACATTCTCTGACTCCCTGGGGTATGTCTCCCTACTCAATTCCAAAATGTATTAAGTCTGCTCAAAATTATAAAATACACAGAAACAAACAAACAAACAAGCAAAAACCTAAAGGAATACAGAATAAAATCCCAGTTACAAGGAACCAAAGAACAGATGTGTTAGGTCTCCAAGTTGAATGTGACTACAGTTACATGTTCAGTTTATTACTGAGCTTCCTACCAGCTGAGGCAAAAAGGGAAACATGTCAGATTCTCTAATCAAAGGATGCTTCAGGTCTTTCTTAAGAGAGAGACATCTTTCTGGCACTGGAGGAATGTATTACCTGAATCCTTGAATCAAAGGCAGAAATAACAATGACTGAAATTTGGTTACAGAACTCTTATTCAAGAGGACATCTCTCATTGTGTGCCCTTGTGAAATCTGAGGGCAAACACATTGAATTTTATCCCAGGGAAGGCATTTCTGTAGCTTAAGTAATATAGCCTATGTATTCACCTGACTTAAAACCGAGGCCCAGCAAACGGGTTAATAACCGAGCTCGACAAGGAACGACCTTGAGAAAGTACAGGAACGGGCGGTTAACTGAATGAGCTCTATCCTGTGCACATCTGGTGCCTCTGTGGAAGGTTGGGGCTTGTCTGGGTCCTGATCATTCCACGTTTCACCTCTCCAGGGAGGGCTTGCTGTGCTGTTAATTTGAGACTTTGTACCTTGGCGCCTAGGACAGTGCAGGCATATGGTAGACACTTAGTAAATATTTGTATAATCATACATTAGATTTCCGGTGGGGGAAAGTCCAGGCGGGAGTCTGAGGGGCAGAGGGCAGTCCCAACCCACCCGTGATGACAAGACGGGTAGGGGTGGATTTGGGTCTGGTACTCAGGCTGGGTCCCCCGGGCCACCACTCAGGACTGTGTGGCAGCCAAGGCCTGGTCCCCTGTCCTTACAGGATGAAAGACGAAATCCCAGAATGTGTCTGTCTGCCCCTTGCCTCAGAGAACCATGTGGAAAGGAGATGAGCAGGGAGAATGAGCCCAGGGTGTGGGAAACATGTCATATTTCCTCCGCCTGACCCCAGAGGGCATTGCTGACCAGCCCCACGAAATCACCCATGAGCCGGGCCCTGTGCCGTGAGCATTCAGGGCTGTGATGTGCATTGTCACCCCAACAGGGCACCTCAGAAGGCTCTGTGGGCATGGGGCTCAGCGTGGAATTTCCATAAAGAACCCACTTGTAACCAAGGGGGGAACATTTGTCTTTCCCCTCATGGAGGTAAAAGGCTGAACCATATTTGTGGACAAAGGCCTACCTTTGCTGAACTGCAGATACATTGTCCCAGTCGGCTGGAATCAGGCTTGGTGTTCCTCAAGCTCTTAAGGGGAGAGCACCACTGTGTCTAGTAGCCCTGGGCAGGGATCTAGGATGCATTCTTGTTATGATTTTATTGATATACTTTTTAAGACAGGGGTAGGGAGGGAGAAAGAGGGAGAGAGAAATCAATGTTGGTTGTCTCTCATGCGCTTCCGCTGGGGGCCCAGCCCACAACCCAGGCATGTGCCCTGACTGGGAATCGAACCAGCAACTCTTTGTTTCACAGGCCAGTGCTCAATCCACTGAACCACACCAGCCAGGGCCCAGGATGCATTCTCGACCTCACTTGAGCACAGCCCTCAGTGAACAGGACAGGCGACACCTTCACTGTCTCCTCAGTGGCCCTTCCTACTTACAGACTGTTAGTGAATTCTTGTGTCTAGGCTGAATTCACAGGGTTCCTCTGGCCTTTCCTAATGACCACCATCTCACCCTTGGCTGTGGCTCAGTGCTTTCTTTTGGGCTAACTCCACACTCTCTGTTTCCTGTGAAACCACACACCGCGGCCGGGGCGCCTGTCAGGGCTTAGGGCTGCACATTTTTGTTGTCCTGCTGGATTCACAGAGACATTTCATCTGCTGATGTTCAATTAACTCTGTTCCTGAGCAGGCCTTTCCACTTTCGTTTTGCTTTTTATCCTCACCCAAAGATATGTTTTCTTTTTTTCTTTTTTTTTGTTTTGCTTTGTTTTGGTTTTTTAGAGAGGGCAGGGGGGGAGAGAGAGGGAGGAATGTTGATGTGCGAGAGAAACATTGATCGGTCACCTCCCCTATGCACCCTGACCAGGGATCGACCCCCGCAACCTAGGATATGGGCCCGGACCAGGGATGCGACATGTAGCCTTTTTGGTGCACTGGAAGATGCTCTAACCAACTGAGCTGCTGGGCCAGGACTGAGTTCCTTTGGATTCCACTAGGCAACATCTTTAACCAGGTTTAGCTTGGTTTGCAAAAATTTGAACATGATATCTGAGAGTCTGGGCCACCTCCGAGTACAAGGAGATGACAAATCCACAGGAGTGTTCTTGAGAGGCTGGGGTGCATGTGCCTAGGCCACAGCTTCTCAAAGTGGCATGCAGGACCCCCTGTCTCAGGAGCCCTGGGGTGTACTTGAAAACCCCGATGTCAAGGCCCAGCCCCGACCTGGGACAGGAGAGCAGCTACAGGCGGTTTCTGAGCAGCAGGACTGTTGTCAGGGCCCCGAGTATGTGACTCTGGCGCACTAGTTTGGGACCTGCTGCTCCAAACTCATAAGGATATTTCTAAAAACCTCAGGCTTTTTTTTTTTTGTCTCTTTACTTTTAATTTCAACCTGCAGGTGGAAAATAGGTCTTCATTTAACATGTTAAAATTGAAGTTAAAAATAAAGGATAGCAGAAAAGTAAAGCGATTTTCATCGTAGAGAAGAGGAGCCACTGGAGGGCAGGCTAGCAGGCTGAGGGGTGTGCAGTGGCCTCAGCAGGTCCCGAGCCCCCGCAGCCCCGTCTCCACTCAAACCCAGGCTGGGGGCAGCGTCTTTCCTTCTCACTCCTGCTTTCTTCTCTTCGCCATTCCCTTATTTTCTTCCTCCCCATCCCCCTGTCTTCCTTTCCTCACACTCCTCCATCTCTTTCCTCTTTCTCCTCCTGCACAGTGTGTCAGGCAGGAAAACAGTGACCCCTTCGAGCTGGTGACTGGGAGGACGGATAAAGCCGTGGGCAGACTTTCGGCAGAACACCAAGAGCTGGTGCGGCGTCTGGAGAGAGACAGGAGCTGTGCGGAGCTGTTCCCACCTCTAGCCCTGAGTGGGCAGGGGGAAGGGGTCACCGGCAGAAGCCGAGTTGGGGACACAGCTTGCCTTCCCCTCCTCCTCTCTGACTTCCTGCTCCTGCTCCCCACTGACTAATCCCGCGTGGGCACCACAGATCTGGTCCACCCAGGTCAGCTCCCTGAGACACAGAGCAGGGAAAGGATCTAGAGAGCAGATGGAAGATTCTAGCACTACAGGCACTGAAAGAGACCTGCAGTTTTTGTTTCTTCATTTCTTTATTTACTTGTTGATTCAAATGATGGGCTCCCTGTTCTTAATCTGCAATGGGTGAGTTGTGTCTAGTCTGTGAATGCACGTTCCCTTCAGTGGGCAGAAGGGAGGAGGAAAGCCAAGGCCCAAACTGCGAGGCTGGGCAGGGAGCAATACTGCCACCCTCTTGAGCACTAGGGTCCCAAGGAGACAGACCCTGGACATGATATGGAGCCCCAGAAGGACCCTCCCTAGCCGCAGACAGACCTCTGCAGGGCAGCAGGATGCCTCTGAGCTGGGCTCAGGGAAGCAGAAGGTCGGTGGGGGGGCATTCCCTGCCTGGGCTGCCCTCAGGGCTGCGCTCCGAGTCGGGGGGTGCTCCGGTCTAGGTCTCTGACCATCAGTACACTGTCCAGCAAGAGCCTGAGTCTCACTCCAACCCTGCAGGAGGGCAGGAGCCTCCTGGAGAAGGAATGAGGCCTGAGATCCCACATTTGCCTGTTTGTACAGAGCCAGCCATGCCCTCCCCCCTTGCTACTACTTTGGACCTGCCTCTCCCACCCCTTCTCAACCTTCCCTTTTCCTGTGGTCACATCCCGGTCCCCAGCTTCAGGGTCCATCTGCCTGCTCTTGGCATTTCTGAGCTGGTCTCAGGGCCCCCTCCTGCAGGATGGGCCTCCCCAGCCTTTCCAACAACAGTCTTAGACCAGAGGGGACCCAGGCAGTTTAGAAGGGCTTAGGGGTGGTACTTGGTGCCCTCTGGGAGTTTGGAAGTGTTCCCATGGAAACTTACCAAGCCTTGCAATGAAGCATCTCCAGTGTAGTCTCAGTGATCTTGCAACCATGTGAGGGATGCATGGTTTCCTGGCTTATGTAGTGGCCCTATAATACAGAAGAGTAAAGTGAGGCTCAGAGAACGGATGCTTTGTTCCCAGGTCATACTACCAGTAGGTGTGGGCAGCAGGGGTCTCTAGACCAGTAGAACTTGAACTTGACTGTGCATCCCAAATACTTAGGGATCTCGTTGAAGTACAGAGTCTGGTGTGGCAGAGGTAGGGCCCAAGATTCTGCGATTTTAACCGGCTCTGGGGGGAGGCTGAGGCCACTGGTGTAACCGGGCTCCAGATTGGTGGTTCTCAGGCTTGGCTGTGCACTGTAATCACCTGGGGAGCTTGACACATGATGGAGGCCTGCCTGTGCCCCACCCCAGAGACTGGAGGGCAGCCTGGGCCCTGGGAATGTTCTCTGGGGGATTCTGCTACACGGTGAAGGTTTAAGAACTGCTGTCCTAGCCCAGTGCTTCTCAAACGTCACTGTGTGTCAGAATCATGGGCAAGGTCTGCTAAAACCCGGAATTCCCAGAAAGAATAGAGATTCTATTCCAGAGTTCTGAGAGCAGGGCCTGAGAACTTGCATTCCTAACAAATGTCTAGGTCATACTGACCCTATTGCTACAAGACCCAGTTTTGAGTGGCAAGGCTATATACACTGGTGGTCTCAAAAGGTGGTCCTCCGACTGGGAGGATCAGCATCCTTTTGTAACTTGTTAGATATGCTCATTCTTGGGTCCCACGGCAGACACAGTGAACCTAAAACTCTGAAGGTGGGGCCCAGGAATCTGTGTTTTAGCACCACCCACCATGCCCCATAATCAGGTGCACTCTGAAGTTCAAGGGCCATCCTGAAGACCTTCGGGCATTGTTGCACCTAAAAAGAATCTCAGCTCAGTCTCCTCAGCCTGGCCTGAAAGGCCAGCTTGGTGCCCTCGTGGAATCCTAGCGATCGGGATATGGAGGACCACTCTGGGGTTCCCACGGAACCCGGCAGCCCACACCTGCTGGGCGTGAGACAGTACCACGCGGAAGTCGGAAATGCCTTTACTCGCTCAGACCAGATGCGACACAAGCTTCTCTCTGTCTCGTGAGCTGTCGGAAGCAAGAACATCTGTTAAATCGTTCTCACTTTTGTGTTTTGCGTGGAGTAAGAGTTAAATTGCCGAGTCCTGTCAGACAGCCTTCCGTTGCCCCGGCAACACCCTGCAGCTGCTGGAGAGAGAGGTGGTGCTGGAAAGAGAGACAGTGCTTCCAGGCACCAAGCCCTCAGCCCCCTGAGTCTCAAGTGAGCTGTTTGCTGTCTTGGTTTTCCTTCTGGAAAGAGAGTAATCTGGAAATGCTCCCACGGGGCCCCTGAATGCCTGAGATAATCGTGTAAAGTAACTGGAGGGCCAGAAGTGTCACTGTATTCGCATACCCTCCTACCAATTCATGACATAGCCTGGTGTGTGTGCCCCAGGTGCTGTGTTCGGCCCCCGTGGTCGACAGCCGACCAGACGGACTGGTACCTTCAGATAATTCCTCACCTAGGAATGTGAGCCCTCAGAGCATTCAGAGCACCAAGTGTTGGGGGCAGCCTAGCTTTCTATTGTAGCTCCTTCCCTGCTGCAGCACAAGGGCGTACACTAACCCGGAGCCATGCCCCCTGGGCGGCGCCTGCATCGGAGCTCAGCTGAGCCACTGTGGTTTTTTTCAGAACTTGGAAGGAAGGACTTAGGCGGACATGTGTCCACAGGACCCAGGGACGTGCCATCCATGAGGCCAGAGCTTGCATGCATGTGGATCTAGGGCTTTGGCAATGTGGTTTCTGCAGTCGACAACTGAGAGCCGGCCAGCAGGTTGGCTGGGGTGTCCAAACCAGCCGGTGGCCCTTGGCCAGTGCCTTCAGGGAAGAGGGAAGGGGAGGAGACAAAGAGCAGAAAGAGACTTGGAAAAATACAGGCAAGGTTTTTTACACTGCGGGTTCCTGGTTTTGCAGGGCCCTGGAGTACTGGTTAGGGAAACTGAGTCAGAATGCTGTCCCATGGATTCGGGGCATGTGCCGGGAACGGGGCTTCAGAGAACGCTGCCAACTGTAGCCCGGGCTCATCCCTTTGGCACCAGGGAGCATGTCTGGTGGGACCACAGGTCCCAAGCTCTAGCTGCTAAAGAAGCGGAGGGGATGATGGGTGTGGCCCTGGCCAGTGCTGGCCCCAGGCGAGGCAGCCAGCTTCCTGTGGAGGCAGGCTGCAGTGACAGGCAGGTGTGGCTTATTGGGAGACTTCCCTGGGCAATTACTAGGGTTTCCTTTTATTTTCAAGACAAAGAGGATATTGCCCAAACGGCTTGTGAAGATCGAGGTGTCATTTCCTGTACTGAAATGACCACGGTATGTACGCGTCCCCACATGCTCCCTGTGAACTGGGTTCTACGTAGGGAGTGGTGAGTGTTGCCATGGTTCTCACCCATGAATGTGGAAAATCGGGGGTCCTGCGACTGGGAACCACTAGTCTCTCCATGGTTTTGAGCTTCAGGTCTGAGGTCCAGTCCTGACTTAGGCACTGAGGAGAGGAGTGTTCTGGAAACTTCAGGAGGGTGTTGAGAGTATAGGTTTTGTAGAAGTAACTGTTCATTTTTCCCACAGCCACCTCTCCATACAGAGTATCCCCTGGGATACACAAAGGTTGTAAGCAGCCCTTGCTCTGGGGAGGTAAGCTGGGGGAGTACATACACCCCAGGGCCCCCAGGAGAAGGTTCTTGGAGGTCACAGTCCCCATGTGGTCCTCTGAGCTGATGCTGAGGCCTGAGGATGTACTCCGGTCTGTGGACTGCCGCTGGCTGGCAGTACCCCACCCAGGGGCACCTTCAGGCCTACTGGGCTCTTCCCAGTCCTGCAGCCACAGAAATTTGGGGGTGGGCTGCAGCAGGAGGTGGCAGAATGCTGGGGCTTATCGAATCAAATTGTTTGCCCATGCTTCTCTGAGGCTCACACATTACTCACAACTATCCTCTGAGGTGGGGGTCATGTTGCCTGCCTTAGCGACATGCACACTATAGCTTCAGAGAAGTTCTGTCACTTACACAATGGCACCTGGCTGTGAGCTGGGATCTGAATCACTGCAGGTAGAGGGAGCACCAATGCAAAGGCCCTGTGGCAGGGGCTGACCGGATCCAGCTGGCTGGAGCCAGTGATCGAGGGGGAGGGGTGGGGAAGGTCGGGGAGGACAGGGGGCCTTTGTCAAGACAGTGGCTGGGCTGGGACTCTGCAAGAGCTGGTGGCCACTGGAGGGCTAAGCAGAGAAGCGGGGACGGCTGCATTGGGTATTCAGCCTACTGACATCGGGGCTCAGTGCAGACACAGGGTGACCAGTAAGGGTGCTGAGGCTCAAAGGACAGTCGCTCCTGGGAAGTTCGGACAGCGGCCCAAACTGAGATCCTATCTAGCTTCAAAAACAGATGAGCCAGAATGCCTACCTGAAAATGGAGGAGGGGAAATAAGAGAGATAATCGGGTCAAATCCCCCTTCTAACCAAGTTCCAAAGATGCAAAATGTAAAACAGAAGCAGAAATGCACCCTCTAGAGGAAAACCTCCCTGGTCTCAGCTCCAGCAGGAGGTAGTCAAGTCCTTCTACCTGTCAGAGCACCTGGGCATGTCTCTCCCAGGTTTGCAGCAGCCGGTGCCAAGCCCCGCGGCCACAGGTTGGGCTGAGGCACTAGGGGCTTCAGAAACACCTTGCAATTCTAGCACCCAAAGCTGGTTACAGAATCGAGTTGTAGTATGTGATTTAATAACCTCTCCATTGTATGATAATATTATGCTTTGGGAAAAAAGCATTTAAACCTATTTAAGGTTCACATTTTCTTACTTCTTAAAAAAAGATTGAAAATAAGTCCCCTCGACCTCTCAGGAGGTGCCCCTCCTCCTGGCGACGGCACCCCCACCGAAGACGTGATTGGGCCAAGACCTCTTTCATTGTACTTCAGGGAACAGCTCACAGTAAGATCAGCACTTTAAGGGAGAAGGTGCTTAATGCTCTCGCCCCGAATAAAAGGTGTAGCTTTTACCCTAAAAGTGTGGTGTGTAATTAGACACGCCTTTGTGTCTGGTGAATACTGAATGTTCCCATGTCGTTCACTGGGGCCCCTCGGTGGTGAGAGGTCCAGCTACAGTCACTGGCCTTCCTTCTTTCCTGGGATGTCCCCAGGAGAGCAGGCACACTCCTTCCTGGGGGAAGAACAGGGGATTGTGGGGGAATGAAGTGACCATAGCCCCCCACAAAAGAAGGTAGAAAGGGGCAAACTGAAGTGCACATTTCTGGTTTTCCTGTCTGCCAGGCTCGGCTGCCTCCCTCTCAGAGCCACATATGTCCCCCATCGGGTGGGTCCACATCAGTGAGCTTCTAGCCTAGGGGACAATTCTCTTCATTCATTTGCTCACTGGACGGGGCTGTCTCACTCTGTGTCGGACTAGTGTCTGGATTCTGGCTTACAGCGAGCCCCACCCCCGGTTCTGGTTTCTCCCGCCAGCCCCTCTCCAGTCAGCCTGGAAGTCATGCGGCTCCCTGTCTAAAGGCCATTCGGTGTCCTCGACTTCTCTTCACCTCACCTCGCCCACCCTCATTCAAGCCACTATCCTCTCGCGTCCAGAGGACTGCCACCTGGCTGCCCAAGGCCTCCCAACTTCCCGCTTATCCGGATACAAAAGCCAGAGTGAGCTTAATCGGTAAACCGGATCTTACGCTTTTCTAGTTAAGCCTTATCAGGGGCTTCCCTTTGTACTTAAAACATTTCTTAGGGACTCATCGGCCCACCTTGCTTTCCTCTCTGACCTTGTATGAGATGTCATTTGCTGTCCCCTGTTCACCTTTCTCAGCCATTCTGACCCCCACCCCTGACCAGGTCCTCACCCTGCCCACTTCTCTCGGGTGCTGTTATCCTAGACCTCTGAGTGGCTGGCTGTCATGCAGTTCTCAGGACAGCTGTTCCTTCCTCAGAGAGGCCTTCCTGACTAGCCAGTCCACTCTGGCCATCCCCTTGCTCACTCCCTGTCACATCGCCCTGGTTTTTGTATTCTTCTTTTTCTTATGGTTGATATCTGTGTATTTTTTTAATTAATTAATTTTTTAGAGAGGGGGAAGGGAGGGAGAAAGAGAGGGAGAGAAACATCATGTGAGAGAAACATCGATCAATTTTGCCTCTCGCCAGTGCCCTGACCAGGGACCAAACCCACAACCCAGGCATGTGCCCTGACTGGGAATTGAACCAGTGACCTTTTGGTTTGCAGGATGACACCCAGCCAACTGAGCCACACTGGTCAAAGCTAGTTTTATTTTCTTCATGGCATGCACTGTGGGCCTGTGTGTTTCTTTCTGGCTCACCATGGGGATGCTAGGTGCACCCCAAGCTCCTAGGGCAGCTCCTGCCACATGATAGGCCCTTAGATAGTATTTACTGAAGGAGTGAATGGATCAGGAGATGCAGGAGTGAGAGAATGAATGACTCTGGCCTTGGGACCTTGAGGTGGCTGGCTTTGGTGTCAGACCTGAGGTTCCGGGTGCCTGTGACCTTGGACAGATCCTGTTACAGCTCTGAGCCTCTGTTTCCTTATCTGTGAATTGAGAGCAGCACTCCCTTGCTGGACTGTGTCAGGGATCAAATAAGATAACTGTGCGTGAGTGGCAGACGGCCCAACCCACAGTGGGAATTTGCTGAGTTTTCATTTTCTTCCGCTCAGCGGAGAGGTGGGAGCATTCTCTGGTCAAAGGAACAGCCTCGGCTTGCCCCAGGCCTGGGGCCTCTAACACTGCCTGGTGTTCGTGGGTTAATTAATGGGCTTGAGGGTTCTCTTGCCATCCTGGAGGAGACAGTACCTGAACCCACCCTGCATCTGACTGCCTAGTAGACAACCTCTATGTGTACCTGGTCGGGAGGCATTCTGGACCAGGGCAGGTTGAAGACCTGGGCTAGGGTGGGGCAGGCCAGTTGCAGGACACCAGCATTAAGGAGGTCCTCACTTTCAGAGCTGTGCAAACGCAGAGTTGCATCTGAGAGTGAGTGCCACCTTAAATCCCACACCCCTTGTGCCTCCTGGCCTCACCCTAGTCCTTTCCCTGATGGCAAAGGCTCATGCTTGGAAGGGACACTGAGAATCACCTCCTGCCAATGCATGGGTTCCTCTCAGAGCGTTCCTGCCTTAGGAACACGGGGAAAGGGCCAACGGAGGGGCCAACGGAGCATCCAGCTCTGTATGTGGTTGACTGCTCTGTCTTTTCCTCCTGTCTTTTTCGATGCTGGGTGTTAAAAAATAAATGTTGGTGTTCCCCCCAAATTCATGTGTTGGAAGTCCTAATCCTAATGTGATGGTTATTAGGAGGTGGGGCCTTCGGGAAGTGATTGGGTTTAGATGAGGTTACAAGGACGATGGGTCCCCATGATGGGATTGTGTCCTTAGAAGAAGAGGGGGAGACCAGAGCCCTCTCCTTCCTGCGAGGACACAGTGAGAAGGGCCCTCACCAAGAACTCAGTCTGCTGGCATCTTGATCTTAGACTTCCCAGCCTCCAGAACTGTGAGGAGTAAGTGGCTGTTGTTCATGCCGCCCAGCCTATGATGCTGTCACAGCAGCCGAGCTAAGATGCTGGGCACAACTGGTGTCCCCCTGAAGTCTACCTATTGCTCCTACCTCCCCCCACCAACCCTGTGGGGCCACAGAGAAAAAATGTAGACCTTTCTGTGTGGCTGCAGAGGGAACCCAGTTCCTCTCACATTTCTGAGTTTTCCACACTCATTCTGGAATGGGGAAGGGAAAGGTGCTAGAGAAACCCTTTGGCCATCCTGGAGAGTGGAGAAAGCTGCACTGGTGTCCCTGCTCGAGCCCATGTGGGGGAGCCCGAGAACAGGCAGGAGCGCAGGGCGACCCAGGAGAGGCGGTTGGAACGCAGGCATCCGTGCCCCACTTCTGGCAGGGGGAGCCCTGAAGAGAGGTGTCCTCCAGTCCCCAGGCAGGTTGGGCTGTGTTCCCGGGCTTAATGTGTTCCTGCTCAAGTGTAGATAGAGCTTTTGCACAGAAGGGAGGGCCCGTTCCCCAAAGCAGCGATGCTCTCAGGCCTCACTGCCCGACCCCCAGGGCTGGATAACTGTGATGGTGAGTATTCGTTCTCCCTGCTTCCCCTCTGCAGAGGTCCTCGGACTCTCTGTGATGTCCTCAGCTGAGCTCATCGCTTGGTAGGATGGAGGAGTGAGTCACTCTCTTCAAAGAGGAGAAACCGCAGGCACACATGGGCACCGCCCGCCCAGCCAGTGACCAGGCCTGCTTCTCCATCTGGAAAAGGAGAATGCTGGCGTAGGTGGCAGTCACGGGCATTTCTACCCACAGCTTCTACGACTTCAGCCCCTGACAGGAGCGAGCACGCGCCTTCCCAGGTGACCAAAGCCTCCTGAACTGCCCACCTTGCCAGAGGGTGTCCAGATCTCAGGACGACCCCTGCCCAGAACAGCTCTACCTGGGCCCTCCTGGGAGAACACTGTCACCCACCGGGCAGCTCGTTGTCACTTTTGATTTAACCAAATGAAGCACAGTGAAAACCAATGAACGTCTTAATCACATAATTACATTAGTGCCGGCTCCAAAGAGTCAGCAGGCTCCCTGAGTCCCAGGATTCAGTCCTCTGTTTCCCAGGCTCCTCACAGATGGCATGTATAGAACATTCCTTTTCCAGATGACTTGCCTTGGTTCCTCTCCAGACGGAGAACTGAACCTCATGGAAAGGCTGCATGGAGTCCATTTGGAGACTATGTTGAAATTCAAGGGACAAACAGCAGTAAGAGCCGTTCGATCTAGCATGACTCCAGTAAGGGAAGCTGAGGCCCAGAGAGGGCATGTGACTTACCTAATGTCACACAGCGCACAACTAGAATCACAGAGCACTTTCCAAATCACCATGGGTTTCCTCTTTTTGTTTCAGTTTAGCAGACTTAGAGAATGTCAATGTTTACTTACAAATCTAACTATAATCCACTAGATTTTTTTTAAGTTAAAATCCATTTTTAAAAAAGAGTACTAATATTAGGAGTCATTCTGAGATTAAGTATACTGGCTGGCTCTTAATTAGGTTTAGTTCAAGTTCTTGGACCAAAAACAACCAATTCCGATCTGCATGGATCCCTGCCCCATTCCGTCCCCAGTCTGGCTGGCTCTGACAGGGAAGGAGAGGCCGCCCTGGGGCAGGGTAAAGACTAGCACTGACTTGGCGGGGAGGCATGGGAACATGCTGTACGAGTGAGATCGGGCTTCGGAGCAGGGGATCGGCGGCTCTTGGCAGGTGAAGTCTCCATCTGTTCTGCAGTCCCTCATTTTCTCTTCCTGCCAGTGGCTGTGCATCAGTGTCCCAGGGTCTTGCCTGTCTGTCTCCTGGGAGGCGGCCAGACATTAACACTTAATCCCCCAGGCACTGGGATCCTGTCGCTGTCAAGGAGAGTGAGTGGGGCGGGGGGGTGCCCTGGACCTCAGGTCTTCCTGAAGCTCCCTGCAGGCAAAGGCCTGGCTCTGTGGGCCCCAGGGCGTCGAAGGACCTGTAGGATGTGAATAGGTCCTTCCTTCCTCCATAGGAGAGAGACCTTCCCTGTCTCTGGGAAGCTGAAGGCAGTTTCATCCCCAATTCTAGTCCCATCTCTCTCTCCCCACCAGTCGCTGGGGTGGAGGGTGGGGTGGGAGGTGCAAAGGCCCCCCCCCCCCACAGCCGTTTTGCTGTGATTGTTGGCTGTGATCCCTGTGAAGTCATTGCTCAGCCCTCCCCTTCCTTTGGCACCTGCTGAGTTTCTTTTGGAAATCTCTACTTGAGGCTATGGGCTCCTGATTCTCCGGGGCTTGTAGGGGCTCACACCCCAGCATCTGAACAGTGGGGGTGGCGGGAGGAGTCCATGGGTCCTCGGGCCTTGAGTGTCCCTCACTGCTGACAATCGGCGGGGCTCTCAGGTCAGAGTGGGAGCCCTTTAGCTTCTCCCACCTCGGGGTGAGCTCTCTGCCGCCTTAAGGATCCTCTCCTCAGAGTCTGGGGCAGGCTTGGTCCGTTTTGTAGGATGGGTGGAGCTGGCATTCCAGGGCGGAGAAGACTGGCTGAGGCAGGGCCAGAAACAGGGCAAGTCATTAACATCACTCCCACCCTCCACCCGGCAGGCCATCTCAGGCTGGGCAGGAAGTAAACTACCGCTGGGGTGAGGAAAGTACTCTGTCCCTCAGGCCACAGAGGAAGGTTCTGGGGTTTCCTCCCCAGGGCCAGCCCTAGGCAAATGGTGAAAGTCACTCAGTGGCCTCAGCTCTCTTTTCTGCACCCTTCCCAGCAGGAGCCCTTGGCCCCAGAAGAGGACCCATGAGGAAAGACAGCAGACGGCAGGAAAAACACAGGGTGGTGAGGAGCCAGGAGGCCTAGGACAAACTACCGCCAGCCATCTCTCCCTTGGCCTCAATTTTCTGTCTGTAAAGGAAGGAGTTGGATTCCTGCCCAGTCTGCTCCAACTTTCTGTAGTTCTTGCAAAGTGAGACAGGATGTTTACCTCATTCGGCTTAAGTCAAAGGGATGGCTATCTAACAGCAGGAAGGGGATCAGAACTTGAACCCCCGGGTTCAGAACCCCTCCACCCACACTGTGCTCCCACCCCACCCCTGTGGGTGGGCCACAAGGCCTGGCACACCTGCAGCAGCTGTTTGCTGGATTTATCAGCGGAGACCTCTCTCTCCATGATGGTCCTAGGACTCAGTTTTCAAGCACTTCCATAACCGAGTACCACAGGCTGGGAGCTAACACAACAGAAACTCATCCTCTCCAAGTTGCACAGGCTGGAGGTCCAAGGTCAAGGTGCTGGCAGGGCTTGTTTCTGCTGAGGCCTGTCTTCCTGGCTTGCAAACAACCACCTTCTGTCCATGAGTGCACAGAGGGACAGATCTCTGGTGTCTCCCCGTCTTCTTACAAGGATGCTGATCCTGTCAGGGTAGGGTCCCACCCTGATGAGCTCATTTAACTTTAATCACCTCCTTAAATTCCCTACCTCCAAATACAGTCACAGTGGGGGTTCGGGCTTCAACACCTGACTTTGGGGAGGACACAATTTAGTCTATAATAGCAACCTCCTCACTGTGCCCTCACGTGGTTGTCCCTTGTCTATGTATATCTGTGTCCTAATCTCCTCTTCTTAAAAGGACACCCATCATATTGGATTAGGGCCCACCCATATGACCTCAGTTTACCTCTTTAAAGATTCTATCGTCTAGTAATGCAGTCCCAGTCCAGGGGTAAGGACTTCAACATATGACTTTGGAGGGGACACAATTCAGCCCATGACAGACTCCAAGGCAGACATTTCTGGAGTGACTTCCCCATAAACAGGATGACAGTGCGGCAGTGTGACTCTGATGGATGAAGCCGGGGAGAGCGGACAGGACATCTGTGGCTGTGCAGGGTGGTTTGGGGGACCCCAAGGAGACCAGTCTGGGCTACTCTGCCTGACCTCCAGTGTCTCGGTGGTTGAAATCCCATGAGTCACATTCTCATAGCTCAGGGTCCTCTGTAAAGGGGAACGATGGTACCCACCTTATCTGCATCACAGAGTCCAAGGAAAGGAGAAATGGGAATGTGCAGTGAGGTGCACACATGGGTTGCTGTGTCTGGTTGGGGGAAAGGTGTGTCTTTGGGGTCCAAGGATAGGTTTTGTGGCTGCTCAGACAGACTTTGCTCTGCCTTGACCTTGTGAGAGCAGGGCAAGGCGGGTCTTTCCTGTAGAAGAAGGGATAGTGGGGTCTACGCTTTCAGGGAAGCCCACTGTGTTGTCTAAATGCCAGTGCCAGGAACCGCTGGTCCTTTTATTTTAAGCATTTATCTCCCCTGCTTGGAGAGATACTACCTTAAGCCACTATCATCTTGATGAGAATTAACTTGACCAGTTTTTCTCCTCTGTGACAGGAGAGATTTGAGTCCTGACTGTGTGGGATGAGGGAGGGGCCTGGGCACTGGGCAGGGGTGGGAGGAGCCTTGCTAAGCTGTGTGGGAAAGAAAGACCTCCTTGATCCACCGGTGACTTTCCCAGCGTTTTCTTTGCGGCAGCCCGCAGTCTCATCTGTCCACTGATTTAGTGACCACTCACTCTTTCATTCCCAGAAATGAACTGAGTACCTGCCATGAGCCCATCCCTGTGTGGACAAGTCCTTGTTGTAGGAGTTCATGATCTTATGAATGAGGACGAGGGGAAAACAAAACACAAAGTACAAGACAATGGACACATTATAGTGTGCTGAGTGCCACAGCGACAGGTGCTGGTGGAGAAGGGCCAGAGGGGCACCACCCTCTCCCCATGGGAGCAGAGATGAGGGAAGGGTCAGCGTGGACTCCCAGAGATGATGTTTGGTCTGGGTTTTGTATAACGAGGACTTAGCTGCTGGCAGGGCATGAACAAAAGGAGAGAGGATGGGTTTGACTTAGGACGTGTTGAGAGGGGGTGTCTTGGGGTGGCCTGGAGGGTGGTGACTCATGAAACAGGAGCCCCACCCCCTCTCCAGGGCCCCCTGAAGCTTCAGAGTCTCAGCTGTCCCCGCTCTGACCTTGCTGGCCTGGCGGGACCTGTTGCTCACAGACAAATGTGGCTTTGGTCTCTGGCTTTGCCCAGTGGAGCTCTCCACAGGGGCAACTGGAGCTGGGAGGTCTCACTCAGCATTGGAGAGGTCCAAGCCATGTGCATCCAATGGAAGCCGCTGACAGCTGGCGGAGACTAGAGCCCTAACTGGGAGGCCTGCAGAGATGACCCAGTCACCCCTTCAGCCAGTGCCAGCCAAGGTCTGCTGTGTGCCTGCCACGGTCCGGGCTGGTTGCTGCAGGGTTGCAAGGATGGAAATGGGACCACTGTTCTCCTGGAGCTTACAGTCAGTGGGGAAGGGAGATGAGCCCCAGGGGTGCCACTAGCTGGAAAGGGATGGGTGCAGTAAGGTGGGAACAATAACCTCACAGAGTCCTGGTCCCGTCCTGCTCCCGGGGGAGTCAGTTAGGCCCTCAAGCCTGTGACAATGACCATGGATCTGTGCAGGGCCTAGCCCAGCATCGTGGTCCCCACCCTCTCACTCGGGCCCCAGAGGAAGCACTACATAGGTGCTGCGTCCCTCCCAGCATTCTGGCATGACATCCTCACACCAAAGTGGGCACGCAGGGCTGCGTAGAAAGGGCATGCGGCCAGTGTGGCGGAGGACACCAGGATCTATGGACCTGGATCTCATCCACCTGTTATAGCAAGCCTCGGACACATTTCTCTGTGCCCCACTTTCCTCCCTATAAAAGGGGAGACCCGAGGTAGCTTACTCCCGTGATCCTGGCATCTTTATGGGTGTCTGTCAGGGAGACAAAGCCACATAGCTCAGGTTTATCTCCCAGCTCTGCTGCCTACCATGTGTGTGACCTTAGTAAGTTACTTGACTTCCTTGAGCCTGTTTCTTCATCTGTAAAATGGGGCTATGATAGAACCTGCCTCACAGGTCATATTAAGTGAGGCAATACACATGACACATGTAGGCTGTATCAGGCATAGATCTGCAGACAGAGGGGCAGTCCTGAAGAAGAACAGCACAGCTGGATCTGCCACACCTCAGGTTGCTCACGCACTGGACGCCACAGCCACTCGCCTGTAGGGGGGCAGCCGTGAGGGTTAAAAACAATGGCACGGAGACACTTCCAGCAAACTGCCTGCCTCATAGAAAATGCTCAGCAATTACTCATGGGCGACCTTGGCAGGGGGATAGTGTGGCCAGCGAGCAGAGGAGGGTCTGGTGCTGGCCAGCTGTATCATTTGCTCTTGCCCTCTCAAATTCTGCCGAGTGTGCTGAGGCATGACTTCATGAATTATTCAGCAGTCTCTGTCGAGGGAGGGGACCAGGCTCTCTCTTCCTGCTCTGTGTTCCTAGACGAAGACTGCTTACTGTCCAGACATACTGTTTTCTTCACTTGCGCCCGTAGGGAGTTGAAAGAGAGTCCATGAGAGACCCTTATGCCCATTTTCCGGATGGAGCGACTGAGGCTTGAGTTGCTGGCGTGGTTCTGGCCATCTCGGGGCTATAGGCACAGGGCAGGGGGTGCTCTCTGCTCTAGGCTTCTAGGAGAGTGTTTGCTGCCTCCTGGCCTCAGGTGCTCCTGGCAGATGAAGTGTCAGGGAGGCTGGGCTTGGGTTGGGGGGTGCCCTGCGCAGGGGGTGCCCTGCCCCACACTGGCTTCAGGTGGGCACCCCGTGTAAGCCCTAGTGGAGGTTGGGAGCTGAGAGCAATGAGCCCTCTGTACCTGCTGGCCAGGCTATGACCACCTTCAGGAGGAAGTGGAATCCCACCTTCCCCTGCTCTGAAGCTGCTCCTCCCTCTCACCTTTGATCTCTTCTAGCCCCAGCCGCCCCCTCTTCCAACCACCCTACCATGCATGCATCCATGGACCCACTTATTTATTTATTCTGGGCTGGAGAAGGTGGAAAGGTGAGGCTGACCCAGCTTCTGACCTCAGAAAGCTTCCAGTCTTAACACCATGGGCTATTTTTCATTAGAAAGAGCCAGGAGAGGGCCGTGTGGGAGGGGCCACAGGCTCAGCCTCCGGCACCCTGAGTCAAGGCGGGCTTGAATGGGAAAGAGGGGCTCGTGGCTGTAGAATTGTTCCCTTGACTGAGAAAATGCTCGGACTTCACCTGGAACCTTCCTCACCCTCCCCCATCGGGTTAGGAGCTTCCTTGTGATCTCAGAGCCCCTTATACTTTGGGAGACAGCATAGTCCACAGGCTCTGGCCCTTGACTCTGCATCCTTGGATGATTTATTTAATGCCCGCTAGCCTCAGTCTCCTCATCTGTAAAGTGGGGGTAGCAGTAGACGCACTCTGTTTACTAACTCTCGCCCATTTAGAGCATGAAGGGGGTGTCACAGGTGACAGTGAGCTTGCCCATCCCCCTGTTACACATGAGGGGAGACTCTGGGGGTGGGGGAGACCAGCACCTGGCTCCAAGCCAGGCACCTGGGAAGCCTCACTGCCCTCCATTCAGGTGACTGTCCTGTGAATGGCTGTGCCCTCCCAGCTGCAAGAACAGGAGGTCAGAGCCCTGGGGAGGAGACTGGGCCCAGGGCCGGCTCCGAGCTTCCAGCCGGGCACTCGGGGCTGCTGTGCAGCCCCTGCTTACTGCTCCGATCTCACGGGAGAGTTGCGATCACCTTGTCAGAACTCAGGAAGTCAGCACAGGTGCGCCTGAAGCAGGTCGGAGGAAGAGCGCACAGGAGTGGAAAGGCAAAGTGAGCTGTGAAGTCGCGGCACCGCGGCACGCGTTCCCGCCCTGCCGGGGCGCGCCTGAGATGGGGTGCTGCCGCCTGACCCTGGCCGAAGGCCTGAGTCAGACTTGGCTTCACACCCCGCCCCCACCCAGGTCACCACAGGGTATGGGTGGTGACAGAGTCCACATGGCTGCCCCCTCCGGACTAGAGATTTGGGAGGAAGTAACAAATGATTCCTCAGTTCCTTGCTTTACAAATTGGAGGCTGGGGTCAGAAGAAGGGCCAGGAGTCTCGACTCCCCAGACGGTCAACAGCAAAGGTGGCCCTGGGGCCCACGTTTCCTGACTCGAAGCCCAGTGCTCATCCTCTGGCCCCTCGTGGCCCTGCAGAGAATGGCTCTCCGTCAAGAGAGAGGAGCATCCGTGCGAGGCTCACGCAGCAGGACCCTGGCCTGGGTGCGGGGAGAGCCCAGGCCTGCCCTTTGCTGCCCTCTCTCGGGTCTAACTTTGGGAGCCTCCTGGGAGGCTGGGCTGCCTGGGCTGTTGGTGAGCGGGCCGGGGCCTTGCGTCACCTGGCAGGGCGCTCTAAGGTGTGGAAACGTCACTGGCCTCCTGGCTGGGACAATGCAAAGTCAACTAGATGCCACTTTCTATTTCTATTTCTAGCCTGTTTGCCTATGAGGCTCCAGGAAACAGCGCACATGACACGTCTGGCTTCCCAGGTGGGGGACGGGGCCTGAATACAGAAGAGGCCTTGGGTGAGCGGAGGCTGCACTCCTGGGAGGAAAGCAGCCTGCAGGGTGGGTGGGGGTGGGGGTGGGTGAGATGTGCTCTGGGAGCAACAGCCCAAGTCCCGAGGAGTGACCAGTGGTCTGGAAAGGTCTCTGGGCAACAGACCAGGCCCTACAAGGCCTGCAGAGTCAGTGTCATGCCGGGGCCCGAGAGCTCCTCCGGTCTTACTTGCTCATCTCACTAAGGAGAAAGCAGAGTGGGGAAGGCCACTCCCAAGGCCACGGCCAGGACATGGTGGCAGCAGGACAGCCTTGAGGACACGGCAGACCCATCACAGGGATTCCTCAGAGGCTCTCCATCGGTACTGTTCACTGCTGGATGTTGCGGGGAGGCAGTTTCTGGAGCCCAAATGCCGGACACAAACTACTGAACACGCGTGGCTCTGATCCCATGACTGTATCTTCCATCGGGACCCGCGGAGTCTTGGGACACAGGCGCTGGGATTCGGAGAACGGCTGGGTTTCCCGTGCGGTGTGCAGGGCTGGGCATGCAGTAGGAGCTCAATTATGACTGTCAAATGTGTGGATACAGTTGGGAGAGGGCTGGACTGCTGTGGCAGAGCACTCATGAGGGTCTCACAGGGACACGTTTAGGGGAAATAGAAAGGACGGGTGGCCCATCGGGAGAATAACCCCCTGGGGCACCTCACACCCAAGAGGTAGTGTCCGTGGGCCAACCCCCCCTCCGAACATTCCAGATGAATTCTCTCGCCACAGATCTGCTAGGGGCTAGAAAGAGGACAACAGGCGGTTTTAGCCATACCCTGCTCCTGAGGCTTGTGACAAAGGCACAGGTGGGTCTTCCTGGTGCCAGGGACCCTTATAGCCACCGTGCTGGGTGGGCTCATGTTTGTATGTTTATCAAGATTGAAAGTCCCTGGCAAAGTGCAGGCAACTCTGCTGAGGGTCAGTGGGTCCCCTCTCAAAGTTGCAAGTAACCCTGAACAGCCACCGATGCTCCCCCTCATTGAGGTGGAGCCTGCCTCCCCGGTCCTTCTCTGAAGGCTCTGTGAGCATGGGTCGCCTTGATCCCAGGACATCACTTACCAGGACACAGGCAGGACAACGCCGGTCCCGAGACCTGCTGTCAGAAGTCTTCAGCTCTAATTTGGGGACAGCAACGTGGCCCTTCCTGTTGTGGGCGTGGCAACGGTCCCAAGTCCAAGCAGAAAAGCACAAGGTGGCACCTGGGATGTGCTTGCTCTCCTGGCTGGGAAGAGCTTTGCTGGCTAGAAGGGGAATTGCACACGGTCACTTACTCGCTCAGGATTGGGGACTCAGGCAGAGTGAGGCTTGAGAAAGAGAGAGGCAGGGAGGGAGGGAGGGAGGGAGGGAGGGAGGAGGGAACAGCCCCCATGAGCAACTCTGGGCTGCAGCCTGGCGCCCCCAGTGGAGAGTGGGCCCAACCCTGAGCCTGGAGAAGAGGAAGGCTTTCCTCACACCTGCCCTGGGAGCTTGGAATATAAATGCCTGAACTTTCCAGAGCTCATTAACAAGCTGCCCAGTCAGTTCATTCATTCGTGGGACAAACAGTGAATGCCTACCAAGTGCCATGCACCAGGTGTGCAAAGGTAAACCAGCACCCAGAAACTGGGTCTCTGTCCTTCTGGGTGCTAAAATGGGGAAGGAAAAGTATTTCTCCCAAGTGTAGGTTTGCCAAGGTGTGCCAGTCTTTTTTATCAGGTTTCTTGAGGAGTCGCAGAGCAGAGGCAGGAGCCTGGATCCCCCCATGCCGTGCCACTGGGCCCCCAAGGCAAGCAGGTGGCATGTCTCCCACACACCTTCGCTCTCCTGACCCTGGGATGTTGAGGGATGCTTAGGCCACCCTGCCACCATGACCCTAGATCCAGGATGACTGCTGGGTGACACCCACGGCAGCCACCTCCCTTCCCTGAAGCTTTATGGTGCTTACCCCTGATTTTTCCCTTGGGCCCCTGCAAAGAAATGCCATTTCATGCCCGCCCTCTCCGATGTGTGCCCCGAGCCCGCCACCGCTGCTCAGCTGATGTCAGGGACGCTGGAGAGAAGGGCTAAAAATAGCTCCGATTTGAAGCGCTGCTCTCTGGGGCTGAGCCGGCAGCTGGCCCTCCACCTTCCTTCACGCTGAAGACATCTCAGCTGGAGTGTGGGGGGCGGGTGGGGGGAAAGGGGGGTTTCCAGTGCCATCCAAGCAATTGAAGGTTCTAGAGTCCATTCTTACGCTCAGAAAGAGCCTGGGGCTATATTAGTGCACAATTCCTGCTGTGCCAGGCTTGGGGGCCCCTTGAACCACCCATACCTTGCATTTCGAGTGGTTTTAAGGGAGTCCGCAGGTGGGATTTGTGGGTGGGCACACAGGTGCACAGTCACATGAGCATTTGGGTGCCTGTGATAAGCCACTAGGGCTGAACGGGCGCCAGCAGGTCCTGAATGTTTGATGCCCTGATAGGTTTGCTCCTATCTTCCTGTGCTGCCCGCAGAAAGCCTGTCCTGTAGTGGTGTTATCTGGCCACACTGGACGGTAAGTTCTCTCTTGTGTCCAACCCAAATCTTTCCTGCTTTCATTGAGCGCCTGTCCCTGTTCTGCTTGTCTGCCTGGGGAACATGGATTTCACATATTTGAGGTTAGGGTTGCAGGCATCCCTTAGTTAAATACACCCAGGGGCTAAATTCACTGTAGCACCTTCAAGTGGATGTCTGCCACGGTGGGCCAGGGGTGCCAGGCATACAGAAGCCCCACCTGGGGGTTAAAATATAGCTGGAGAGACACCTCTATCCACGGGTGACTCCAGCACAGAGTGGCCTGCCCGAAATGCTATGAGAGTGGAAGGGAGAGGCCTCCAGGGTGGGTAACAGAGGCATGTGACACAGCCAGGCAAAATGTGGTTTTCCAGTTTGAGCCTCAATTTCCTAATCTATGAAATGGGCTCACAGATGGGCTGCAGGGGCAGCAGCCCAGGCTGCTGCATAGAATGGGGGAAGGTGGGCTCTGCCTAAATGAGGGAAAACATTAGTGGCTGTTCTAACACCTCACAACTGTGAGAGGGGACCCACTGACTCCAAGTAGATCATGGGGTTGTTGAAAGGAATAAAGGAGGTGGGGAGAGAGGGGGAACGAAAGAAAGGTAACAAAGCAGAAGGTGTAGTGTGTGGAGTTAGCAGTGCCCTCCCCAGAGTTCAGCTCCCTGGTGTGACTTTCAGTAGCTACATCCTTGGGTACCCTCTTGCTTCGGTTTCTTTATCTGTAGACAATTATACGGTTTTTAGATTGAATGACTTAATATCTGTTGAGTGCTTACATTGTGCCTGGCACATAGGGAGAACCCAATAAATGGGCACTATTACTATACTGAGGAAGCAGTAGAGTGGGAGGGTGGCGTGGGGGGGAGGAGAGTAATTTGACCTGTGCAGGGAGTGAGGCACGTGGAGGGGAGCTGGGCCCTGCTCCTACCTGCATGCCTTTGACTCTGTGCCCAGGTGGGAACCCGTGGCTGTTCCCTGGATCCCGGAGCAGGAGCAAGCAGCAGGGGAGAACACGTGCCAGGAAGGCCTGGGAATGGAGTGCTGTCAGGCGTGGCCAGGGGGTGGGAAGCAGGTGTGGGAGGGGGTGGTGGGGAAAGCAGGAGACTAGCCACTTGGACGCAGAGCCAGTGGAGATCCGCCCAGGTTCCTGAATCTAGGTCAGTCTTGCTCTCCTCACCTGGAAAGTGGGGATGGTGATCATGGCGACCTGGCAGAGGCTTCCAGGCTGCTCTCTGACCTTGTCTCACTCACCAGGCACTCATTGCCCTGAGGTCTGCAAAGCATCTACAAGAGCTAGAAGGGTTTTTGCTCTGTCCTGCTCTTGCTCCTGCTCCAGGACCCTAGGGAACAGCCATGGGTTGGTACCTGGGCACAGAGTCAATGGCATGCAGGGGGGAGCACAGCCTTTTTGTCACAGCAGCCTCCCTGGGTAGCCCCTGGTGACCCGGCTCAGCAGTTCTCAGCAGGTGACTAGCCCCAGAGTGGCAAGATTCCCAAACAAGCCCCAGGCAGCCCAGGACCCTGAGACACCTCCCAGCTCAACTTCAGGTCACTCTCTCCTGCAGTCACTGCATGACCACCTGGCCCTAGACCCTCCTGGCGCTGAGACATGACACACAGGAGGCAACCCCTCCACCCCTAGAAGGAGGGACCAGACGAGAATGCAGGTCTTACAGTGTCACTATAGCTCTCCACACCTTCACCTCCTCCACACAAGGCAGGATTCCCACGCAAGCCAGGTGCAGGTGGAGGGAAGTGAACCCCATAAGAACAGGCCTGGGGCCCTTCGCAAGTTCAGGTATCAGTGAGTTCTTTGCTGCTTTGGTGGCAGCTAGCTCAGCTCCATCCCTGATAGTGGGGGCAGCACGTCATCTGATTTGGGAACCCCCAAGTCCTCCTGCTTTCCCTCTGGCCAGCTATTGCCATGCTCCTATTCTGTCTGAGCTGGTTCGCAGCTGAACAGAACCCAGCGCCTCGATGTGGGTTTGGCTTTTCTCTGTGTCCTGTGTCTGCTGTGATGACAGTTGGTGGTCAGGAGCAGGCAGCCCTGGGGGCCTGGAGGGGAGGCGTGGGCAGGAGACCACCCCCTCAGTACCCCAGGCTTGACTATGACACAGGTGTGATCAGGTGCCTCCAGGTGTCTATACAAGTGAGGACTTAGACATGTGGAGTGTGTGCATGCATGTAGTCGTTTGTACATGTGCTGTGCAGGACGCAGTGTGTTGCCATGTGGGTGTGTAAACTTCTTGTGTAGTTAGCATGTACACACCAGCGATGTGTAGTGTGCATGTGTGTCTGTGTGTGGTGTTCGTGCGGCGTGTGTTCCTGTAGGTGGCGTGTGTGAATGTGATCATGTGTGTGTGTATGTGTGAGAGAGAGAGAGAGAGTGTGCGCCACACCCCCAGGATAACAGCAAAGATGCTAAGATGCCTCGAGGTGGCCTGGAGGCATGGCTAGTCATATTTAAATCAACAAAAATATAAAGGCATTTTTTTAAGCAACAAAGAGCCCTTTAGGTGAGTAACTGTATTATTAGTTTCAGAGAAAAATACGCCTGGCCTTCGAGGCCCACTTCCCTGGTCTTTCCGTAAAGGGCTGGAGGAGTCAGTGTGCGGCCCCAGCTGTGGCTGTCCCCCAAACCTGAGTGCTGTTGGCGGAGCAGCCTGGGCTCGGGGACCATGGCCTTGGATGGACTGTTGGGGCCAGAGCACTGCTGACAAGACCCAGCCCCGTGGGGAGGGCAGGAGCTGTGTTGTGTGGCTTTGCTTCGGCACAGTCTCCAGGGCAGTGTCTGCAGATGACCACGAGGAGGGAAGTCCGAGGCCCAAGCAGAATCCTACCTCCCCGCTGCTGCCCCAGGGCCCACTCCGCGCTGTGGTTGCAAGTGAAGTGCAGGATCTGCCACGGCCTCCGGCCAACATGTGCCTGGCAGGTTTCTAGTGGCTTCCACAGGTTGGCTCCCCTCCCTGACTGGCACGTGGCCTCTGGAGGGGCAGCCTGCCACAGTGCCACCGCTGGCCCTGCGCCGGGAGATGAGCACGCAGGAGAGGAAGGCAGGCCCGCGTGTTCGGTAACTGAGCCGGAGTCCAATCGGGCAAGGCTGCTGCACCCCTGCTCCCTGTCTCAGGTCCCTCCGTCCCTCCTAGGGAAGCTCGAAGGACCTGGGCAGACTGGGGTCTTAGGCACCCTCAGAGGTGACCGCCACTCCCTGGGTGGGAGAGAAGAGCTCCCAGAGTTGGGTTCCAAAGGAAGCCACCTACTAGGTGAGTGGTGAGAGCTGGAGGTTGCTACAACCACCCTGCTCAAGCTGACTCCCTAAGCAGACAGTACGATCCCCAGCCCCCACCCCAGCAGCCCCCTCAGTAGTTGTTTTGACCCAAGGGGGCCTCTGGGATTGGGCCGTGGGGCCAGTGCTGCCTCAAATCCTGCAGCTCCCGCCCATCCATTCCCTGTCCAGGCTCACGCAGCCCCAGGGGCGAGTCAGGGGCCCACGGCCATCCCTCATCTCCCACCCTGGAGCACCGTCACCGGGGTCTTCTCCACAGTGGCTAGTCCGGGGGCCAGGCCCACGGGGACTTCGATCAGGGAGAAGGAGCAGCAAAGGGTAGCGAGGCGAGAAGTCTTATCACTTCTTTTTCCAGTCTCTTCCTGCCTTCCTTCTTGCTGAGTTGGCAGTTCTGGGAGTTCTGGGTGTATTCTGGGTACAAGTTCTTTGTCAGATAGGTGATTTCCTCATATTTTCTCCCAGTCTGTAGCTGGTTTGTTCATTCTCTTAACGTTGTTTGTAGAGCAAAATGTTTAAATTTTGATGGGAGCCAATTCATCAGTTTTTTTCTTTGACGAATCATGCTTTTGCTGTCCTGATGCTCAGTCACAAAGATTTTCTCCTACGTTTTCTCCTAAAAGTGTTATGGCTTCATACTTCAATCTGTGATATGTTTTAAGTTAGCCTGTGAATGACTAATTATTCCCCCAGCATCTGTTGGAAAGACACCTTTTCTCCCTCGAATTATCTTCGTACTTTGTCAGAAGTCAGTTGACTGTGCATGTGAGGTCCTGCTTCCAGACTCTGTATTCTCCCCCACTGATCTGTGTTTCTCTGTTTTTGCCGGCACCACACTGTCTTAATTAATGTAGCTTCATAGTATGTTCTAAAATCTGATAGTGAGTTCTTTAAATTCATTTTTTTTTCAAAATTGTTTGGCTGTTGTGGTTCCTTTGCCTTCCCATATAAATTTTAGAATTTGCTTGTCTATATATGAAACAAAAATCCTGCTGGGTGTTTATTGAAATTGTGTTCAGTCCGTTGATCAGCTTGGGGAGAGCGGTCATTGTGTTGTCACTGTATTGAGTCGTTCCATCCGTGAACGTGGCACATCTCTCTAGCTCTTAGATTTTACTCGGTGTCCTTTATTAGTGTTGCGTAGCTTTGAAGCATAAATCCTGCACATTTTAGTAATTTCTGAACATATTTTGGTGTTACTAATTTAAATCTTATGTATTTTTATTTATTTTATTATTTTAAAAGATTTTATTTATTTATTTTTAGAGAGAGGGGAAGGGAGGGAGAGAGGGAGAGAAACATCAATGTGTGGTTGCCTCTCGCACGCCCCCAACTAGGGACCTTGTCCACGCAACTCAGCTATGTGCCCTGACTGGGAATCGAACCGGTGACCTTTTGGTTTGTAGACCAGTGCTCAATCCACTGAGCCACACCAACCAGGGCAAATCTTACGTATTTTTAAAATTCTAATTTCCAATTGTTCATTAGTAATCTATAGAAATACATTGAATTTTTATATGTTGACCTTGTATCATGGGACTTTGCTAAATCTGCTAATTGGTTCTATAAGCTTTTTGTATATTCCTTGGGATTTTCTACTTAGACAATCATGTCATGTACAAATTAGGGACAGTTTTACTTCTTTCTTTGCAATGCGTGTATACTTTCTTTTTCTTAGCTCATCGCACCCCGGCACTCCTAGTGCGGTGTTGAATAGGTGTGGTCAGAGTAGACCTCATCACCTTGTTCCTGATCCTAAGAGGGAAGACTTTGGTCTCTTATTATTAATTATGACATTAACTATAGGTTTTTGTAGATGCTCTTCCTCTATGTCAAGTTAAGAAAGTTCTCTTCTAGTCCTAGTTTTCTGAGAGGTTTTTAAAGTCATGAATGGATGTTGAGTCTGTAAAATGCATGCATACTTTCTGCATCAGTTAATGTAATGTGTGATTTTTCTTATTCATATTATTGATTATATTGAATATCAAACCCACTTTACAACCCCCAAATAAATCCTATGCTGCATCATCCCTTCTGCATATCATTGGATTTGATGTGCTAACATTTTGTTGAGGATGTTTTACATCTATGTTTATGAGGGATATTGTCTGTGGTTTTATTTCCTTATATGGTATCTGTCTGGTTTTGGTATTAGAGTGATGCTGGCCTCATAAAGTGAATGGTGAAGTGTTCTTTCCTCTTATTTTTCTGGGAAAAAAGGTGTAGAATTGGTGCCATTTTGACTTCACATGTTTGGTAGGTGTTACTATTTCTCCTAAGGAGGATTCTCTAAGCTTCGGGCCCCACACCCTGGACTGAGCCCTATTTGGGGCTTTAAGTGTGGGTAGTCCTCAGCGATCAGCGTTCTCAAAGTGCTGTTTCTGAGAATGTTATAAGAATCAGCAGGGGACCGTAGGCCCACAGAGACACACCGATTCAGCCTGCCACCCCTGCAGAAATCACTTATTTCCCACACCAGCCAGCGTGAGGCAGAGCTACTGCTGATTCCCAGAGAGGCAACTCAGTGTGAGCAAGACCTCTCTGATTTGCCTGAACTATGACTGGCCATGTGACTTTGGGGAAAGCACTCAACCTCTCTGAGCCTCCGGTGAGCCAATGGGAAAAAGGAGATGACAAATGTTTTTCCCTCCAAGTGCTGGTATAAAAGCTAAAGTGTGCCCAGAAAGCTAGAGAGTTCTGGAGGCAGGTATAAGGAGTTTTGAACAATTCCATGGTTTACAAATAAGGGGAGGAGATAGAATTGGGAGCAGAGTCAGCAGACTGGGGGAAAGGAAAGAGGCAGAAAGCACCTCAGAGGGGCAGAAAGAGCTGTCATCTGTGGCTTCCGGTCTCCCAGATATTCCCCCAGTATGTCATTTGAGGCCCTGCAGGCCCCTGCGACCCTCCAAGAGGGCATGATTGCATACATTCATCCATTTAACATGTCCTGGGGTCGTCCTCTTGGCCAGGCATCTGCTAGGTGAGGGACTGGGTTCAGAGAGGTTAGGAGGTGTTTCCCAGGTAGCACAGCCACTGTCAGCACCGGGCTAGAGCCCAGGTATTTTGGGTGGCTTGTGCTTTTCCACTGTACCGTGCTCAGAGACAAAGAGACAAGTGGTCCACCTTCCAGAGGCCTGTGGGAAGGGTTGAGTGCACCGCCCCCATGCCAGACTGTGGGGCTGGAAGCCCTGCTCAACCCCTGAGCTGGGTAAATTCAGGCCAGGTTCCTAACCTCAGTGATTTAGTGGCCCTCTGTGAAATGAGGGCGATACTGCGTCTGATGCAAGGACTAAATGAGTTAATAAATACGACATGCTCAGAGCAGTGCCTGGCACCTGTGAGCCCCCCACGCAAACATCAGGTGCTCTGTATTTGGAAACATGCTGGACTGCACTGTGGCTCTGCAGAGCCACCCGCCTAAAGAAGGTGGGAGCTACAAAGTGCCTGCGGAAGCTTGGAGATCCTCGGGTCTGCCTCCCCTCCCCACAGATGGGCGAACAGTGCAGGCCCAGCCTCAGGAGGGACTTGCCCAAGGTCATGCGGACAGACCGTGGACCAGCTTTGCTGAGTCCTTGCTCCATGAGGACATGCTGACTCTCTGCTTTGAGACCCATGCATTTCATGATGACATGCTCTTAAGAGAGATGGTGTGACAGGTGGTGACGTGGGATGTGGGAACAAATCCAGGAGAGTTGAATGTCTTTCCTTCTGGACCACTCTCCTTGTGGCTGTGAGCTTTCTGGAACCAGGGAGAGAGAGAGGTTGACGGTTTGGGGGAGCAGCAGCCCACCTTGTGTCACCTTGTGTCACCTTGTGTCCCTTCCATAGGGACTCAACATATCTGGGCCCACCACCTCCTGCCCTGCGAGGCTTCTGCAAAGGAAGGTGGTGCTGGGCCTCGGGAGGCTGCTTGCTGAGGATGAGATCACCTCCAGAGCTCCTTCCTGCGTGGCTTAGGGCCGGGCGCCACCTTGTGGCCATGGGCTAAGGCTGTATTTGCACAGGGGCTGGAGGCTTAGTTTAGGCAGCTGGCTGGGTGTCCCAGAGGTCACTTAGACTCACTCTGGATTTCACACACACCACTCAGGTGTGTGTCTACTGGGGACCCAAGGGCTTAAGAAGAGAAGATGAGTTTTCAGGAGCCAAAAGGACAGAATATGTAGAAGGCAGATGGTCAGGAAATCCTAGGCTGGACTCCAGGGTGGGAGGCTGTGTGAGCTGCCGTTCTAGGAGGCATGTTTTCCAGATTTGGTTTCAGACTTGAGCTTGGTGCACTCTGGGCTCCCAGCATCCGTTCGTTTATCAGCAGCAGAGGGAGAGGCTCTGGCTTTGCCCACTCCCACCTTTACTTATTCCCATACGCTGGGATGCTCTCGCAGAGAATGTTTGAGGTTTGTTTCTCTGCTAGGCGTTATAGTAGAATCAGCATGTACTGGGCTCATTGCCTTCCATTGCCCTGGCCATGATGGGCAGAGGGGCTTGTGGGTTGGGGAAATGGGGGCTGGTGGGGCAGGTCAGGTGCTCCTTTTTCCCTGGTGGGGCAGACCTGGGTAAATCTGAGTGGCGGTGTTACTTGGCCTGGGACCTGCATGCAGAAGCTTGACTGCCACATAACCATTTCTCCACCTCGGTCCACCTTGTGAGGCCAGGAGAAGAAGAGCCTGTGGTCTGAGAGCACCCCTGCAAGAGTATATACACTTGTGGTCTTGTCCCCATGGGAGTCTGGGGCCCGCAGCATTGTGTGTCGCAGTTGCCCGTGTAGGTAGAGCTGAGTGTTGCATCGTGGACACCACATCTGACCCGTGAGGCCGCTGGCCCCACGGCTTGGCTGGGCACAGGGCTGTTCCGGGCGCTGGTGCAGAACTTCCCCACTAGCAGCCCTGCTCTCTGCCCCTCAGCCAGCACACCCCTGTGCCCCACCACTCCGCCTGCCCAAGCCACTGCCGGATCGGCTCCATCTGACCCTCCTTCCCCCTGATTCAGTCCGGCCTACCCAGTCCTTCCCAAATGCCTCGTGACCTGTCTCCTTATAACGCACTGTCCCCGCGCAGGTTTATTGTGGCCATCGCCTCTCCCAGGTGGCCCTCCCCTTCAGGTCCCCAAATTTTGACACTGCTTTCCTCTCCTTTTTCACCTTCTGTTCCCTTCCCATCTCTCTCTCTCTCTCTGTTTCTTTCTGTGTCCCTTCTCTGTGTATGTATGTGTCTTTCTCTGTCCCCCTGTTTATCTCCCTCTCTGTCTCTCTCTGTTTCCCTGTCTCTCTCTCTCAGTGACCCTGTGGCTTTACAAATAAGGCACAATAACCTCCTTGCCCTTTTCTGAGCTTCTTCCCTGGTCTCTTGACTTTGGAAACTTACAGACTGAGGCTGAGAGGGAGGCCATGACTCATGGGAAGTGCCACAGCTAGTAAGTGACAGAGCCTGGAACAGAACGAGAATTCGGTGCTTCATTTCGCTTCCAAGCCTCAGTTTCCCTGTGTGTTGAATGACGATAATCAGCCTGCCCCACAAGGTCTGGCAGGGACTCCAAGAGGTGATGGGCCTGGGGCTCCTGCCCTCCCCCACCTCTCCCTCCCTACAGGGTCCCTCCCCTACAGAGTCCCCACTGCTGTGCCGTCCTCCCTGTGCCTGGGTCTCCCACCTTCCTGCCCTCAGTTCCTAGCAGGACTGTTTCTCCGCTCACTCCTGGGAGTGTGTCTTTGTGCAGGCCTTTCCGAGAGGCAGCACCCACAGGCCCTTCGGAACCCAGAGAGAGCCTCAGACCCGTCTGTCGGGTGTTGGATGGGTGTGCACGGTTGGCCATGTGTTGTGTTCAGGTCCCAGGCAACAGTGTGCAGGGTTGCCCTGTGGCCAAGCACACCCCAGGGGACCCTGGAGCAGCTGCCATCTGTGAGGGCCAGTCCATGATGAGCGCTCTGCAGGGAGTCCCGCCACTCTGGGCATGGAGAAGAGCATCGCTCGTCTGTTGAAATTATCTTACCGATGTCTATTTTGGCGACTTTGCTTCTAAAGCATGGGCTTCTGTAACGTCAATGCAAGGTTCTCAGGCAGCGCCCCATCTCACATTGCTCCAGGGGAAACGCAGGGCCCCTCTCTGTGTCCTGCTTTACGATCCCTCCCAGAAGTTCGCTGCAGATGGGAGAGTCATCCTACCGGGGCTCCTCAGTCCTGAAAGGCAGGCATCTTCCTTCTGCAGCCATAAGTACTGGGGACACGGCATGGACAGCAGACAGGCTCACGTGCTCCATGGGAGACAGAAAAGACACGAAAAATGGGGAGAGAGAATGGGAGATGAGGGGCAGGCAGGGCCCCGGGAGCCAAGGTGGGAGGTGGGGATTAGATTCTAAGCATTATGGGAAGCTGTGGGGCCGATGGAAATGGGTTGATGTGGTTGCATTTATGATTTTCAGACAGCACCTTGGCTGCTGTATGCAGAGTGGGTGGGTGTCTCTGGGGCCAGAGTGGATGCTGGAGGACCAATGCGGAGGCTTCTGCTTTGATTTGGGGCAGGAGGGGTAGTGGCAGGGACCAGGCCGGTGGTAGTGATGGGACGGAGAGAAGGTACCACCCAGCAGCCCCAGGTGGGGAGGTGACAATGCTTGAAGGCAGTGGGGATGACACACGATTCAGGCTCAGCATCATAGAAGGCACAATGGTTACGCTCCCTGGGATGGTCAGGGCTGCATGTGTGGGTCTGTCCTAGTGGCTGTGGCCCCCGGCTTATGGTTCATGTTTTTGATCCTGACTTAGCCACACAGCCAAGCCTTCTGAACTTGCCTTTTCCCTGGCGCTGCCGGCTCCTCTGGCCCTGGCCAGCCTCAGAGACTGCTGGCTGACTTAGTACTTTGAATCCTCCTGTTGGCTGGAGCTTGGAGAAAGCTCCCAAGAGCTCAGGTAAAAGGAGGCATGGAGTTTTCTTACTGGACGCAAGATGTGTGCCCACCACTCTCATTGCCTCCCTAATCTCCCCCACACCCTACTCTGTGATGCTGTGATTCTTTTCTCCATGTTAACGAGTAACAAGGACATGGAGTTGGAGTAATTAGTGCAAGGTCCCATTAGCAAATGACAAAGCTGGGATTTGAACCCAGAGCCCATGTACTCTACCCAAACCTGTTTCCTTTGCCCCAGGTCCTCCCAGGTGGAGTGGGCTCAGTGTACTAGCATGACGGCGTCCTGGGCCGAACCTGCACCGAGGCTCAGGGCAGACTCTGTGTGTCCCTTGTGTTGAGGGGCGCATGAGCGTTGGTGTCCAAGGGCCTGGGGCCAGCTTCTGGTTGTCCCACCATCCAGCTGTGGACCCCTGGTTATATCCCATCTGTCCCATGTGAGAACTGCACCTATTGCCTGGGATGCAGCCAGCCACGATATTTAGTAGAAGCTCCACAAATGCTACCTGAGCCTTACCCTCATGTCTGTATCTGTGTCCATGACTGGGAGGACCCCTCAGAGCAGAGGAGGACACCCCAGAATAGGTGGCTGTGGTTTTGGGGGGCAATGTGGCCCTCCCAGAGCCGCCACCCCCACCCACGCTCTCTGTTCTGCTCCGTCCCTCTCGGCAGGTATATCCGCACCATGTACCTGGGGATCCAGAGCCAGCGGCGGAAGGAACACCAGCGACGCTTCTACTGGGCTATGATGTACGAATATGCAGACGTCAACATGTTGCGCCTCCTCGAAACCTTCCTGGAGAGCGCCCCCCAACTGGTGCTACAGCTCTGCATAATGATCCAGAAGAACAGCGCCGAGACGCTGCCCTGTGAGTGCCCTGCCCCAGGAGCCTGGGGGAATGACCTTCCTGTGGGCAGGGACAGGCCCCCCCATCCCATCTGGGGACTACCTGGTGGCCACCTGCCTCCTGCACACTCAGTACCCAGCGTCCTCTGTGGGTGTTGCCCATGCTGACCCCCAGTGCTCAGGATGCCCAGGCTCCTGCAAGGTGCTGACCTGGCTCTCACACCAATAGGGCATAAGTGGTACAGACATTTCCTGGACCCCTGGTGCAAACGTGCTCACTGCCCACAGCCACTTTGTTCCACTGAGTGGAGCACAGCCAGAGTCTCACGTGTCCCTGGGAGCAGCATCACAGTGTGGAGGGCCCTGGTCTCCCACTTGGGGGGACCACACCCTTCCCTTTGGTGCTGGCCTAAACTAAGGCGTTTGCACGTGTTCAGGGTGGGGAAGGGGGCCTAGAGATAGCACGTGGCAAAAAGACTGAAGTGCAGTAGACAGCAGTTTTAGACATGTTTAAGCGTGGCTCTGGCTTCAGATCAAAGCTTATGTATACTCCATTTATATAACAGGCTCAAGGAGCTCTGTTCTAGTTATATTGGGAGAGAGGGTCCAGAGCCTGGCACACTCTCCCCACTGGCCTTCTCCCCCATCCTGGTCCCTGTAGCCCCAAATGGTCTCCAAGGGCCCGAGAAGCCCCCAGAGCCCAGTCTGGACAGCACTAGGCTCTACGGCAGCAGGGAGTCTGGCTTCTGGCCGTTCAGCTGCCCGAGGATGCCCTGTGAGGGTAGACATCACCGGGCAAGGCAGAGTCCTGCACCAGGTCAGTGATGGTCAGGACGGCCCCACTCTGCCAGCCTTGAGGGAGCCCTCAGGGGCCCGGGTGGCAGAGTGAGGTACCAGTGACAGGCGTCCTTCCCACTCATGAAGCCGCCACATGCAGCCGCCTTCAGACCCCGCCGGCTGCAGCTCCCAGGCCAGAGCAACCTGCCCCAGGGGCACATTTGCTGGGGGCTGCGGAGGGCTCCTGTCTGCCCCAACTGGGTCCTCCTTTTCCCAGCCCTGTTGTGGTCTGAGACCCCCATCTAAACTGCCCTTTCCAGTTTCAGTTTCAAATGTCCCACCCCACCACGTGGCTCAGGCTGCCGAGTTGTCCATCCAACCTTTGGCCACATCCCAGCATCACAAATAGATGGTGCAGGGGGCACAATGATGCAGGGGGGTGAGCTCCCAACAGGACACTGGTCCCAGGCTGGGGTCCTGGGCCCCACTCACCCCCTGCCCTGAGTTTGGCCATTGCCCTTCCCCTGTTCAAGGCCTCCTGTCCTCTTTGGTATCATGGGGAGGTGAGACTAACCCTTGATTTTTAGGGGGATGCAGTGATAGGAGGCATGTAAAACACTCTGTAAACCATCAAGCAAGATCTCCTGGGGAGGTCACCCACCGCTGCCCCTCTTTGGCCCTGGGGGTCATCCTGGCGCCAGCCTTTTTGTTGAGCATGTCTGTTTTATGATGGTTTCTCAGATTATAAACGCAGAGATGACATCCCTAGATGTGAAATCCTTGGGGAGGAAACTCAAGGGGCAGCAGATGTGGCTTCCTCTTGACCGGGGAGCCCAGAGGGCCAAGGTCAGTGAAGGCGAAGAGGCTGCTTGGGTGTGTGCTCCAGCAGCAGGCCCTGGCGGGGAGAGCTGCAGTGACGAGGGTCATGTGCTCTGGAGAAGCCCCCCAGCACTTCCTCCCTCACACCCCTTTTTGTGTACAGCTCACAGGTCGGGTGAGCATTTCCTCCCATTTGTGTGCTGTGTGGAACAGGTGTTTCTCAACATGGGTGTGCGTGGTTAAATACATTTGGGAACTGCTGGGCGAAACTAAGGTCGGCAGCAGTCTTTACTGTTGGTTGTAAATCCCCTAGACAAGGTTGGGGTCTGTGAGCAGTAGCAGGGTTGATGGGAAGGGTGGGAACCTGCTGTCGCGGGGCCCAGGGGCTGGGCACTGTGCTCTCATGTGACTCCTACCCTGCCTGCTCATCACCGTACCCTTTCACTGTGATAATAGACGCCTTCCCTCTCTTTTCCCATAAAAAGTTGTATGACATGAGTGTGCTTTAAAGAAAATCAGTTAAGTATTAGAAATTGGAGGGGGGGGAGAAAGTCTGTGAACTTGAAGGGGACCAGATGGAAGGGCTTTCCGGTCATGTGAAAGTGGGGAGTGTGTGGGGCAAATTGGAAAGAGGGGGCCAGCTCCCGCCCTGCTACTGGGTAGCTGTGGGACTTGGGGCAGTTAAGCAAGTCTGTCTGCTCCTTCGTTTCTCCTTTCTGAAATGAGGATATTAGTCTAACCTGCTGCAAAGGGTTGCTGTGAGCATTTAATGACATGACAAATGTCGAGGGCCTTGTACAACATCTGGCTGCTTTGTCAGTGGTGGTGGTGGTGGCGGCGATGGTAGAGCTTTCACTGTAGATCCACTTTCCGCACTGGATTGTGAGCTGTGCTAGTGAGATCCATGACTGACTAGCCTTGCTTGGGCTGGCCTTTGGCTGACCGTTGTATACCGTTAATGCTAATAGATGCATCGAAAGGCCACTGTCACTTTAGCAGGTGTGTTTCCCATTGATCTCGCCCAAGGCCAGCCTCTCCCACTTTGGCCATCTGTCCGCCTTGCAGTCCTCACTCACTGCTGGGTTAACAGGGGTCGGCCTGCAGGGGGAGTTTGTATCCCATTTCCCCATAAATTCAGACTCAAGTGAAAATTATAACTAGTACTAATAATCCATACAAATATTATGCTAGAGTCATTTGGGCATTTCAGCAGGGTGTTCCTTAAATCTGATGTCTGGATATTTTAAATAAAGGTGAACATAGAGCGGTAAGAGAACCTGTGCGGATGCACCATTCACTCTGGTAGCAAGCCCCAAGTCTGCCGGTAGCCCTGCCAGCACCCTGGGCTGCGACCGGGTTCGGAAAACAGTTCAGAAGCTTGGAAAGTCAAACAGAGCTGCACGCAAGTGCCGCCTCGGCCATTTACTGACTTTATGACACAGGGCAAGTGAATTTCCCCACAGGGTGTCTTTGTGTGTGAAGTGGGCATAATACTACCTTCGGAATTGTTGCAGAGGTCTCGTGGGCTGCACGTTTGCCTCTCCGGCACCTTGCTTGGCATGTTATGGGTGTTTGGTACAGTCTGCCATTCCACCAAGATTCATTAAATCGGGTGCCCTATCACGTGATGAGAGCAACAGGGAGCATAACAGACTCGGTCCATGCCCTCAGGCATTTCCCATCTCTGGAGAGACAGATGAAACCATTAGACACAACATGTGGTAAGTGCTTTGGAGCAAGCAAATGCGGCACTGTGACTGAAGTCCACAGGCTGGGGGCTGGGCAGAGGCTACTTCGGGCAGGGAGGGCAGAGGAAGTCTCTCCAGACAACTGGCATTTAGGCTTCCTGTAAATGAGAAGGAGCCAACTCTAGGAAGAGCAGAAACAGGCTTCCAGGCAAAGGGAACAGAACATACAAAGGCCCTGGGGTAGGAAAAGCCTGGCTTCTTCCAGAAAGTGTCAGGACCCATCACAACTGGAGGTTGGCAGAGGGGAGGGGTCGAAAAAGGAGAGGGATGGCAGGAGCCCGACCAGTCAGGGCATGCTGGGCCCTGCGGGGAGCTCGGGTTTGTACTAAGTGCAATGGGAAGGTTTATGAAGGAAAGCTATACAATCAGATTCCCCTTTAAAGAAAAATCCCTTTCTGGCTGTGCAGAGGCGAGCAGGAGCTGAGCTAGGAGTCCCAGCTTAGTGGCTGCTGGGGAGGTCCAGGCGTGAGATGATGGGGTTGAGCGTCTTGGGGAGATGATGCCGTGCGTGCAGATCTGAATGGTGCTCTGGAGGGTGAATCGATAGGACTTAGCAGGGCTGGTGTAGATGGTGAGAAGAAGACAGTGAGAGGAGGGGGGGTCTAACTGGGTGTGTTGAGGTGGAGGAGGGGGAACCAATGGCAGGCATAGATCAAGAGTTAATAGCTGTTGCTGTTCCTCACTTTTGGGTTTGCTGATGCTTCCACATGAACATTGGCAGGGACAGGCATGGGGTGCTGGTTACTGCACCTCCACAGCACCTAAGTCTGCCTTTTTTGCTTAAGCCCACATGGAGGGGTTGCCCTACTTATGGGCTCTGATGACCACCTTCCCCTGGCATCTTATTACTGTCATTTGTCAGGCACCTGCCATGGGCCAGACACTGGGTCAGGACTGGGTTGGCAAAGACAGCCTCCCCCTTTAGGAGTTTATGGTCCTGTGCAATGCATTTAAATTTTTTGATGGATACAGGAACACAGGAGGGAGTAACTGTCTCTGGGGTTGTGATGGAGGAGGTAGCATTTGATCTGGGTTTTGATGGATCAATAGGAGCGCTCCTGAAAGAGAAGAGTGGGAGGTCCTTCTGGGCAGAGGAACCACAGGTGCCGAGGGATGGAGGCGCGAGAGAGCATGATGTGGGCAGGAGTGAGTGGTCCGAGGCGCCTGGAGCATGGGGAGTACCTCAGCAAGTGTGGGGAGAGTGGAGGTGATGATGATGACGACACCAATAATGTTAGTTAAGACTTTGGGGGAGCTCGACTGTGCACCAAAGACTAGTTTAAGAAGTTTACATGAATTAACCCAGTGAAGTCCTATAGCAACCCTATGAGTAGATGCTCTAGAATTCTCATTTTACAGATGATGAAACTGAGGCTCCGAGAAATTGTGTAAGAAGCACAAGGCAACCACAAGGCTTGTAAGTGATCTTGACCTAGGCAGTCCAGCTCCAGTGTCTGTGCCCTTAGCAACGATGGCTGTGAGTCTCGCAGAGAAAGACTTGTGTGGATTCTGTAGGAACAGGTCACTGGTGCAGGGAGGGAGCAGAGGCTGACATGCGCTGTAGACCCGTCAGACCTGGTGCACGTGGATGTGTGCATATGCACACGTGTGTGTGTGTGCGTGTACCCCAGGTACAAGGATACTGATTAGGTCCGAAGGTGGGCCTTCTGGATTTTCTGTCCAGGGCTTGGCTCCCAGTCTTCAAGACCATCGGTGTGAGCCACTTCTGCTAAGCACTGTTAAGGAAGCCTCGTTGTCTTACTGTCAAGCCCCACTTGGCTTGACCAGGAGGTGAGGGAATGGGCCTGAGACCCAGGACCCTCCCAGCTCCCCAGGGTACCCACCAGTGAGAGAGACACATGGGCAGTCCCATGCCTTTGACTGGCCTTTCCTTGGGAATAGTCTCTGTTCTGACCCTGGAAACTCACAGGGCTTGGCCAGACACAGTGAGATGCCTGCACAGTCAGTGAGAGATTTGTCATGAAAACCTGGTGCTCCACATTTCCAGGATGGCTCATGTCCCTTCAGTATTCTTAGATCTCTGTGGAACCCCTCAGAGAAACCACGAGGCATCCCCAGATATTTTCTCAGCTGTGTGTGCCCTCAACCCTCTTATCAACCAGGGGTGGTGGTGGTGGGCCAGGCTGGAAGTCCCTGGATGGGATCAGAAGCTTGTGACCACCGCCAAGGGCTTGGGCTGGAGTCACCTCTGATCCCGGAAGGGAGCCAGCTGGCATGGTGCAGACCAGCCCTTGCTCAGGGGACACACAAGGGACATGCTTCCCCCACAGGCAGGGAGTTCTCTCAGAGAGGATAAAAGCAGATTTGTCTTGTTCTCGTAAGTGGCACTGCACCATGCCACACTTCACAGGTGCTCCCACACTCCTGTGAGCATCATCTTTCATCATCAGCTGAAAGATGGTGCCTAAAAATGTACCTTGGATTGGTATCCAAAAATTTAAACCTTGTGACTTTAGTTAACAAAGTGATTTGGAGCTATAGAATCTTTAGAACTAAAGAGGTCAATTGAGGCCAGCTAGCCCGCCCTCCTTGTTTAACATACAGGAAGCCAAAGCACAGAGAAGCCAAGTTCCCCGAAGTCACACAGCAAGGAAGGCTCCCAGAGAAGGCTCCAGTTTCTGCTGCACTGAGTGGGCAGCTGAGATGGTAGCACCGAATCTATAGGATGTGGTTCAAACCCCAAGTCTTGCCCAGGTGAGCCCACCACCCCCGCTACCTGACCATCATTAACCAAGGATATCTAGTACCAATTTTATGTAGAGCAAGCATCTTTACTCGGACAAGAAAGTATGAGGAAATATGAAACCCTGCCTTTAAACATTGGTTTTCCTTTAAACAAGCATTGAGTGCTAGGATGCTAGGATTCAATTAGGGCTCTTTCTCCATGCCTCCTTGGCCTTAACCTCCCCGATCGTTTTCCTCCTTCACTCCACTTGCCAGCTCCTTTTATAACCAGCGTCTTTCTGGTGACCTGTCCTCTTGTGTCTCTTCCTAGCGAGAGCCCTGACTGTCAGCGTCCCAGCACTTCAGAAAGGCACGTGCTCCTTCGTGTTCCTCAGCTCCCATTAAATGAATGTCTGTGCCTTTCTATTCAGCCACCAAAGCACGCTCCCCTTCCCTGGTGAGGGTGAAACGCATCCTGTAGAAAGCATTGCTCCCACTTCCGTCTCCCTGACCAGGTTTCCCTTCACAGCAAGGAGCCCGCCTTCTGGTCCTAGTTCTTGCACGGAACTAGGTCTTAGCGGTTGGCTCAGTTAAACCATCCTCCCCTCCTCTTCCCCCTACAATGGAATACTTCCACATCTCTCCTCCTGGGAGCTTCCTTTTTACTTATGTGAAAAATGCTTTCTGATGTCTTTCCATGTGGACACTATCTGTTGCCCTCTAAGTCTGGGACACAAAGGTTGATCACTCGATCCTTGAGGATTTTGGTTACAATGATGTGGAGCTGCCACCCAGAAAGTGATGGTGGTCTGGTTGTGTGGCCCAAAGGTGATGGCTCTGAGCTCTACATCGGAGCTGGGAATTCCCTACTCTGTTTCCTTATTACCAAGAAGCAAAATTTATTATTAAAATGACCAATCCACTGCATCAAACACCCTCAGATAATGAATCACCTTGCCGAAAATCATAGGGAGTTTCTGTGCCTGCCCCACCCCTTACCAGGGCTGGCCATGGCTTGATGGGACCCTAAGGAAGCAGAGCCCCTCTCCCTGACTCGCCCCTGCTGAGCTGGGGCCACCCATCTCAGAGGCCTGCTGTGGGCTTCCGACCAAGTTGGGACCAAGATCTTCCAGCCTTTGATCTCAACTTCCAGACTGTTCATCACACTTCTGTGTCTTCGCCAGGAACAGATGAATGAAGGGGGAGATGTGCCTTTCCCCGTTCACCCCCCTCTCCTGGCTGTCTTTACTCACGACTGAAATGATCAGATACGCACAGAGACATACCTGCCTCCTCCGGCCAGAGCACAGACTTGACTTTGCCTCTACTGTGTCCCCCAGGATGGCCTCTCTCCAGCTCTCTGTTCCCCTCTCTTTTTGAACAGCCCTCCCCACCCCCTACCGTCAGATGGCTGCTTGGGTGTGCACACAGGGGGCCCTGACCAGCCAACCCCAGGTCACAGTCCTGCCTCAGCTACCGGTGGCTTCTCATTAAACACAACATTCAAACCTCACACTTCTAAGGGGAAGTTGCAAGGACTTTAAACAGACACCTAAATGAAACCTTTCACTGCATCAGTCAAACCCGAATCTGTATATAATTCTGAGGCTTTCAGCTGAGGTTGCCCCTAACAACTGGTAAGAGAAAAAGAGAAGGAGGGTTCTTTTTCTTTTAAATTTGGCTAAGAGCACTTAACACAAGATCTACCCTCTTACCAAATGTTTAAGTGCAAAAGAAAATGTAGTGTGTACTTATCAACAGAGAGTTCTTAGAGCAGCAGAAAAAAATATGAGAAAGATGAGCTAAATTGATTTCATTACAGTTAACACAGATGAAACAGCAGTTATTCACCTGGAAATGTTTGTGTGTAGAATGCTGGAACAAAGAGGAACACCGAGGCAGCCTTCCTGAGCCCCCACAGGCTGGCCAGTATAACCTCTCGGAGGCTCTGAGGGCTACAGGTTCAGAGCCTGAGCAGTGAATGTAATTGGGCCATTTAATCATTTATACAATAACTATTAAGCACCTGTTATGTGCCCAGCACCGTGCTAGAAGCCAGGGTGGATATAGCAATAAACAAAACAGGTAGAAAACCCTGCCCTCACGGAGCTCACATTTCTTACAGAGGGAGGCAGACAACGAAGAAAACAAACACTTTATTTTATAGACAGTTTCCCCTGCTGTCCCACAGTCGGGTGTTTCTGTGAAAACTTCCATAAGCTACAATAGCATAAAGTGAAGAAGCAATTATCATTGCTTTGCGAGGAGAAACTTTCAGAGTGTTCCCTGCTAGCAGGGCTCCACACTTTGTAGACTCGTCAACCTCCTCGGGCAACCCTGGCCATGGCGTGCAGTGCTGGACGCGGACTTAAAGAGGCCGCTTCACTACTAGCAGAACCAATGGTAACTGGCAGCTTTCAAGATTCTTTTTCTCCGCGAATAAGTAGTACAAATGGTGGCGGCAGGCAAGTTCAGCACACTTACTGTGTCTATTTCATTTACCGCCATTGAAACGCTTAATCACACCCAGCTTTACAGTAAGTACGACACCCTTTCAAGCTCTCTTAGGCTTTCCTGATACCTTGGGTCACATCTTGCTAAGGGATGCACAAAACAAATGGAGATGAAGCACAGATGCTCTCAGACACAGTTCAAAGTGATGGGGCTTGAGGCTGGATGCTGAGTGTGGTTCCCGGGGAAGGAGCCCGGGGGTCCCCCTCTCGCTGCCTGGGGTACAGGCTTCCTCTGAAAGGGCTTGTGCAGAACAAACACTTTTCTCCTTTTTTTTTGTAAAAATGAAAATTCTCTTCCTATTTCTTTCAGTTAGCAGAAACAGGTACTAACTGTAGGTCTTCCATAAAAGAAAAGTGGCTCAATGGCAACCTTTGAAAAGTGGGGGATACCGGTCTCAGAAGATGGTCGGCACCCAGGGGAGCACTACAGCTGGGAAGATGGGTGGGGGAGGTGCAGAGCTGTGTGTGGCTTCCCACGGGGCAGCCAAGGAAGCCTCCCCAGAGAAGGTGACCTTTGAGCAAAGGTCTGAAGACAGGTGGGAGCCAGCCCCACAGATTTCTGGACCAGAAGTGCCAGGAAGAGAGAATATCCAAGGGCGAGGCCTTGGGCTCAGAGGGGACTCTGGTGTCCGAGAGCCGTGAGGAGGCTGAGATAAGGGTGGTCCTGTAGCCACTTCGATAGCCACACCTTGCCCCGGGGGTCTTGCCAGGAGAGCTGCTCTTCTCCTCCTTTTTTAAAAGAAACTATTTAAGAATAGTTAAGAAACCATTTACATACTGTACATTTGGCTCACTTGAAGCGTACAGTTCAGTGGCTTTTTATTCACAGAGTTGTACCGTCACCATAACAACCTCAGACCATTTTCACTGCCCCACAGAGACGCCTCACCCCTCAGCGCTGCTCTCCTTGCGCTCTGCCCCGACTCTCCCGAGTAGGGACACAGCGGCTGAGGGAGCCCCGGTCACGTCCCCTGCGCATGTCCCCTCTGCGTCATGTGGTGGTGGAGGCTGGGCTAGCCTCTCAGGTCTCATCTTCTTTGGGGCTGGATGCCCTGACTGAGAGGGGCAGGAGGGACTCCCGAAGTCCCTTTCAGGCAAGCTATGACTCTAGGAGAAAAGTGGGGAAGTCCCGGTGAACTTCGGGCAGTAGCAGTGTTTCATTAGGTCGGGCATTCACATCAGAGACCATCATGAACTCAAAGGCTCCCGGAAACTTCTAGCTCCAGGAAAGACTGCAACGAAATGATCTTCGAAAGATCTTTTCTATTCCTTGAGATTTCCAAGGAAAGGAAGTCCACGTGTTTCACAAACAATGTCTTCTCATGTCACACATCTCTGAGTCTGGGGAGAGAGTGGAACTGAAGACACCCCAAGAAGCACAGCTGGGGGCGAATCCCTGTGGGCTGTCCCACTTACAGTGTGATTATGGGTGAGTCACCCTTTCTGAACCTCAAGTTTTCCTGCATGACGCTCTAGGACCCACTCAATTCTGGACCCAACTGATTGGAGGTGCTCAGCGGGTCAGGACATCAGGAGGAGTACTAGACCTGTCACCTTCCCTCCACTGACAACCAGAGAGAAAGATGGGGTCTGACGCTGACCCGAGGACAGCTGGGTCCTGTATTATTTCCAGGCCTTCCTGCACGTTCAGACTCCACATGCTCCAGGCTGCCAGACCCTGGAGCTCAGGAGCCAGCGGTCAAATCCGCCCACCTGTAACAACATGGGGCCCACCACCACTTCTGCTATTGCCGAGAGCCCCATCGTTCCCTTCACCCTCGCCTTTCACCAGTAATAACCAAGCGCTGGGACTTCTTTCCTGCTTGTTCTCTTGGTTGCTTTCCTGAGACTGTCACCCAGAAGAAAGGTGCTGTCTCCTGTTTGGCATTGTGGAAAGCTCTCCCACCCCTGACCCCGTGTGGACCGCAGCCTGCTCTGACTTCACACCCTGCTCTGCACTGACTTGCTGCATCCACTCCACTCAGACAAGGCCCTTAACCTCTCGCAGCCACAGGGGTTCTCTGTTGTAAACCACAGCTAGTAACTTCTGACCCAGAGGGGTTTTGTCAGGAATAAGTGAGTGCATTTGTTCTTGGCACAAAAGAAGCCCTTTGTGACGGTGTGAGAGCATTCACTCTCAGCCTTCAAAAGTGCGCATTGCCCACCATCCCCAGTAAGGATCTGGTCTGGCGAAGTCATTTCACCAGGCAGGCTTTTCTTATCCTGGGCCACTCAGCATTGAGAATTCAGGTGGAGGGGGCAAGGACCACTGGTGAGTCAGCCCACACACAGGCCCGTGCCAACCTCTCCTGCTCAGCAGTCCTACCTCCTTCCACCAGGCCACTCACCCGAGCCACTATGTTGCTAAACAGTAGTGCCACTTCGTCCGGAAATACAGGTGGCACAGCTGAGCAGTGAGTAGAGGCAGCGAGGCTGGACCATCCACACTGAGGACAATGGTTCTGGTTAATCCTGGCTGTCACCCTCAGGGACTCAGTGGCTCCAGGTAAAGCAATCCAAAACCATTGGAGCTGGAAGTAGTTCAAGAGTTTGACAGTCACATCACCTCTCAGTCCATGGGAGACAGGGTCTCACCTGACACCCAGCCTTTTTAAAGGATTTTATCCACTTCTTAATGGCTATAACTTTCTGAATTGCCTCCTACACAAAGCTTGCAGCCCACCCCTCCCCCATCACATTCCTGACAGGACAGAGGCAGAATGAGAAGGCTGTGGCGACCTTTGCTCTTTGCCTTGAGATGATAGATCTCAATCTACACCACTTGCAGAATCTTAGAATCCCAGCAGGCCCTTCCTGTTCCATGTACACACCCAGATCACAGGGGCCTGTGGCAGAGATTGAGCTGGGAGGTCCTCCTGACCTTGGCCGCCGGCCTGCTCCTGTCATGGTAGGGCACAATTTCATGAGGGAATCCTTTAGGTTGGGCTTTTGTTGAAACAAAATATTACACATGAGTCTGATGGCCAATGATAATGCATTACGCAAACTCACTCAGACGCATCTGCACTGAGCACCTGCTGTGTGTCAGGCTTTGTCCCGGCCTCTGCGATGAACAAGGCAGAAGGTGGTCCCTGCCCTCCTGGGACCCCCATGTTAGTGGAGACAGGAAACAACAACTCAAATATAAACCAACTCAAATGTAATTGTTATTATGTGCACATGTTATATAGAGAGTATATACATACATATTGTGTATACATATATGAAATATACATATTGTATATAGTGGCCCAGGGGAGGGACAGAGAGAGAGAATACAATATGCAGCCACATCCTCAGTACTATAGAATACTGTGTATATGTGTGTATAGAGTACTGTGTATGTGTGTGTATAGAATACTGTGTGTGTATAGAGTACTGTGTATGTGTGTGTATAGAATACTGTGTGTGTATAGAGTACTGTGTATGTGTGTGTATAGAATACTGTGTATGTGTGTGTATAGAGTACTGTGTATGTGTGTGTATAAAGTACTATGTATGTGTGTGTATAGAATACTGTGTGTGTATAGAATACTGTGTATGTGTGTGTATAGAATACTGTGTATGTATGTTATGGTCACATGCCACATAATGGTGTCTTGGCCAATAGATAGCCCACTTACTAGATGGCGGTCCAATAAAATTATAATGGACCTAAAAATTGCTGTCACCCAGTGGCATCACAGCTGTCGTTAACATTGTAGTATACCTCCTGTCGGTGGCGATGCTGGTGTAGACATACCTACTGAGCCGCCAGTTGTGTAAAAGCGTAGCACACACACTAATGCACAGCACATCAACTTGATGATGGTGATGAATGACTATGTTACTGGCTTATGTGTATTTACTATACTACACTTTTAATCATTATTTTAGTGTTCTCTTTCTCCAATAAAATAAGTTCACTCTACAACAGTACGCCGTGTTGTGCCAGCAGCGACCTCATGCGTCTCGTATCTACCATGCCTCTTGATTGCATCATTTTGTCTTGTGCTCGATTTAATGTCTCACTGTTTTGTACAGTGACGTGCTGTACAGGCCCGTAGTGCAGGTGCAACAGGCTGCAACAGGCTGCAACAGGCTGCACCGGGCGGCCTAGGAGTGCAGTGGGCCTGCCGCCTAGGGCCACTCTGTGATGTTCACACAGTGACAAAGTCCTCTTTCTCAGAATGTGCCTTGACTGTTAAGCCCCACATGACTTTATATATAATCAGTATGTATATGTACCCTATATATATGTTTCCTCTATATGTATTTGTATATTTTATATATATGTATGTGTGTGTGTGTGTGTGTGTGTGTGTGTGTGTGTATTATGCATATGTTTCAAAGATGGACCCACATGTTTTACGTTCATGGTTCATTGGACCCTCCAAATGTACACTTTACCCATGGTTCACAAACAATAAACTAAGACCAGCTCTGTTGGCACCAGAGCCCATGTATGTCCTTCCCAGGGTGTCTCATGGCCTCTATTAAAATGCAGTCACTCTGGGAACATCAGGGCATTGAAATTGGTCATGTGACATGAGGATGGATTTTCTAGTGATGACGGACAGCCTTCTTCACAGTGTGTTCCCCGCCAGACAGGACCCAGGCATCTGCGAAGCTTGTGCCATGCCAGCTGTGTGGCTGACATTTGCTCTAGAATCTCTAGAGTTTGCCCTTATGCAGCTGGCTGTGAAGGTGGCATTTAGATAGCTCTGATGGCATCTCAGAAAGAAGACCTAAGTGAAGCAGGGGGTGCTGGATTTAGCTTTCTTCCTGCTGGGTCCTTTAAATACCAGGGTTTGACCTGGAAACTGCACACCTCCTATTGTCCGCCACGCGGGGAAGCGCCAGGGTCCATCAGGAGGCAGAGGGAGTGAGGAGGAAATGTGAGCAGGAGCCTTTATTGTGGTTCCTGCAGGAAGCAGTGGGTAGGGCAGTGGAAGCAGGCCTAGGGGTGGCTAGCCCAGAATCGTTTCAGCAGGCTCTGGGGCACTGGGGCTGTCCCTGGTTGTCTGACACCTGGCCCTGGGGTGATTAGAGCAGGAGGCTACTGGCCTGGAGGGTCTGAGCCCAATAAAGGAGGTGGTTGGGGTGTGGGCTCTGGGTAGATTTGTTTGCAGGAAAGGCACCAGGGGCTTGCTCTTCCTAGGAATTTGGCAACCCTGGGAGGGACAGTCCCTCCAGAGTCAGCAAGGCCCCACATGTCAAAGCACAGAATAAAGGACATGCTTCATGCAGTAACCTCAGACAAATGTTCTTACCTGCGTGAGCCTTGGTTTCCTCTTCTGGAAAGTGGAGCCCAATAGACATTCCAGTGGATTATTGTGAGGATGAAATGAAGTAACATGGGCAAAGTATCTGCAGTAATGCCCGGTACATTGGAAACATTCAATAACTATTCGTTCCTTTTCATTTCTGTCTTCTGCCTTCAAGGTCTTCTTCCTAAAGGAGAATGGAGACTCCCAGAGAATTCCCCTCCCCCACATTCGGGGATGATGGTGGGAGGTGGGGACGGCTGGTGGGCTCGTGGGCCCATTTCCCCATGGGTTCACTTGAGAATCCAAGGATCACTGTGAACTCTTTCATGAGAAAAATACCAGTTTTGCACATAGTTTCAGAAGGACCCAGTCACTGCCGTGCCCCTAGGGAGCTCATATGCATCAGGGTATATTCAAACTTTAAAAAAAAAAAAAAGGAACAAATCAGAGGTAAAGTATATCCAGGTGGCGGGAAATGTTGAAGTGGAAAACAGAACATGGAAGGGGGAGGGTGCACTGGGTGCTCACAGTGTCCAGTGCAGGGGCAGGCATGGCCTGGCTGAGAAGCTGAGCTCTGAGTAAAGGTCTCAGTGGGGTGAAATGGGGATACCTAGGGGAAGGGCGTTTTAGGCAGAGGAGAGAGCAGGTGCATGTGCCCCGAGGCAGGGAAGTGCCTGGGGCACATCTGGGACAGGGGTGGTGTGAGGGTCTTGAACGAAACCTTGCTACGTGAAAGGAGCTTCGATGAGGGCCCTTATAAGTACATTGACATTAACCCTGCATGACACGGCGTGTAGGTCAGGGGAGGCTAGTCATGCTGCGGTTTAGAATATGTGAACAATTCCAGTGACTTAAAACAACTTCGATTCACGTTGCATGCCTGTCACAGGTCACTGGGGGAGCAGCCTCGTTTCGGAGCACAGGAGAATATGTTCTTCTACCTGGAAGGGACCCTGTTCCCCTGGCCAGGGCATGCCACAGGCCACACCCGGGCTCAGTAGGGCAGGACTGTGTTTCCTACCAGGGGAAGGGCGTGGAAAATCAGTGACCACTGAGAGTCTGCCTCCCTGGAGCCACACACGGGTGCATTCTCCAGCTTAGTCACTTTGGCTGTATGGCGACTGGTTTCCTATGGGGAAACCAGTTAGGAGGCCATCCCAACAACCCAGGCAAGAGGCAGAGTAGAGGTGTCCCGCCTCCACACCCTGAGAGGCTTGGACGGGCCTTCCAGGGGCACATCTCCAGCTTTGCAACCACAAAGCTGACTGCTTTGGCTCTGTCAGTGCGCACACAGATGATCAGAGGGCTGATCGCTGACAACCAAATTGATAAGAATTTGACATATAAATCTGGATGCTTATTCATTCATCTGTAGGTGTGGATGAGGAGATATAGCTTTCCTAGTTATTAAAAAAAGAGAGTCTGAGTTTGGGGTTAGGCAGCACCGTGTTCAAATCCTGGTTCTGTGATTTCTTAATGACTTGCTGCGGAAAGGTGACTTTAGCCCTTGAGCCTCAGTCTCCTCATCGTAAAATCAGACCACCAACTCACAAGGAAGAACAGTTGAGTTAATGTTTGTCGAGTGTCTTGTGTAGAGTCTGGGCCAAGGTAGCTATTCAATAGAGGGAAGGTAGGATTGTTATGGAACACTTACTAGGGATGATCAGATGACATGATAAGCCTGGATTCAGAGCCAATAAAGAGATATTTCATATAAATGTGGTAAGACAATGGTACAACAGAGATTACCATTGTAGTGGCCAGATTTGAACCCCCGTCCCCCTGAGGCCCCTCTCCCTTACGTCAAACGGCCTTTTCTTCAGCCAGTGCATGGTGGAATTTCTCAGCTGTCCGCTGTCCTGAGGCATTCCACTCCTTCCTTCCTACGTTTACGCCAGGCCACTTCTACCGGCCGCGTGTTTCTCCAGATCGCCTCAGCCATACATACGTGTCAGTCCTGAAGGTTGACATTCACAGATGATGGGTACATCTTCTATTTTGACCCTTCCTAAAGTCGGTGTGGAAACGTCAGGGTTGTGTTAAAGTTACCCCATATGGAGACCTCATGTGGGAATCACATTGTCTTCCAATACAGAAGTGTGACAAAACTGAGTATGGCAGTGTTTGTAAAAGATCACGCTCAAAGAAGACCTTAGACCTTAGTTATTTGTGAGTGTATTTACAGTGAAAATCTTACAAGGAGATTGATTTCTTCATTGCAGCTATATCAGGCTCACAGAACATGATTCTAATAGCCAGGTCGTGCATTGCTCTGCCTAGAAGTATGGCATTGGTATATGGAGGACACCCTTATGGGGCCCTCCTGATTTGTAGTGAGGCCCACCAAGTGTTTCAGGAAGGACAGTTGATTTGACCAGTGGTGGGCTGGTAAATGTTTAACATCTGGCTCTGAACAGAATTGGGGGAAACCTGATTTCTTAGCTTTTGCCAATTTCTGTGGTATAAATACTGCCATCATGCTTACTTTAAGACTCCAAAATAACATCGGCTAACCCACAAAATTTCAGGAAAATTAACAATCAGATCTCACAAGCCAGGGGAGAGCCAGCTTAAGCACACTGATCCTGTTTGAGGGGTGAAATAACCCCAGGGCTCAGTGTCAGAGTTCTTGCTCACTATGTACATAACCTTGGCCAAGTTACTTGAAGTCTTTGATCCTGGCTCCAAATGGCACCCATGGGGACTGTTTCTTGCCATGTGGTTGCCTGGTTAGTAAAGCACTTTTTTGCCATCACCCCCTTGCTGTGTGCCTGGGTGGAGGTGAGGACAAAAGCCATGCACACAGCTGTGTTATCTTTTTCCAGGAGCATTTCCAAGAAGAGACTGTGCTTTTTTTTTTTTTTAAACATACGAAGATAGGGTGAAGTTTGACAGGTGGAAAGGGAATGCCCATCTAAAAAAAACTCAGTGTGGGGAAAAAACACAACAGGAATTCGAAATGTAGATGGTAGATTTCCCCCCAAACATTAGCTTCAGTGGTGGGAAGGAAGGAAGCAAGGGTAAAAAGAGGGAGATGTTGACCTTGACATGCAGACAGACAAATAGCCAGTTGAGCGTGTTCGTTGGTTTTGGTGATCTCCAGGGGACCAACCCAGCAAGGTACAACGTCCTACAAACTAGGTGAGCATCCAATGTCAGAACATAGGTGTGGCCACATCTAAGTTTTCTAACCTCATGTTCAGTTTCCTCATTTGTTAAATGGAAGTAATAGCCCAGCAGGGAAAGTATGCCGTACCTATGAAGAAGGACAGGGTGCGTCCAAGTGCCAGTGTCACGCAGGAGGAGTGCACAAACCAGTCCTCTTAATTAGGTCTTAGGTCTTAGGACCTAACCACCTCAGTGAGAGCTGGCCATCAGGGTTGGGGGATCAGGAGGAAAGGGCGAGGAGTGGGAGAGTGAAGGAAGCAAGGCAATCACCATTGGAAAGGTTGGAGGAGGCGAGACAAAGACAGACAAAATTGCATGGGGGGAGGACACAGGGTCCAGGGGGCTACTCTTTGTAAGACAGGAGAAACCTGACCATGTAATGAGAAGGAGTCAAGGGAGAGGGAGCTGTAAGTCCCTTCATGGCTGACTCTTCCTACCCCTGCCCTACCCTGTGCTCAGCGCCTGTCCAACCCTCTTCATTGTTTTTCCAGCGTGTGATTTAGTGGTAGGACTGAGCTCTCTGTGGCAGAGGGTGGAGGAGAGCAACTGATTCTACAAAACAGAGTGCTGCTATTGACCGCCCCCCCCCACTCTCACTCAGAAGCAGTCTCGTAGCCATCTGCAGGTACTCCCGTGGGTTCTCAGAGCACCCCTCATGCCCAAATGCTGTGTTCTGCACTGAGATGCTCTAACATCTGGTTTCTCCTTCAAGTTCCCTCTCTGATGGCACACTGGGGCTCCCATATGTGGGCCTCTCAGTGCTGCCCCGACTCATTCTGAGCCATGGCCCTGCCTTCTACTTACCAGAATTCAGCCTCCCTACATTACCCTGGTGGCTGGCCCTCCTGCTGTCCCAGATCCCTCGTATTGCATCAGAGCCTCCTGATTCTTCCACTTTATGTGCCCGCACCCTCCAATTTCAGAGTCCTGTCCTTCCTCAGACACTCTGTTACTATGTTTCTCACATGACAGGACAGCCACAATCACTTTTCTTCTTTTTGCTTTGTTTCCCAATTGGCAACAGTCCCATTGACAGTGACCCTTGAATACTGTGACGACGCCACCAAATTGGGACTTCCTCTCCTTGGTAAAGGGTGTCCAACTGCAAGGTGCACCCCTCTTGCTCTGTTCTGTTGGCTGTAGGTGTGACCAGTCCATTTCTGGAAGCCTTATCTCCCAGAGTTGGTGATCAGAGCCCGAAGGCCCTTCTCCCAAACCTTTCTCAGGGGAGGGGAATGCCCCAACCCCGCAATGAGGTTTCAGCTTAGTGCTGCCTAGCTGGCTAAGCTGAACTCCGGTCAACTCAGTGGGTCAGCTGCAAGCCCCACCTCCTGGGCTGCACCAGGAGAAGTGAGCAAGGCGTGAAGGTCACTGCCTGGAACTTGTCACAGGCAAACGTGAAGTGTTTAACAATTTCCAGCCTGATCTTTGGAATGCAGAGAGTGATAGAGCCATAGCTGGAAGTGAATCATAAGTGCTCCCAGCCTCATCCAAGAATTTCACTGGGGGCCATGAGGCCACTTCCACTACTGCTCCCCATAAGCTTGGGTCTTAGCCAGGATAATGCTTTGACTTTTGGACTGATCTCAGGCAAGACAGAAGTCTTCCAAGTGAGCCACTGTGGAGAGGGAAAGCCCCGTACTTCCTCCCCCTGTAATGGAAGACTCTGCAGGCCTTTGAAGATTAATCACTTAACAGAGGGAAAGTGATCTCAGTTAATTCTGTTGGCGTCACCTCTTTCTCTGTGGCTTGAATGTTACTCTCCCAAGGAAGGTGGAGTAGAATTCAAGTTTGGTTTTTAGTTCTATTATTGAGGGCTTCTCTCAGATACCCACGGGTAATATGCTTCTTTTCCACTCTTGGCAAAAGATGCAAATCCTTTGCACCAAGCGTGCCTAGACTTCCTTTCCTCTCCAGCCCCTCCTAAGGCTATGTCTGCAGAGTGCATTGGGACAGTGGTCACTTTCAAGGCCACTGGAGTTAGACTCTGGATTTGAATCCTGATTCAACTTCTTGACAGATGTGTGATTTTTGAAAGCTATCTTGTTTCTTCATGTAAAGAAATTGGATTAGAGCACTGTATTAGTTTGCTAGGGCTGCCGTAACAAAATAACAGATTAGGTGGCTAAAACACCAGAAATTTATTTTCTCACTGTTCTAGAGGCTGGAAGTCCAAGATCAAGGTGTTGGTGGGTTTGGTTTCTTCTGAGGCCTTTTTCCTTGGCTTCTAGATGGCCGTCTTCCCATTCAGCTTTGGTAGAATTACCCTCTGATTACTAAGGTTCAGTAGTACATCCGAGCTGTATCACTATTAATGTCAAGAAGTACATTTGCAAAGAGGGGTAAAATCACAGAGATGTCTAAGAGGGGCTTTCTGAGTATTCTCCAGTGTTGGTAATATACCTGGTATATACTGTCAAGGTGATTGCATGTTCCCTGACCTCCAGAAACCTACAGCCTAAATCATATGACTCCTAAGGGAACCCACTTACCTCCCTGCCCCAGCCCAACAGACCACACACACAGGAAGCTAAAAGGGTAGTGCAACCACTGTGACATGGTCTCAGAATGTGTGCCCTCAGCAGGTGCTCGTGGAGATGTCCTGTGTGTACAAAGGGCAAAGCAGGACACATGAGGACTATGTTCAGAACTTTCCAAAGAAGTGAGAGGAAAATTGTTAAGTGTTTTTAAGATTGGCTCCTATGGAGAACTTGGGATATTTTCTCCCATATTTGTTTTCGGTCTTGATCATTATTATTACAAAATCAACCCATACTCATTGTAACAGTTAACCACCCAGGGTTTTTCTATGCTCACAGTACCACACTGGTTCTTGTTATTAGAACATCTCTATGATGTTCTGCAAGCTGCAGACTGGAGCATTATCTCCTTGAAATGTTGGAAGGGAGGGGCTATGTGAGATGGACAAGGAAAGGCAAGTGCAGGGAGGGTGTAAAATGACAGAGGACTTTGATTCTTCATTGCAGTTTGGAGAGGAGTGAAGAGGTGGGCAGGGACCTGGGGGAGACGAAGAGTCTGGAGCTCTGGGGCAGCTTACTTAGTCTCTTGAAGAACGGGGCTCCTAGCTCTGACCTGGAAGCTTACGAGAGAAAATGACTAGGTGACATTGATTTCGGCCTGGAAGAACGTCATGGAGTTGTGCTCTGGTGTGAGGTCAGGGAATGTGGGCAGGAGATGGTTGTCTATGGAACACTATTCAGGACCATAATTGAATTTAGTTGCATTTGGTTCTGAAATTTTGGGAGAAAGGAAAAGCGGAAGAGACGGTAGATGGACTGAGCGTAGGTAATGCCTGGGGGGAGTCGAGGGTGACCGGGCGTCTTGCTGCAGAGCAGGTTATGTGATAATATCTGACTAATGATTGCTTGCTCTTGGATGGGTTTGGAGAAACTCTAATAACTATTTATTGTGTTTAGTTTATTTGGTTATGAATATCAAATGACCAGCATTATAAATAAAATTGCTTTTGGTGATTCAAGTATCACTTGGAATCAGATACATTCCCTTACCTGCTGAGGAGAAACACAGGGAATGACATGCAGAGGCCTTGGAAACCAGGCCAGTGAGGAGGAACGGTATCCTCAAACCATAAGTTGCCCTGCTGCTGAGTCAGGATGGAATCCAGGAAAGGACAGGCCTCTCAGGTCAAGACCTTAGAGAACACTGAGTGCTGGCGTATGGAGAGGGCAACAAGGGTTGTAGGGAGGCCAAGGGAGACAAGAAGGAGTAAGGAAGGCAGTCAGCAGACAGGAAACTCCAGCGTCCTTGATCAGGGTGGCCTCGGGGAGTGCATGAGCGAGGGAGAAACTACATGGAGGAAGGTTTGCTGAAGGGCTCCTGAGCCCTTGAGTGAGCCGGTGAAAAGGCAAAAGAATGACTCCAATGCCCCTTTGGAAGCAAAAGGGAAAGGGCTGTGGACCCAGGGGCAGTGAGTAAGCTGTCAGTCATCACAATTGGTGAGGCCCTCTGTGAGTTCCTCTGACAACATGGGCTGCTGATGACAAGGACACCATCCCTTGCCACACATTTGTCTGCACAAGGATCCTGTGACCTCAGGATTCCTTAAAATAGAACATGTGTGGTCCTATCACAGCAGAAGTCACGAACCACCGCCGTGGCCCCTGTTCTCAGCCCCTTGATGGGGCGTGCATGTCAGCCTCAGCTTTACCCTGGAGCAGTGAATCTCCAGAAGTTCTGGGCTGGGTTGTTGAGACAAAAACGAGATTTCAAAGCTGTCAGCTTAGGGAATAACTGTGACCTCCGAGTTCGGTTCCTGATTTTGTGTTTCTTTCTCCCTCCTTCTTTAGATCGTGGTGTGTGTGGGCGTCTCCTCAGCTGGCAGCCATGCTGTGCCCTGCAGTTGACATCCAAGATTTTGACTGTGTGGGTTTGTGTCTTTCCGGCAGGTGTCTCCTCTGTGACTTCCCTGATGTCCCTGGCTTGGGTGCTAGCCTCCTATCACAAGCTGCTGCGGGACTCCAGGGACGACAAGAAGAGTATGAGCTACAGAGGGGCCCTCATCCACCTCTTCTGGCGCCTCTTCACCATCTCATCCAGAGTTATCTCTTTTGCCCTCTTTGCTTCCATCTTCCAGCTCTACTTCGGGATCTTCGTGGTGGTTCACTGGTGCGCCATGGCCTTCTGGATCATCCATGGCGGAACAGACTTCTGCATGTCCAAGTGGGAGGAGATCCTCTTCAACATGGTGGTAGGGATTGTGTACATTTTCTGCTGGTTTAACGTCAAGGAAGGGCGGACTCGATATCGAATGTTTGCCTATTATACGATAGTGTTGACCGAGAATGCTGCCTTGACGTTCCTTTGGTATTTTTACAGAAACCCGGAGACCACTGACTCCTACGCGGTGCCAGCACTGTGTTGTGTCTTTATTAGCTTCGTGGCTGGGATCGCACTGATGCTCTTATATTATGGTGTGCTGCATCCCATGGGGCCACGAGCTAAGATCTTAGTCAGCTCCTGTTGTGCCGAGCTGCTCTGGGGCATCCCTTTGCCCCCCGATGTTGAGCCCATGGCGCCTCAGACCCCTGGGTACCGGGGGACCCAGGTCACGCCTACCAGAGCCGTCACGGAACAACAGGAGGATCTCACGGCTGACACTTGCTTGCCCGTTTTCCAAGTGAGACCCATGGGGCCTCCCACCCCGTCGGGGCGTCCTTACCAACCAGAAGGGCCCCTCATTAAGATTGACATGCCAAGAAAGAGATACCCAGCTTGGGATGCTCATTTTGTAGACAGGAGGTTGAGAAGGACTATTAACATTCTGCAGTATGTCACCCCCACTGCGGTAGGCATTCGGTATCGAGATGGACCACTCCTTTATGAGTTGCTACAGTATGAATCTTCACTCTAAGAGCATCTTGACCCAAGTTGAGAAGGGGACCTTAAGGTGGTTTGCGGTAAATGCCGCTTTGCAAGAAATATAACCCTCCCTTCCCCCAATACACAAAATCACAACCACCATCACCACCACCACCACCACTGCTACAAAAAAAGAAAATAATAAGTCACAACCCCTTCAGATAAGCTTTCTTTCCAGTCGCTGTATGTATACAAAGATATTCTCTATGTTTTGTAAGTAAAAACAAAAAGAAAACCTTTCTTTTGTTTTTTACACATAAGAAACAGTATTGAAATCCCACACTATTGTTCATAGGGTGGAGAAAGGGGAGTTGTCTCCACTCCAAAAGAAAAAAATGTTTTATACCTTACACCAAGTGTAGATCATTTATGGGATTGGTGCTGATTGAAAGAACAAAACAAAACAAACACAAACAAACAAACAAACAAAAAACCTTCAACTGCCTTATGCCCTTAGGTGCTGAGTTTCATTAAGTACTGTCACGGTTTCTCATGCAAAACTCTCTGGTGGTTTTTGTACCAAGAGAGGGAAAATTAAACAATCAATTGAAACAAATCTAGAAACAAAACAAAAACCAACCAACAAATAAAACACAAAGCAAGCATTCTTCGTATCTGATTATTTGTAAGAAAACAAACCAATTTACCAAAAGCAAAGGCATCGAAACCCCATTCTCTTTTCGATTTCTCTCCCTCCTCTCCTGTCCCGACCCCAACTTAACAGCGCCTTCCAGGAGCCAAATGGCCGTTTGGAACTCAAATGGCCGAGAAAACTCCTTGAAGGCTGCCCCGTGCCATGTCAGCGTTCCCCCAGTGCAGCGCATGTTTGTTTCCCGGTGAAAAGCAAATCAGAACAAAACAAAAAAGCCACCCCAATAATTCCATGAGAAGAGGAAATTCTAAAGCAAATTAAGGAAATTTCCATGTATGTAATCCAAGAAAATCAGTAATAATAAAACTCAGCATAGTAGCAAAAAGAATGACATCAATTTAAAGGCACAATACTTAATCAGTGACTGGCAAAAATGATTTTGGTCTGTCATTTTAAGGCTGTGAAAGGTATACATTTATCATGAGTGATACTGTGTAAGGCCTCTTCTGTTTCCATTTGGTGGGAAGCCTTAAATTGATCTGGAAAGGATTCTTCATTTTTCATTTGTGCTTTTTAAAAATATTAACACAGAGGAAAATTAGACTATATAAAAAAAACCCATGTCAAATTGTAATAACTGACCCATTTCAAAGACTGTTTGGTGCTTCTGTCTTTCACTCTTGTGGTTGGCTGAAAAGTCATTCAGCTCACTTGGTGCATCTGGGGTGAGTGGGAAATTTTGTGTGTGTGTGTAGTGTGTAGTGTGTGTGCCCATAGCACATGTATACGTGTGTGTATGTGTGTGTGTGTGTGTGTGTGTTTGCTGCAAGGTCTTGCCAGAAACGTAGAACACCACTCTAAGGCAGACTCTGGGTATGGCTAAGGTGGAGTAGGAGGGGGCTGGGGAGGGGGTGGTAGGAAGGAGGGGATGGTGCTGGAATATGAGCCCCTGTCTGGATGGCGAGACTCACACCAGCAGCATACTCGGGGTCTGAGAGGCTGTGTCATTTTGGTGAAAATCTGTTTATTTTCTCATTGTACCCAATTGAATTTGAAGAGCTGTTGCAAATACGTTCAACCATTTAACTGTTATTTTTCAAAGTATTGTTCCTATAAGGAATATTCTGTTCTAGGACATCGTTTCAATCCCATCGTATCTCTACTTGGGCACAAAAAAAAAAAAAAAGGAAAAGAAAAAAATCACAAAAACAAAAAATCTCCACAAAAAGATATATATACATATAAATATATACACACACAATATTTTTTAGCAAATACTCTTAGTCTTTGTTGTGTGTAGCTGCGATTTTTTAAAAAATTCCAGATATAACTGTTTAGGGTGCAAGACCTCACACTGAACTATTCTTAAGAGAAGTTCAAACACTGAGGATTTTTTTTATGTTTGTGGGTTTTTAAAAAATTATTATTCAAAGAGGCTTCTCCTTCCTGCCCCCTTTACTGTTTATCTAAAAGTGTATTAAAAAAAGTAACCAGTTTTAAATTTCAATTCAGTTGTAAATCTGGATGTCCCTTTCTTTGTTCAGATCCCTTTGATTTCCTTTACCGTTACTACACTCTGCAGTGCTATCCTGTCCCCCTCCCTGACTCGGTAATCCCCTGGGGGCCTCCCCAGTGGGAAGGAGGGGCCAGAGGAGAGGTGCAGAGAACCCGTGGCCCCGGGGCCACCCGCCTAGGAAGCACACTGCACAGAGCACACCCAGGCCTTGGTGAAGACCAGCCATGTGGGCCTGACTCTGCCCTTCCAAGGGCCAGGCCCATGGGCCACTCAGTGGTAATTGGGAGTTCCAATGTGGTCAGAGGTGCTTTTCCTTTGTACTCTGCTTCCCTCCTGAGGGCTTAGCTCGCTGCTTACTCTGCCGAGGCTGGAGGATGCGAGGCCATGTAAGGGGAGCTTGCTGGGGTCCCAGCTCTTGTCTGCCTCAGCTCTGGGGCTCCATGTGCCTGGAGCCCTGTGGATGTCCGTCACTAGAGCAGTCCTTGACGTTGTCCCCTCGCATCCCTTTGGGACCAGTGCCACTTAGGCTTGTTTGTCTCTTCTGGGATTTATTTCCTTTGTCTTTCTCTTTCATTTCGACACAGTCATAGGCTTTAATTTGCAGCTCTATTTTTCTACTGCACATCCAGCGTGTGTGTGTGCGTACATGAGCGCGTGTGTTTATGTTTACATGCAGCTGAGAAAACGGCTCCCGTTCGTTGACCTGGAGCACCAAAAGTTGGGGTGATAACTTCCAACTCAGGGAGGGTCCTCTGGGGCTGTAGCCGCTGGGCACAAATGAGGAGAACACAGGACCTTTCAGAAACCCTTTCGTTCAACCTTTGTTGGACAGGCCTCTGCAAGACTCAGGCAGGAGGGCACACCTCTCCCTCAAAACACCATTCCCACCCCCTTCACCATGCCGGCTCCCTTCCTAATGATGCAAAGAAAAGAATGCCTCTAAGCACAGCAGCAAGAAAAGCTTGTTTTACAAACAGACAGAAGAAGGAAAAGTCAGGGAAGAAGGAGAAAACACGGGAGGGAGGGAGAGCGGAAAACATGAAGAGAATGGCCAGATGAAAGTTTTCATCTGTCTTCTCAATCTCATCAGCTGCTAGTGAGCCCCCACATTCTCAGTCACCATGAAACCTTCTCTGCACGGGTCCCAGCCATCCCCTCCCTGACTAGTATGCTTCCCCTGCAAGGGGCTGCTGGCGGCTGGCTTGCTGGCCCGCTGGCCCAGTGTGGCAGTGCGGGAATCCACACTCAGTGCTCTGAGTTCACCCGGCGAGGTCTGTCTCCCTACTATCTGGAAGACTTGGGTCCTGAAAACCCAGTTCCTCTAGGCTGCTCTGCAGTGGGTCACTCTTTTCCTCCAGGGAGAAGTGGTGGCCTCCTCCACACTGGGAATCCGCCTTCAGCCTGCCCTTTGCCTGAGTCCCTGACCAAACCCTTATGAGTGACGAGGCGCTGCTCACCCAGCCCCAGCTACTCCCCCAAGGGATTGCCAATGATGTCATTTCCAAGAAAAAAAGTCTTTGGACCCACCTCTTGCCTAAGAACTCCTGATGAAAATAAATGAACTCTCGGTGTTTGGTTCTGGTACGAGATAAGCTCGCTGTACCAGGAGCTACAGAATAAAATAGGAGGCTGTACCCCTCCCTCTCCTTCCTGCTGCCCCACAGCAAATATGCCCACAACCACACAGAAAATGCAGCTCTTCTTTTCATTCTCTAGCATTCTCTAGCATATTTCTAGCATCTAGAAATATGCTAGCATCTTTGAAATCTGGCTGATTCTGTAGCATCCTTTCTGCAAGCTCTCTCCCTTGCTCAGTAGATCTGCCTCTTCTCAGGCCTCTGCGTTGAAAGGAAATGCCAGTCTCCTCTGATCACTGGAGGTGACATCACCTGAGCTCACTGCCACAAGCCTGTGACATCCCAAGTGGGAGCGTCAGGTCTCTTCAGACCATGTTGAGGGGAGCTAAGAGGGTCTAAATTTATCCTGTGAATCCCCACTGACCTTGCTCATCCCTGGAGTTTCTCATGTCTCAAATATTCCCCTCCACTGTTTCTGGAAGGTTCAGAGACAGGATCAGACTTGTCCAAAGACGCTGGGAACCATGGGGGCTGTGGGAACAGGCTCCATCTCTCTCGGTGGCGTGGCTGATGATATGTCTCTTCTCAGTCCATGAAGACATTTCCTGTGGCCCCCGGGGCTCTGCCACACCTGCCAGATGCCCATATTTAACCTCCCCAAGCACACAGTCACCCAAAACTCTATGGTCCCATGGCCTAACCTCTCCCCTCTGAGCCCCAGTTTCAAAGAGTATAAATACCTCTCTGGATTGTGATTGTGAGGGCAAACCTATTGGCTAAATGGCAGCTCACGTCATACATGTCAGACCGTGTCCCAACAAGGGCCTTATTCTCGGAGAGAAAAATTTGCGGGGGTTTCAAAAAAACACCAAATGGCATCCTTTTCTCCATTCTTCCTCTACGTTTACTCTCCCACGTGGTCACAGGGCAGAAGAGGTTTCTGATGCTGAGCTTGTTGGATAACCCCTAAGCAGGCATGACCTCATGCCTTTGTGTCCACCAAAACCTCACCATGGTGTTCATGCACCTGAGTGAGGAGGCACGCTTCCTTTCATCTACTCTGCTCCCGGCTCCTGGGGGCGTGGCGCTCTAGGACAAGCCCCAAGCCCTGATGCCCCCAGTCCGGAGCAAAATTCTCTCTCCCCGTTACCTAGGAGAAGACGTTCAAGAGGACAGCAGCGTGCAGGTGCAGAGCCTTTGGTCTGGAGGCAGGCATGTCAGAACCTGAAGGAGAACCGGGAAGGACCGTATTCTATGGACAGCATCCATGCCCTCCTGCTCCTGGCCCTCTCACATGGGGTAGACACATGTGGTGGAGCTTTCCTTGCCAAGGAAAGTGGCTTCTGACTCAGAGCCCCTTCAGGTGTGATGGCAGCAGCCCTGGGTGCAGCTGCCTGCCTGAATAAAGGGAGCATGCCTTGTGTACATCCATTTGATTTTCTTATCAAAAAGCTCAAATCTGTTACTTCTTTGCCAAACTGGAAAAAGATATATTAAAATAACACTGCCAGATTTGGTTGAGGGAGGGGGACTTAAATTTGGAGACTGTGGAGAGAGGAGAGGTCATGGCCATTCATTTAACCAGACCCAAGTGATATTCCCAGTGTGGACCAGCAAACTGCAGGGAAGATCTTGATGAGCTGGAGAGAGACCTGGGCAAGGCCCTGCCTGTGGGGCAGGCTCAGCCTGATCAGTAGCAGTGAAGTTCATTGCCTTCTCCAGCACTTCCCAATTACCAGCTGCTGTCTGGCAGCCCTCCACAGGAAGTGCACGCAACCGCCCTAGAGGAAGTGGATTTCCACCCAGGGTGACTGAAATGAACAAAATGGGAAGTTCTTTAAGGTTGAAGTCCTTACCTCCTCATCTGAAATGCGCCACTGTCACAGCAGCAGCATTCCACCCCCAAGCACAGCTCAGCGTGGAAGTGGCAGTGGTCAGCCTGTCACAGGCTGCCAAACCGTAAGCGTGTAAGAGGACTGTCCCCAGAGCATCCTAAATCAATGTGTGCCTGCCCCAATTTCAAAACTTGTAAAAAAGGCAACTCTGCCCTCTCCGAGGTTTTTTTTTGTTTGTTTCAAAGCCCCTTGCTGGGGCAAAAGATGATGTATTATCTAAATCCCCGTGCTGGCAACATACGCCTATTTCTCACCCATCCTTAGCTCTCCTAAAGGTTTTATTTCTTGCTTAAAACACTGCATCTTGTGCTATTGGCCAAATATCAAAAGACAAGGGCACTGCCTTGATCTGCCTGCAGCTTTATTCCTCTGCCTGCCCGGTTTGTCTGCCTTACTTAACTCTCCCGGGCACCATCTGCTTCTTCCCCTCCTCCTGGGAAGGAGCTGTGCCTTCTTGCTCCCCGTACCTTTCCTTGCGCTGGCTGGCAGGAAATGGCTGATATGTGCTGGAGCCAAAGTTTGGGAGTGCTATTAATGGCAGCTCCTGAGGGCAGCAGACGGACAACCGTAGGAGTTCCCCCTGCACACGGCCAACACCTTGTGTCAAGGGCTAAGAATAGACCAAATCAGAAATGAGCAGGCAGGACCTCAGGGGCATATGCCCTGGCCTGCCCCACACAGGACAATATGCAGGACAATATGCAAGCCTCCCGTAGGAGGTGCCTGTCCTTGCCGGTCTCTCACTCGAATCACAAGACCCCGCACCAGAATGTGAAGTCAGTCAGCTCATCCATGCTCATCCAGGAGGGAGTGCTCCTAAAATTAATCCTCAAACCAAGGAGGATGAAGAAATAATTTGCTTTGGGTAGAGTGCCAACTGGTAACCCAGAGAGGATCCCTTTAGAAGCAGCCTTTGACCATATGTCGTGGTGGACACAGACAACTGGTCACCCATGAGTTGAACTTCCTTGGTCTGTTTTTCCATCCTCAACATAGCTCTGGGGTCCTCAGGCTGCAGGGGGGTTAGAAGGTTTGTTTTAGCTGTAGACTTCCTAAAAGCTCTTTAGACCCAGAAAGGTCAGGCTGATTCAGGGTCCCACTGTGATCATGGATTCTTCACCTCTCGGTGCCTTGGTTTCTCCATCTGTAAAGTGGAGAGAAAGAAGGCCGACCTCTTCTTTCTCTCTTGCTCAGGGATGCTGTGAGGATTCCGTCATTACCGCCTGTAGTGAAGGCATCACATAAGGAACAGTGGTGACCTCGTTACTTGGGAGGTGGAGCCACAGGAGAACAGTGTGTTCTCCAGGGGCACTGGCCCCTGGAGGCCCACATGATGAGCAGTGAGGCTGGACAGGGAAGGCTCACACATACCTGTGCTTCTTAGATACTTCCCAGCACTGTGAACCCAGCACAACGGTCCTTGCTCAGGCAACTGAGGGTCACCTAGCTCAAGCCGGCCACTTGCAACTCTAAAACCAAATGTCCCGATGTTCATTGTCCCTAAAGTAGCAGAGAATATATGGAAGGGTCCATTTGAAAACTGATCTTTGTTGAACTTTGGGCAGACAAGAGAGTGGGTGAATGGGAAGGATTTGGAGACTGTTTTTCAGGTGGTTGAAAGCTCTTCAGGAAATCTCTCTCAATTCGTTCTTCCTTACGATCGTTTTCAACCTTGCGGCTCACCTCATCCAATGGACTAGCCTTCTCTTTGCCTCTCTGCAGAGTACAGAAGTAAAACTTTGTTTTTTAAAAAAACATCTCGTCAGCCAAACTGTGGGTCCCCATGTTGGGTTTTCACCACTCCTCGGTGTGCTTTGAGTGGAGCCTGCAGGCAAAGATTCAGAGACAAACAGGGGCTGGGGAATATCACTAGGGGGTTTTGTTTCCATCAGGGTATTTTTTTCCCTCATCATTTGAATTGGAAAAGTTTCGTTGAGTTTCTTTTTCCTTTTTTTTTTTCTTTTTCCTATGGTTTGACTGTTTTCAATTCAACTACCAGGATACCCTCTGAGGGAGAAAACAGACCTGTCCTAAGAAACTTCATGATCTCCTTAGGACTTAAACCAGAGTGAGGGCAGGTGGGAGCAGTGGAGAACACTAGCACTCCAGGAGGGCCAGCTGCAATGCTGATTTTCTATTGGCTCTGAGAACCTCCTTGGAGAAGAAAATTCTAGAAGCTTCAGTGCTTCTAGGTCAGTCAACCTGGCTCTGACTCTGACCCTTTCCTGGGAGTTCAGGTGCATTCCAATGTAAAAATTCTCTCTCACACACACATGCACAAAAGGGGACCTCCTGAGACTGTCCCAAAGGAACAGGTAACTCGCCCACGCAGGTCCCAGTTGTTGCTACAAATCCTTCTGCTCCTTGACCACGGGCCCTGACAAGAGCTCCTTTCCCACCTGTTCTGACTCTGCTTGCCAAGATTAATATTATTGTTTCGACAGCACAAGGGACCAGATTATAGTTTGGAACTCAATAATGACTTCTGTTTGATCTTGTATCTCTGATCGTTCTGTGGATCGGCCAGATCCTGCTTGGCTTATTTATTCCCACTAGGTATTTCTGATGGTCACCAGAAGGAAGGAATAAACCAGACCTCAGACTTGACTCTCCATTCTTATCGGCACCTCTTTTTTGACTGGGATGGATGGTGCATGAACTGTGCGGCGTTTATGAGTGAGAAGATGGACACACGGAGCCACCAAGGACAAAATGACTCAGCAGATGGGGAAAAAGAATGATTAAGAAGAGGAGGGCTTCCAGATGGAAAAAAAATATGTGTAACCATCTAATTGTTACTTCCTACACCCTGTGGGGCAGACATAGCGAAGCATCTTCTTTTCAAACAGAGGAAATTGATTTTACTGAGTGACCTATTTAAGCATTATTGTTTTACTAAAGGGCCAGAGAAAGCATCTAAAGAAAGGAAAGGCACGTTCTCATGAAGTGATCATCTTATTGGAAGTAAAAAATTCAGGACTCTAGACTTGTGCAGACCGAAGTCAAGCCACACCTGAGACCAACTTCTCCTTTTTGTAAAGAGGGAAAGAGTATCGGTTACTTACCTCACAGGGGTGTTGTGAGGATAAAGGGATGGATTCTGGAAGTCCTTTGGAGATAAAAGTATTACGGTTATCAAGTTTGCTTCCTACTTAAAATCCTTTTAAACATCAGCTGAGCACCTGCTGTGTGCAAGGCACTATGCTAGGTGCTCTGGAGGAAGAGGAAGGTGATCTAATTCCTCTTCTCCTTTTTGATTAACAGATATTTTTAAATGACTACAAGAGGACAGAATAATGGTTATCTTCATGTGGGTCAAGAAAGATGCTGTCTGTCTTTCTGTCCCAGAAGGATGTTCTCTGTCTTCCTTCCCAAATATTTGGGCAAGAAGGAAGTGCTTTAGATGCTTGGCCCCCAACAGAGAATGTTATTCTGAGAAGCAAACGAATGTTGATTGCTCTTCTTCCTTTGAGGGAAAATGAAGGCTAATGTCAGCAAGCGCGGCCTGTGACCAGAGGATGTGGTTCCGTTGTTTCTGTCATTCCTCCTGGGCTCAGCTTCGGCGTCACCTTGGCCTTCATCTTCTCTCTCCAGACCCAGAGAATGGTTTGCTCAGGCTGTTTTGGGGTAGCTGGCACTTCTTGGTTGGTCTGTGTCCTCGGAGAGTCTGGTCCACTGTTGTTTGCTGGAAAGTCTTGGCTTCCAAAGACAATGATCTTGACTAGAAAACAAATCAAAACATGGGATTATTTTTGTATGTGTGGTGGTGGTGGAGTTTTCAATCTCTTAGCTGCCTAACTTCAAACAAAGCCTTTTTAAATTTCTCATTTGTTTTTCTACATGCAAAGTTCTTGCCTTCCCAAACACATTCAAGGAATCGAGTCTGGATTCTAAAATATTCCAAAATATAGCACATCTCAAATGATTTGTCAAGTGCTGTGCCCAAGGTTCTCTAGTTTCTACAAAGAGCCAAACCTCCCACTGAGCTAAGCAGGTGGGAATTCTGGCCCCAAATCAAAGCTTCCTGGGAGTGTCCCAAGAGCCTTGTCGCTTTAGCAATGCTCTTTCAGTATTAGGAGGGCTGTCTCCCCGAATCCCCAGAAATCTCCGTGCCGCAGAAAAAACAGCCACAGAGCTCAGCGGGGGCTTCCTCTGTGTTTTAGAACCAGAGTGAAACCACTTGTTATCTTGAAAATAGGATGCCAGCCTTCAGGGAAAGAAGAGAATGACCTTCTTTTCCTTTCAGAAGGAAGAAGGGACAAAGAGAAAGGGAGAGTTATTCAGTGTGAATATGGCTCTTCTGTTGCTGAGAGAAGACGTGGGACTCAGTGGTTCACAGTGGCCCCTCTACCTTAGACACAGGACTTGGAGGCCCCATGTTTGAGTTTCTTTAGGAACCCCAAGGTAGTAAGTACGGAGGTTTTCTGTCCTTTCCCTTGAACCCAGGACCTGAGAAGGGATGTCTTCAGCTTTGGTGCTGCCTGGCCGCCAATCATTCTGTCTTCTCAGCCGCTTCTCTGCCCTTCTCTAGCCTGTGATTGCCACAGTTCCCAACCTCGGCGTCGATTCCAAAAGACCCACTTCCTTAGCCCGGCCCCTATAGGTGCATGGCTTCAGGTTGGGAACATTTGTCACATTCAACCCCTTTTGCCTTTCCACTGGTCTTGATGCCACTGTTGCATAGTGATGACCATTTCCACCAAGTAGGTCATCAACTGCATAGAAACTGTCATTTCGAGTTCCTCTGAGCGGTGGCCTCAACCTCTCCACTTATCCAACCTGCCTGAGGTCAAGGACCGGCTCCCTTTCTTCCCTTACTGAATACACATGTCTTCAAAAGGTGTGGCTCTGGGCCCTGAGGGAGACCTACAGGGATGGAGGGCAGGAGACAGGGGCAGATTGTATTACCTTAAGCAGTGGGGAACACTCACTGATAACTTATGAGGCCAACATGGGCCTCCAAGTGAAAATGCCAAATTCTTACCGCCCCTGGCTGCCTAGGGCCTTCTGCCGTCAGCACACACAGAGCCCCTGCACAGCGTGACGGCCCGCCGCGCAGTGGCGACCTCTCTGGCCTGCAGCTGCTCCTCATGGTTGGGGGCTTCATGTCTCCTGGTCTGATATTGGAGTGATTATGGAATGAGAGAGAGAGAGGGAACAGTGAAAACCACATAAGCTATGAGGCGATCTGAGATTTTGAGATTATCAGGAATTGTGTAGAACCGGGAGCCTCATCGAAGTACATGACCGTATAATGGCATTCTGAGCTTATTCATCACAGCTAGATACATAAATACGCCAATCTTGGCCATATATGTGTGTGTATATACATTTATAGACATATATATTGTATATACGCACACATATATGTATATATACACACGTGTATATGTATGTATGTATGTGTGTGTCTTTTTTCTTAAAGGGCTTACAAAGTTGATGGGACAGAGAGTTCTGATGTTCAGGGCTCTTGCCAGACTTGAAATAGCCCTAGTCTAGCCAGGCGTCTCCTCCTCCCACACTCAGCCCTTAAAGGCTCCCCTGGGCGGGGAGACGCCTTGGCCTCCTCCACCTGGGACAGGAAGCCAGTGGAGGGCTGTGCTGGGATTTTGAGACTCTCCACCTGCTCCCAGTGTTCTCAGCAGGTTCACAGGGCAATATGGAGACTCTGGGCAGCAGCTTTCTAAATGGCTCCCACTTGCTAGAGCTCAAACCACGGGGCTGTCACTGGAGCAGGGAGAGAAAGAAGCACACCAAAGGAGGGTGGGAAGTCATCGCCGGGGGCCGGGTCTGCGTTAGGTGTCCTCCGGCTGCCAGGACCTGTGGCCAAGGAAGGCTGAGCCCGCTGCGTCTGCCCTGCATATCTGCAGGTGCTGGGAGGCTGGTCCTGCAAAAGGGCGTGTGACCCCTTCTAGTGACACTGACAGATGGGAGCCATTTCAGAGCAGTCGCTTTGCAGGAGGCAGAACCAATTTTAGAGCTGTGCCACGAGCCTCCTCTTGCAGTGACGGACGGCCATGACAAGTCTGTCAGGCAGACCTGAGAAGAAACAGGTGTACAGTCGAATTCCCTCCTGCCTGGTGACAGCGTGCACGTGAGCCAAAGAGCCAGGGCGTTGGCTTCTGTGGGAAGAGTCCTAGCACAGTTGAGAACAGGGTATTTCAGGTTACCTGGGGGAGGGGGGAGGTGCTAAGGCAGCTCAGTCCTTTGAGCCACAAGCCTTCTTTCCTGACCTACAGCCCATTAGGAGGCGCCTGCTTTGACTGGAAGGGCAGGGGAAGCCCCCTGCAGTGTTGTGAGCCATACCCTAAAGCATATGGGATCTGGGCAGGTGCTGGTAGGGTAGCCACTGTGTTAGGTGGGAGAAAACCACAGAGTCTGGAAAAGGCCCTAGAAACCTTTCCAAGCCCCACTCCACAGGAGCATGCTTTGGGGTTCCTTTCCTAACCTGCCGCATGTGCATGTCAGAGTCTCCAGCCCCAGCTGCTGGACAGTCAGCCATTCAGGAGCAGGAGGGACACCCCCACCTCCTCCCCTACATTTATTATCTCTGCTGATCCCCAGCTCCAATCCCCAGTGAATAGCAGTTCCATTTTCTTTTTCCTTGCAAGGACTCCTTTGTGACATGTTTTCTAGAAACCCATCTTTCTATGGATGCTACAGAAAAGCATCTCCTTGAGGTTCAAGGAGGAGGATTTGGAGGTAGAACATGGGAGGACGAGAGTATGATCCTGGAGGGGCTAATAGTGCACCCCTGCCCTCCTGGGTGGCTTTTTTCTTTTGCTTTAAACATTACAGATTTGTTCCAGAAGAAAATATACAAGCAGGAAAGGAAGGAAGGAAAGAAGGAAGGGAGGGAAGGGGGGAGGCAGGAGAGGGCAAAAGGAGAAGGAGAAACGAGAGGAAGAAACAGGAAGGGAATCCTCTGAAGGTTCATTGTCATTTCTTGGTGTCTGTGGGTTGTTACACTGTGGTTTGCTGCTCAGAGCAGCAGATTTTTCTCCTGCAGCTGGGCAGAGCTTCCAGCATTCCTTAGCATGTCTTCCCAGGGCAGGCCACTGACTCCGCCCCACAGCAGTGCTGGGGCTTCCTGTGTGCTCACCCGGTCACTGTCCCTCCCAACCCAGTTGCCTGGGGAGGGCAGGCCGCCTGCAGGCATCGGCGGAGGCTGGAATCCAATCTCTCTTCTCAAAATGATGCCTATTTTTAAAGACATTCTCTTACCTTCATTTAGTTTTTCTGGGATACTTATTCTACCAGTCATTCTTCCCATCTTAATCCAATAAAACTGATATGACACTGCTAACTGATGCTTTATAGAGCAAAACTAGTTGAAATTCTCAGGTAATTCAGTCTTGAGTACATAAAATTTGTCATTTTCCCTAAAGGGCTAACAAAATATTCTTGTTGCTTCTGTCTACTCTGAGTGTTAGCTGTGTTTGAGAAACCAGCTTGTTTGTAGACTTGAGGGTTTAAAAGAAGCACAGTCATAAACACCATTCATTTTGAGATTCCAGCAATCCCTGCCCCTGACTGTATGAAATGATCGGGCATGCATCCTCCAAAGGAAAGTTCTAGAACTGGGCAATTCCAAGCTGATGGTGTGTGCCCTGGTCCCTCTCTGACCCTTTCAATGAGATGGGCAGTTCACTGTAGAGCAAACCCGGGGAATCCTTTCTTCCCTTTTCCTCAGTGTATCTGATCTTTGTCATCAGTCCTTGTGTTCTGAGCAGCAGTTGTATGAGTAGAATAGAGTTTCCACAGTTCGGTGGTGTTAAAAATAACTTACAGTAAACTACAGGCTGAGCCCTCCTGAGCATGGAGGTTTATGGCTACCAGCCATGGACCAAATTCTCAAGCTAAGGGAGTAGAAAAGAGCCTATTTCTAGCCCCATCTCTACAGAGCATGTCTATGGGAAGTGGTTTAGCCAAAGAGGTTGGGAGCAAGGCTAGAAGGACCCTTGCCCCTTATCACACCTGCCCCACACAGGCGCTGTTTATGTGAACCCTGTGTTACAGGTGAGGAGAGCCCTTGTGCATTTGGCTGAGGAGATAAACTACACAATTAAGAAACCCCTTTGAATGACAAGAGAAGCTCTTACTTTTAAAACATAATTTCATTTAACTGAGCATGTATTATGTGCAAAACACAGCCCTTGCCATGGGTGATGCAGTGAGGGAGGAAGCATATTGAATGAAAATATGAAGGCAGACAGGCTAAGAATGATGTCCCCAGCTGTCATAGCAGGAGAGTGTAAAGACTTCTGGTAGAAAATCTGAGTTCTTGCCCAATGCTGTGTGACCAGGGAGCAATTATTTAGCTTCTCTAGTCATCAGTCTCTTTATTTCCAAAGGGTCCCTTTCATTCAAACACTCTGGCCACCATGACTCAGCTAAAATCTCCAAGAATGCTAGTGGAAGTCAGCACATGGTAAGCATTCTACATGGAGACACAAAGCCTGTGCCGCAGGAGTCCAGCAGAGGGAGCACTTGGCTCTGAAAATGAGGGAAAACCTTCACAGGAGGCTGACTCTGGGCTGAGCCTGGCAATTACTTCCCTTCTCCAGTGCTACAAACCAATGCTCCTGGTTGTCCTGGATTGAACCGTCCACTTGATCTTATTTAGAGAGCAGTAACAATGATACATTTGGATCTCCCTTTGCTCTGCCATGTCCCTTGTCAACAGCTGCAAGAGGAGCTGGGGAGGAAGGCTGGGGGCGCCAGCGCTCCTGTCCCTGCAGCTCAGAACGGCACTTTCCCATCTAGACTCCACTGCAGTTGCTGGGACTGTGGTCAGGGCCCCTGTGACCTTAGGTCAACAGAGAGGCAGGGGCTGCAAGGCCAGCAGCACATCCCCTGTCCAGGAGGAAATTCTAGGAAGTCCTGGGAGGGACAAATGGGCAGAGGCCGTTCTCCTAAAACCGTGGGTAGACAGAGACTCCCAAACGCCCAGGTCTGTCAGGACAGGAGACATATGGGTGGGAGCTAACGTAAAAGGAGACCTGGGAGGAGGGATGGGGGCAGATGGGGTGTCCCTGGGGCTTTTCTCAGTCCCATGAGGGTGCTAGAGAAGGCCCTGTGCAAACGGAGGACTCTTCTGACAGAATCTTCTGTTTGCCCCTGTTGTCCACATCCCCAAAGTAGGTTTGGATGCATAATTCAGATTGTTGGAGAGAGGTAGGGATAATTCACTTTTGCTCACCCTGTCATTTTTGGTATTGATGAGTACCAGAATTTGAAAATCAACTTAAGCTTAAAAAAAAAAAAAGACAGCTCAGAGAAGCAGAAAGATAAGAAATAGTTTAAGTGAGTATGCCACAGAAACTGCTTGTTCAGACTTGCCCCGTGACCAGCGCCTGTATCGGGTGGAGCCGGACCAGAGTTTGCGAAGAGAGGCCCCTACAGTGGCCACTTTGACCCTGGTCTCAGGCCTCCCCATCCTGTCACCATGGGCTCAGGCAGCATGTACAGGGAGCCTTGCAGGTCACACCAGCATACCCAGTGGACTTCCCTTCTTCCAGCCAGACCAGGAGCGAGGGAAGGGAAATGTCTGGTGGGGAGAACTCTGCACTCCTGGCCCCACCCTCAGACGCCCCTGCAACCAATACAGGCTCCCCATTCCCACATGGAGTGTGGCCCCTGCCTGGAACGAGAAACATAAGAAGGGCTATTTTAAGGCTGGCAAATAACTAGGAAATGTTGAAATGCCATTCAGCACCCCCTGTGCGGTCCTCGCTGCCCCCTGCCCTCCTCTGCTTGTCAGTGGCACACGTCATTCTTGGTGCTCCGAATGGCCAAGGACTTCCGACTTCTTGGCCAGACTGTAAGGATGGAGTGATGCTGATTCTCAGCCAACACCTATGGTTTTCTGCTATGCGGACAGACATGGTCATCGGTCTGTCCTCATTCATCTAGACCTGGTGCTATTTGTGGCTAATGGTGCCTGCAGATGCCACCCCTGCACCTTCTCTCTGTTTTTCCCTAACACATCGCCTCCAAGGAGTCAGACGAGAATGACAGACTTCCATGTAGAGCTTGCCTTAGCACAAGATCTTTGTTCATATTCTCACTTTTTTTTTTTCTTTAGGAAGGCTCAGTTTCCAATGTCTGAGTCTCCCCTGCCAACCTTTTCTTTTTAAGAATGGATATGTGTTCCTTTTCCAGCGGCCAAAAAGACATGGCTGCAGAAAGAACCACATCAGCCTCTTTTCTCCCTTCTCTCCCTGTTGGGTGCAAATGGACAGAGGAACGTGGGCTGGGATCCTTTCTGAACCAGTTGCTCCAGGGGCCTTGCTAAAGATAGAAGGCTTTTCTGTTCTCCCCCCCATGGTGAGGCCAGGGCGGCGACAACAAACAATTTAACTTCTCGAAACCTTGTGGTGCCTTTTCTCGTGGTGCTTCCCTCTCGTGTAACTCCAGTCAAGGCGGCCACTTGCAGCAAACAGCAACGCCAGTACTTTTCCTTGGTGTCACGTGCCAGTGCGGTCGAAGACTTCAATGTAAACATATATAAATAGATATAGAGATGTCACTATAGTTATATAATTATATAATTGAGGTTCTGATGCAGCTTTGGTGGGAGCTGATTATTCCCCTGCAAACACAGATGCTACTCGACGGGAACTAACTGCTCTGTGGCGAGTTGTGACTTCTGGGAAGGGCCCCGACCCGTGAGATGGTCACCCCTGCGACACATTTTCTTCTCCTTTTTTGTGAAAGTTGCTGTCTCCGTAGAATGTTTGATAAGGGAGCAAAGAGCAGCTTCTTTTGAACTTCTTTTGGTGCTTATCTTTTAAAAAACTGTTTGTTTGTATTGCTTCCTCATCAGCGGCCGATAAAGTGCTTTTTCAAAATCTCAACTCACTCACCCAAGGTGACGAAGGACAGTTTGGGACTAAGTGGCCAGCAGTTGGGCAACCCTGACTCTGTGTCTTACCCCAAACTGTTTCTTCTGTGACCTGCTCACCTGCATCGGTCTCCCGGCCTCAGTTTCCCCATCTAGAATGGGCATCCTGCTATTTCCTTACCTCATGGGGGAGGGTAACCCAAAAGGATTCATCGGCAGCACTGGAACACTAAATTGTTCCTCGTTTGGAGACAGCAACTTGACGTGTTCTTAGGATTTTGTGTGTGCATCGCTAAGAGTTCAATGCTGGGGTTTGTCGTGCTCCCCTCTCGCCCCCGTCTCCACCGCGCCCGTGTCCTCCCTTGGCAACGCCTTTGAACGCTGCGGAGCAGGACGAGAGTCACCCCACGCTGGGCAGTGCTGGCTTCTCCCGAGGGAACAACATCACTAATACTGTATAAGGTGCTAGAATCAAACCTCATTTTATAAACTTTGGTTCTTAGAGAAAAACAAAACATGCAGAATTCTTTCTGTGAAGCCTTACTATAGATTGTTATAGCCAATTGTCTATCCAAAAAGAGAGAGAGAATAGAAAATAAAGATAAGATGCAGTGATTCTGTATAAATGTAACTGAAAGACCTTTGCTATTTCCTATATTAATGTAAACTATCATATATATGATATATACGTGTATATATCATATATAGATATATGTACTTGAGGCAGATAGAAAGAATGGGGAAATGTGAAGACTGTTCATCTTTATTTTAATTTTTAGTTGGTTCACAACTTCTAGTATGTGAGCACGAGAGGTTCAGGTGATAGGGCGGGATGGGAAAGGGGTGCCCAGGATGACACAGGACATTATTCACATTTCTGTTCTGTTCTCTGCGGTTCAAAGGGGTTGGCCGGATGAGAGGAAAGGGAAATACATTGAAACACAGATGCATGTTGTACATGTTCTGAGCACTGATGTCGTGTTTGGTGTTGTTCCTACTCAGTCCAAGGTTCTCAACAGCACTGTCAAGCGTGCCTGCTACTTAACGTGTTGACAAATACTGTTTACCTCAAGAAAGCTGAAAAAAAAAGAAAAAGAGGCAGTTGTTTTTTCACATCCCTTCAAAAATAGGGAGGCCCTAACTAAAGTGCGAGGCATTTCCACAGAAGGTCAATGAGCAAACAGGACCATTTCTGGTGCTTCCCTCGGTGCCCCCTTCTCCCCTGCCCCTGTTCATGGCGAAAGAAGGAACTAACCCGAGGCATGAGTTTCGACAAGAATGGGGCTAGGCTGTAGCGAAAGTGTATTGGGAATCCAAACGTTGCCCGAAATGAGCCGGGAGGAGTTGTTTAAAGGTATGGCTGTGCCGTTCTGGTGTTCCGTGCTCGCGCGCGCGCGCGTGTGTGTGTGTGTGTGTGTGTGTTTACTGTAAATACGCTCCTGTGTCTGAAGTGTGTGGTGGGCAGAGAAAAAGGCGTAAACAGAAATGAACAGAAGAAATATATATATGTATATCTCAAATGCTATTTTATCAGATGACGCACTTGTTCACCTTGATGAGAAGCCACTGTTTCACGACTATGCAATCTCCCAGGTCCCCTCCCTCCCTCCCCGCCGAGCCCCAGCTCCCTCGCAGATTTTCCTTTGTACAAGACCGCAGTCTCCAGCCCCTGGTTCAAGGTGAGCATGCTACAGTGATTCTTCTCCTAAATGTAAGAGCTCCCGAGAAAAGCGTTTTTTGCTTTTTTTGTTTTTTTTTCAGAAATTGATTCAATGTAAGCCTGTTTGGTTCCCTAAGTGAACTGATGTGTATTTTTACGTTTTGGTTACATGTTTACAGCTTGTTTTCATCTTTTCTATTCAAAATACTTGTTTTCTTTATAACGTTTACTTTTAGAGGATATGTTTTGGCGATGTGTTGACTTAAGGCAAGGACAAAAAAAATTTGGCTTAAGTGGAACAATGAGCATGTGACCTCTAGGGTCAGAAGTTGGGAAAGCCTGGGGACCAGCCCCTAAATTAGCACCCCACCTTGGTCCTGAGGAAAGACCCAGGAGGGGACCTGGTGTATTCTGGGGGGACCAGGCTCAGGTGTTTATTTCCTTCTTCTCAGTCACCTATATGGAGTAACCTATCCCCAGAGGGTCAGCTAATACTTTCTACCTTAGCTTTACTCCAAATGCTTCCCCCCATCCTACCTGCTCTGCCCAGTGCCAAATCCTAGTCCCTTCCTGCTGATACGCCAGCTGCTGATGGCTACGTGCCTGAGTGGGGTTATTGCATCTGCTTTTATTTTGAAAGTTAGATAGAAAGAGAATCTTCAAGAGCCTGACATGAAAAGTGCTCAGAACATCGGCCTTTAGGTTGCACTCCATTTGGAGGTATTTGAAATATACTCTTAGTTCTAGAGCAGAACGGCGGATTCTAGTGCATTCATAAACCACCCTGGAGCCGGTCCGGCCGAGCACACCTTCACAAGGTTTGAAAACGTAGTTACTGGGGAGAAGAGAGATCATGGGGTTAGACAAAGCACAAACCAGGCAGGGGAAGCCCTGCATGCCGAAGGCAGCTTCTCAACTTCTCTGGTCGTCTGCACAAGTCTGGGTTTTGCACATGGCGTCCAAATCTTGCACAAGATGGCCAAGCCATCCAAGACAGCTTTTCAAAGATAAATTCAGACACTGCCAGACTGTTCCAGCACAATATGCTTCCACCCCAAGGCTGGGGGGAGCTTAGATGGAATTTCTTTGGGGTGAAAAAGCTTCTAGTCCTTGGACAAGAAGCTTTTTCTCTGTGGGCCTCATTCCTGCCTCCCCCATCCTGCACATACTCTTGCTACTCAGGGGATCTTAATGAAGTGCTGTTCATTTGCTTTTGGTCCTGTTCCAGAAGTCACACCTGCCAAGACCCATCCAGGAATTTATTGCTCATTCTTCCTTTCTCCTCCTGTACAGGGGGTCCTCTTGCCCTTGAAGGTAGTATTTTGGAGATTTTAGGCATTCATGGGGCCTGGTCCTGCATACACAACCCCAGGAGTCTTTTCCAGAAGCCAACTTGTCTTTCCAGCTCAGAGAATGCTAAGGGAATCCGTTCCAAGATACCACGACACCTCCCAATTCCTGGCCTTCCATAAATAGTGTCTGGAGAGCTAGAGGTATCCTCTCAGAAGTTCCCAAGGTCCAGCCCCATGACCCCACTCTTCTCTGGCCTGTCCATCTGGTGCTCTGGACCTCAGACAGCCTTGGGGACCCAGGGTCTCCAAGTCTTCCGTGGGGTTCAGAGTTTGGGGCAAAATGAAGAGGTACCATAGAGTGGAAGTGGTCTAGATCCTTTGCTTTTCCACCAGGACTGAGTCAGAGTGTCCAGCACTAATGTGGGGGCTGTGACAACCTGCTTCTCTGGGAAGGGATGTGCCCAGCTCTGGAGGCTGTGGCATTATTGAGTCCCACCACAAATCTAGCCCTAGGTAAGGTGCCTGTCCTGAGGCCTGACAGTTCATCAGCAGCACAAACAGAGCCTTTGCTGAGGACAAATCTTGTTGCAGTGGCTTTGGTAGGTGACTTCTTGCCAGCAATTGGCACCTGAGACCCTGTAGGGCCCATAGGTGTGGAGCTATGAACACCAGGGCCAGAGATGTCAGGTACATCCTGTAGCTCCCCCAGGCTGGCTGCTTCTGAGGGGGGAGTCCCACCAGAAATGTTGTGTTTCCTTCTGCGGATGGAAGGGGCAGCTCCTTTAGAGGAAAGAAGTGTTTAGGATCACTAGAGTTTCAGGAACATTGAGTGTCAGAGTAAGTCCAACGTGACCTGGGCAGGTGACATCAGCCATGATGAAGCTGAAAATGTCCTGTCTTTGGGAGCACAGGCGAACTCAGATTCAGCTGACATCAGTTGAGTACCAGAGATGTGGGAGGTTCTGTCCCAGCTGGCTTCCTGCAAATTAGCTCATCTAAATCCTTTCTGTGATCTTGCAAGATGAGAAATCTCACCCCATTTTACAAAGGAGGAGACAGGCTCAGGGAGCCTCTGTGATTGCACAGGGTCCTGTGGTCAGTCGGGTTCAGCTGGGGCCCAGACCTAGGTGTCTGCTCCCACTCTTCTTCAAGGTCAAGGCTCTCCCCACACTCTCTCCCAAAGGCTCACAGTGACCAGGTAGCTCAGGGGGTTCGAAGGGCCCGGCAGGGACTGTTCGGGCTATGGAAGCCTTAGCATATTTGTTTCCTTGCCGATGCCCGTGGAGGCTGAGTGGGGGGTTATAGGGGACTCAAAACTTGGTGGCCATTTATGAAATAAGGTGTTCCCATGGAAAAGGACCCCTGTTCCCCACAGGTCACCCTAGCAGGGCCTTTTTTGGCATGAGCCCTGGGAGAGCTCTGTGGAGCCTTTCTGTAAGCACTTTCAAAACATCTGTTTTGGTTGTGCTGAGAACTCTGTCTTCTCTTGCAGGCCTGTGGCTATTGTTGTGTGTGATCTTGAAAGGTAAGGTGATTTTAAATAAGTGGATTATTTCTCTAAGGATCCATTAAAAGAGTTGACAGTTGGCATCCAAGCAAATTCAGAAATGGATGCTTCACAGGGTAAATTTTGAGTAGGTTGTTGAAGTTAATGGCTCTGACATGGTAGAGAGGAGTAATTCTAGGCACAGCATGGCAAGAAACCCCCAATGCTGGGCCGGAGGGAGCGGCGACCTGGGAACCTACATCCTGCTCCTGTCTCCACCATTCCTGGGCCAGTCACGCACCTCTGTGAGCCTCAGTTTCCCCATCTCTAAAACAGAGGGGTGAACCTAGTGACCTCTGTGACTGACTCATGCCAGAAAGGCAATAAAATTGCCAGACAGGAAAATGCATCTGATGAAAGCCTTGACAACTGAACTGATAAATTTGAATTTGGGATGATAAACCATTGGGAGCCCCTGAAAAATTCCTCAGTCAGGAGATGAGATGACCAACATTGAAATATTAGGCTTAAGAAAGTGATATTCACTGTTATGTGAACTGGTTAAGGGGAAAGAAAAAAACCGATATAAACGAGAGGAGAGTACCTGGGGAAAGGGCAGGTTAGAGACGTGGGGGGAGGGCCACGATGCACCCTTCATATTCTTTCTCCACAGTCAGCCTCATCCTTTACACGTTTACAACAATGATGTCAGCTGGATGCCTCCTGGGCAGCCGTCTCAGGCCTCCCTGCCCGCAGTCACAGCAGTTATCCTCTGAGAATACCCCTCAGGCTTGGGGCAGAGCTGGGGCCTCTTCAGAGCACACGGAACATTGGAATCTCAGGGTTTGAGGGGACTCAGACACCACCTAAGTTCTGCTCATTCCCGCAGTCACAGACAAAAAGGTATCACACTTATTCTCGAAGGCCTCCGAGGAAAAAACCACCTTGCCCGCACTCATTATTCAAAGCCTTGCAGGAGAGAGCCCTCTCTGATCATTATTCGAATGCCACCCATTGCGGTCCAGACCATTCCTTTGGCTGTGGGTCTCCGAGGAGACAGAGACCTAGTCTTTGCATTAGTGAGCTTTGGGATACCCTTGGAAGTGCACTCGGCCTTGCCTTATCTGAAGGGCAAGAGTGGAAATCACTTGAGAGTGGTGGTCACAAGCTCACTGTATTTGCTTCCAGAAATTAAGTGCTCATGACAGATCACAACCCTGACCCCGACCTTCTGGCCCAGACGGGCCGGACACAGCTGCCCAGCTTTGCTGTGACCTCAGTTTTATACATACACAGATGAATTGGTTTTAGTTCCTTTCCCACTGGACCCTGCTTCTCTGTATTCCCTCTCACTCTAATGGCTTATGCTCAAAATTCAAATGGGAGTCTTCACTGGAGGTACATGTTGGAAGGCAGGAGGCAGCCTCTGAGTATTGCTTTTGGTGGTGGGGGGGATATAGGGTCTTCAGAGTTCTTATTATACTGTGGACACCTTCCCTTCTTCCCCAAACCATGCTCTTGTTGCATTTTCTGAAAATGCAATTTACCCCCTGAGGATGGCTTCCACATGCCAGGTGTTCTGCTAAGCCTTGGGAAGACAAAGAGGAAAGGTGTTCCTCTAGAGCATCCATGGGCCCACAGGGGAGACGGTGCACAAACAGTGTAGCCAGCAGTCTGGCTCTGGAGAATGGGGCATGGCCTCGCCTAGCACAGGCCCACTTCAAGCTTCCTTGCCCGGCACTTTGCTCGTGTACCAGTCTTCTCACCCAGGTGGTTGCCCGTCAGTTCTCTCCCCCATCCTGCCATTACCCCAGACTCACCAAGCATTCCCCCAGGACCCCTCTGTCTTCCTTCTTGCCTGAGGATGACCTGGCCAGCAGCTGGTCCCAGCTCTTTCCCACTAGAGCCAAACCTGCCAGAGGCAGGACCACAATAACTACTAAACAATCCAAGGGAGCTTGATTCTGTTCCTCTTTTAGCTCCACCAGTGTCTCTGAGCCTGATCTCCTCCACCTTTTCTCTTGGGTCTCCAGGGTCTTCTAGTGACTGGTGACAAACCCAAGTTACTCCTTGGCTTTCTAGTTGGAGTCCCATGGGTCCCCAAGGACCATCTGCACTGGCCGGACTGACCCTTCCTTGGTTGGCCATTTTGTGGCTCTGTTCTCCCAGCTGCTGCGTCCACCAGCCAGGTGGCTCTCCTGATCCTTTCTTATCCCATTCTCTTTTCATCCAAGACATCAGACGGAGGAGGACATTGGCCTCTGTGGCAGCTACCACTGCCTGACGCTGCATTTATGGTTAAAATCAAGGCTGAAGATGGCTGTCTTGGTGGCCTTTTCAGCTCTCTGTTGGAAAGGCTATAAGCAGAACTGACAAGGGGAAAGGGATGATCCCAGGGCCCCAAACCAGTAGGTGCTCCTTGCCTCACCCGTTGGGAGAGCAGATGGCCCTAGACAAGTAAAGCCATGCAAGGGACTTCACAGCTAAAATAATTTCCAGCCATTTCCAGGCATGTTTCAAGGGCCCCCGAGGCTGGTGGTCCCTGCTACAGGGGCTGCAGAGGCAAAGGCTACTGTAGGGAAAATGAAGAAACCGTGCCCCTTTCCTGTCGACATCTGGCCGCAGTGCTCCTAAGGCTGCCCCACCCCCACCAGCAGGACTACACAGAAGAACCCTATGGGGCAGGTTACTCCTAATTAGATATAGGTGAAGACTTTGCCCTGGGTGCAAAAGCAAAAACAAAACCTTTATTTCACCAGGGGTTGCAATTGAACACATCTGATTCCTGTTTTTTCCAAGGAAAACAATTCTATTTTTCATTTTGAAGCAGGTATTTTTTTAATGGGGCTTATTTTTGGGTTTGAGCTCACTGGGCTTCCCGCCCCGTGAACCGACGCTTGCTGCTGTGTTGGAAACGCACACATCGGTGACCACAGTATTAAGCCAAATTTAAACTCTTCAGTCTCCTCCATCTGTAAGTGTTATGTATCTACCTCATTATGGTTTTTTTGGTTTCCTGTGCTTTCGTGTTGTGTACAATGTCAGAGGTGAAATGTAGATAAAAAATATATATATAAAAATATATATTTTTGCTTTGCAATAAAGTTCAAAGCTATAACACAGAATATTCATGAAATGTCATAGCCTTTTATTGTGCTCTGCCTCTTTAGTTGTGAACCGTGCTGGGGAGCCCTTTTGCCTGTTCACTGGAGTCAATATTATTGTGTTTGTCATTTGATGAATTATTCTAATTATTTTCACTGTACCTTTTCAACACATTGAATAAGACGCTAGGATTCTTGAACAACTTTCGGTTCCATAGGTGCTTTATTTCTGGGGACTCGAGTGATCGGGTGGAAGGGAAGTGTCCCTGCAGACTTGGATCTTCCAGGTGAAATGACTGATCTCAATGCCTTTGGGCTTTGGGTTTAGAACAAAAAAGGTTTGTGCGTAGGGGGAAAAAGGAAACATTGATTTGGCTTTGACTTTTTTGAAGCTTCCGATATTGATTTATGTCCAGCCTTTGTTCTTTTTGCAATTTCAACTTCTTGGCATGGAATATGGTACTCACGGACTCCCTAGCCTTCTCGTCTGATTTGGGCTGCTTTTGACTTTCTGACTTAGCCGTTTTCTCTGGGTTGAATTTATGTGTTGTGCTATTTGGTGGTGAACTACCTTGTGCCCAGCTCCTACATCTTCTCTAAACCTTCTGGAACTTTCTCCCATACCATGTGATAAGAGGGATGGTGATTTGGAAAAATTTGTAGTCTACAAGACAGCAATGCCATAAAGACTCAAGTTTTTCAAAAGAGTCCTGACTGATTGCAGTATCCAGTGAAGGGAATCTTGGATAGAAATTACAAGGTGGATTATTGGCAATTGATTCCTTTTTGTTCCTATGTGTTTGAATGGAATTACTTTCTTTCTGCTAAGCACATGTCAGCCATGACTCCTAGAAACATTGTATGATTCAACAATCCTGATTTTGCTGTGTCTTTTGCCAAAATATGTAAGACATTTCTCAAACTCATTAAATATGTCTTAAGTAGGATTTTAAAAGGTCTACGAGTTAAAGATCCTTGAAAATGATACTTTAGAGAAATTCTGTATGTGTGTTAATACTTCCCAGCTCCAGAGAACTAAGGGGAAGCCGTACTCAAAGGGGGGAGAAGCACTTCTCCAAATGGCAAGTTTTCCCTTAAAATACCTACCATGACTACAAAAAAGAAAAATGCTTATGATTCAATTTCATAATATGTCCATTTTTTCTCCTTTTTTTCTTCTGATGGATATAAAGAATTGCTAGTGTGTATTAATAACAGACATTTTAACTTGTATTTGGGAGGTTTGCTTGCTCTTTATCAATGCCGAACCAGCATTTAAAACAGCTCTGGATAGGTTATGCTTTGCCTGTTCTCAGCTTTTTCTCTCTTTTTATGGTATAATGGTCTGTCTATGAACTGGAATGAAGATAAAATGTGTACTGAAGGTGGAACACACTGGTGTTGTTTTGAAGGGGAGAAAATCTAATGATAAATATAACTTCTTTATAGAGAGACCTGTAAGTAAGTGAGAGGGAATGAATGGTTAATTCAAACACACGCAGAGGCACAATGACAGCATGCTTCCACAGTGGGTTTTGCCACCTGAAGGATTTGCCACCTCACTGAGCTTCCCCAGATCCCAAGGTTTCTTTTGAAATAATTATATCTTTAATAAGTGTTTCACTTTGTTTTTTTAGGAACTGGAAAGCACAATTCTTATTATTCCCTGTTCTCTGGGTGATGTAACTATTGTAGACTCAGCAGAGCCTGTCTTTAGGTGGGTTTTTGTGGGATTCTTTCTTGCACCACCACCCAATGCAGCCCGCTCAATGTGAAGAGAACATCAGCTCCAGAGCCATCTATACTCTCATGTCTTTGCTTCGTCTTTCCTCTCATCTCAGGCCCCCAGTTTTCCCACAGGGGAGGTTTCATTTACTGGAGGCCCTTCTGAAGTTTAACTGCTGGGCTGACTTCTCTCTCCGTGCAGGTACCCATTTCCATGCTGGGTACCACACTTTCTGGATGCCCATTCCCATTGTACCCCCACATCACCAGGGCATAGATAACTAAGAGATTTCACGTGAACAGAAGGAACTTCTTGCTGCATCTTCGGTAGAGACATTTTAGGTGTATGGCTGAGTAGCCCCAAGCACTAGGTTGAAACTATTTCTTATACTGGAAGGATCCAAATGGACCGATTTCTAAATCTGAATGGACTGATGTGTGTGAATCCTAGTGAAAAGTGTGACACAACAGACCAGTCAGTTTTGTGCATGTAGTGACCTTCTGCTGGCTCACAAGCAAAGCTACCTTGATTGAGGAAGAATTACTGACATGTCAGAGCAAGCATGGGAACAGGGGAAAGCATATTGAGCCTCATCTCATTGCAATAAGGTATTTTTTTTCCTATCTTCTTCCTTTTCTGTCCAGAGACCATGTCTACACAGAGTGGGTTGGTCTCTGGGCTTGACCATTGTTGGGTCGTTATGGGGAGTTTTTGCACTGCTGTGAGGAAGCTATGGGATTTCTTTTATTGTTCCTCCCCTGGGATGTGATCATTCTAGCTAGGGATGCTTTCAGTCCTATTCATGGTTGTTAATTGCTCTTGAACTTCTGGGGTAATCTCTAACTTGGAATCTATTTCTGACTCCCTGATCTCTGGGTACCCTGCTTCAAGACAAGAACTTCTGTGCCTAAGGAACTTTGAGACCAGAGGCAGAAGATATTTTCAATAAGATGTGACAAATGATACAAGAATTTCTCTTACCCTGAATTTGAGGTGTGGTACAGCCATGGTAGAGACTTTTGACCTTGGACTTCTCAGGCCAGGTCTGTTATGCACTGGCCTTCCTTGCAAGAACAAGGTGTCAGATAATGAATTATATTTATCATACTGGAGTTTTCCTGCCAGAACTTCAAATTCAGTCAGTTGCTTGGCTGTCAAATATTTATTGAACACCTACTATGTCAAGTACATGGCTAAAACTGTAGGGGCTCTAAAGATGACAAAAACCTCAAAAAATTAAATATGAGAGATGAGAAATGTACCTAAATAACTATAATACTGTGAGAAATAGAGTCCTAGGAGAGGTGCAAGATGCTCTGGGTATCCAAAACAGGAAGCAATACCATTAAGTGGAGATATAAAGGAAGTATTTAAAAAGACTGGCATTCAAGTTGAGTGTGGAAGGATCCACAGGGTGCATGAAGTTGGGTCAATTGGGTTGACCATGCCTACAGTCATGTTACATCTTTTATTCACTTAAGATGTTGATTGCTTCTTGATAAGAAAGCAAGGCAATTTCCAGTAACACATACTGAAGCCATACTGTGTCTTTCACTGTCTGTTAACATTCGCCTGTCCCTATTGAAAGAAGAATCTCTCAAGCTACAATCAGTTTCTCTTCCTTTGGTAAAATGATCTAGAGAATGCCTCCTCCCTATGGATAACAACTCTCCCTCATGGGAGGCTTCTTGAACTAGCACAGCTGGGTTTTTAGACACTCATGGGTTCATGTGCATGGCTTGGCTCGAAGCTTAGGTCCCTGAAGCTTTGGTGTGCCTCACTCCTATTCCCTTGGTCCTCCCTGCATTGTGAAAGCCAGGAGGAAGGAGGACTTAAAGTAGACATGGTTTGCATATCTCCATCATTGAGGGTATATCAGAGGATGGGAAGGTGTCAACTGACAATTCCAGGTTTGATTTCTGGAACCCCTGAATTTTCCAGGCCAAAGGGGAAGAAGTCTTTAATGAAGAATGGAATTTCTTAAAGCCCAAAGCTGCCAATGAGACACAAGGAGTCTGATCTCTGTTTCTCAATAAATTTAATCCAACCCTGGTCAGGCCAACCTTTATGAATATTCGGGACCACTGCAGCCTCCCAGAGCAAGTCAAGCCCTGCAGATCTCAGTCAGCTATGTGCACTCACTATAGCAGCCTCGAAGCTGGTGCTATGGGCACTGACTCTTTGGAATCTGGGGAATGTCCAGGTTTCTCCTACAATTAGTGCAGTGGTCCTGGGGCTTTCCAAACACCATTAATAGAATATGTAGAAAAGGAGGCCACAGATTTTTTTTCTGACCCTTTTCCCAATGCCCCCTCCCCCATTCCCTCAGCCCTACACACACATCCTCCCACAGTTTGTTCAACTTAATATCATGTAAGGCACAAAGAAGCAGGGCAAGCACGAGAACCTACCCACAGGTGGGTTCATTCCTAGAATTCGTATTTCCCATTTAAAGTGTGGCCTGGACTTTGATATATACTCAGATTCTCAAGTCTAAGTGGAAATGCAGAGAGTGGCAGTTCTGAGCATTAGAACCTATTAATACAACAAACAGTCTTGGCCTCCCAATTGGAATCCCCCAGTTACCTTGATCTCTTTCATTACAGTCATTCTCTCTTTAACTTCCACAAAATGAGTCTGTTGTTGCCAATTCATGGCATGGAATTTTTTCAGAATGGGAGGGATGGTGATCACCTGCATCTCAGATGCTGGCATTAACCAGATCAGCCTAGCATCCATTCAGAAAAGATGGACTTCTATTTTGCACAAGTTATTTTTAATTCCAAGCTTCAAGTTATTAAATTTTGAGCATTCCCTTTACCTCCCACCATCTGTGACTCTACTGAGCCTGACCACCTGTGCACCCCTGGCTGAGGGTGACACCGAGACACTCACTGGCTCCCATGTACCTCATACTCCACCTTGTCAGCTCAAGGATGTGTTCCTCAAATTGTCATTCATCTCAGATTTAGTTCATAATTACTCAACATTTTCTTCATGCTAGGCACTTTGCTCAGTATTTTCTTATTTATATTATCCAGCTTATTCTTTACAGTGACATTTTCTATGGGGATTTAACATAGAGCTTTATTTTGTAGAGGACTAACAAGGGGTTGAATGATTTGCCCAACTTCCCTTGATTAATGAAAGACAAAACCATGATGTGGGCTCTGGTGTCTTGATTGAAAGTCCCCTGCCTTTGCCATCACACCTCACCATGCAACCTCCCCTTGCTTAAGTTGGTGGGGGCACCTTACCTTTCTTTTCTTCCTGCTGCCTGATTGGAACTTCATTCCCACAACTGGTACATTTATTTAGCCCTGCAGTAGCCCCAGATGGCCTGACCTGGGTACAGACTACTCACATTGAGATGGCCTAAGAGCAGCAGCCCTGGGGCGTCAGCTTGAGTCTGACAAATGGAAAAGAAACTTTTTCCCTGAGTTCCAGTGATTTTCTCTGAAAAAAAAAATCCTAAAATGAATTCTTTAATGTAATTTTTAAGTCAATTGGTGTTTCTTTGATTTCTCCCAGGAGGTTCTTTGGGTAAGATCCATCCATGTCGTAGAGGAGAAATCAGGCAATGACTGACACCATTATGTTTTGGAACCCAAGGTGCTGAAAAGAAACCAAACAGCAAAGCAAACCTCTGTATCTAACAAGAGTTGCAGACTCCACATTGACTGACCTGAAGAACTGGGAGAACCTTGGCTCTAACTTTGCCCCCCAAAGCTCGTAAAGCCTTTGCTTTGCCTCCTGCCAGCTGTCAAAACTGAGGCAATCTCTGCCAATTTAAAGGAGACCTCCTCCCTCAAGAACCCAAGGCTCAGTCAGACTCTTGATCTCATGCCCAGTCTAGTCATTCTGTTAGTTAGTTTAGTTTTCTTACTCACTCATCACTCACCCAGAAAATCTCCCAGGCACCTGACTAGACCCTGTCCTCAAGCAATTCACAGTCTGGCAGGGGAGCTAAACCTGTACATCAAGGGCTGAATGGTAAGGCTGGAGGTGATTAATTCAAATCCAAGTCTCTGAACTCAAAAGAAGAGGAGATGGTGTGGGCATTACAAGCTCTCTGCTCTACTGTCTTTTGGAAGGATGGCATACTCTCAGTTTAGGACCTTAACACAATATATCCCCTATAAGATGTCCCCTCTTTTCCCCAAAAGTAACCCCTAGTGTGCACAGATACATTAGCTCTTTTGACAGCCATTTTTAATAGATGCTTCTTGAAAGATCACCAGGAGCCTTCTCAAAAGCAATGTTCTTTAGGAAAAGTGGCTTAACCAGAAAGAAGAGACAGAGAGGAAGGAGAGTAATAGAAAGATTCCTCTTTCCTTTGGATAGATTGCTCTAGAAAGAAAGTGTGGTGGCCTTGATCTGGAGACTTAAAATGATGAAGATCAGGAATTTAGGAATGGACTCTGTCTTAGTCAGTTCAGGCTTCTATAACAAAATCCACAGACTGGATGACTTAAACAGCAAACACTTATTTCTCACAGTTCTGAAGGCTGGGAAGTCCAAGATCAAGGTGTCACCAGATTCGGTGTCTAGTGAGAGGTCTCTTTCTGGTTTGGAGATGGATGCCTTCTTGCTGAATCCTCCCAAGATGAAGAGAGAGAGAGAGAGAGAGAGCTCTGGTCTTTTCTTCTTAGAAAGGCACTAATCCCATCAAGGGACTACACCCTCAAGACCTTATCTAAATCCAGTTCTCTCTCTCTCAAGGGCCTCACTTCCACATTCCATCACATTGGGGATTAGGGCTTCAACGTATGGATTTGGGGGATACAAACATTGCAGACCCCTTTACTGCCTGGCCTCCAGAAGATATGAAAGACCTGAAACCCAACAGCCCTGCAACCTCTGTAGGGATTGTTTTTAGCCATCATCTCTTTATGTCCACAGAACATATACTTCCATCCTCAGTTTATAGACTTACAGAGTTTAGGTTAAGCAGTAAGCTATGAACATGTACACAGGTCATAGAGAGTGTGAGATAAGGATATTTGCTCAGGAGCAGCCAAGAGAGAAACAGGGCATGGTGGTATGACATGGGGTAAATACAAGCCTTGTATCAGACAACAAACCTTCAATTTCAAAGGTTCCCTATGAATTGAGAATTCCTACACCAGTCCCTGCAGAACACTCTCACAATGCCCCTGTAGGCCAAAAATGAAATTTTAATTCTACTTAATAACTATTTTCTTCGGCGCTATTCTAATCTCATGGTGAATGTTGAGATATGTCTTGAAGTGCATTATCAAAAGAGCTTCTGAAGTCAAAACGTATCATATCTATTGCGTTCATCACTTAACAGGGACCTTTTCTAAAATGCTCCATATTAGTCTCCAGGTAAGTCCGTTTTAAAGCTACAGATTATATCAATAGGTTGTAGTTTGAAAAAAAAATCCTCACCATTTAACAGTGTTGAGATATAGCAGGTTTTTTAAACCTTTAAGAAACAGTTATAGCTAATTCCTTAATCTCCTAGTTCAGTACACCAAACTGGACCACTAAAAGTTCATCAGTAGTTTATCCAGCAAATGCTCTAGGCATGGCTGGGTGAGAGCAGGTTTAGGAAGCTGTGCTGTTACATCACAGGGCCAGGGAGAGCTGTCCTCCAGCCCAGCCTTCCCTCTAAGCAAAGTCGTGTCCCCTTGAAATGTGGGTGCGGTAGCAGGAGCACGGCATTCATTACCAACTCATCCACTAGCTCACGCACAGTTAAGTCTTCTGCAATGTGAAGATGACAGTCCCCAAGGTCCCTTCCTATCCTAAAATTCTGTCTATCAATAGTATACCCACTCATCCAACAAAATGTCTATGAGCTCTGAATTGTCTCCTGACTGGGAACTTTTTCTAAGAAACCCTCAGAGAAAAAACGAAACGAAACAAAACAAAACAAAACAAAACAAAACCTTACCTCCTCTCCTTTTAACAAATCCTAATGTCTATGAGCCTAAAAAACCAGGGGGATCTTCCTTAAGTCAAAGGTGAACATCTCCTAAATGAACTCTATTTTTCTCTTGCCCTAAAGGAAAAGATGAAGCTAACTTCTCACAATCCTAATAAGCATACTCAAAATATGTATCTTGAAGGTAAAAAAATTTTGTTTTGCTTTTTCTAATCCTTTTTTGTCATCTGTGTCAAGCAGCTTAAGTTATTGGGACAAAGACCATAGTATCTGCTCATCATAAGATGAGAGTCAACTCTATTGGATATACAGAGATTTTTGACCAAAAAAAAAAAAAAAAAAAGCAAACAAAAATAATGCCCTCAAAAGCCCTACTCTCTTTTGGAGCTCCACTTAGAGCAGACTACAGGCTTTGGATGCAGACAGTTATCTAACTTTGGTTCATGAGGAAGGTGTGGTCCTTTCCACAGAGGTGAATGAGTTGTCCACCAGCATCTCCTGCTTTCACGGGTAGTATCTCATTTGGTTTTCTCAACAACCTTGAGTAAAGTAGCATCACAACCAACATACAAATGAGGAAACTAAGGCTCTGCCTGAAGTCACATGGTTCCAAGGGAGTACAGGTCTAACCTGAGAACCTGACGCTCTAGCCAGTGATATCTAATTCCCATTCTTCTGGCTGGTAGAAGACAGTCCACTTCCCACCAATGTCCCTGCCCTGACAGTGTCTATTCTCCACAACACCATTCCTGGGCATCTCTTTCAGGCAGAGACAGATTCATAATTAATAGTAAATTGCTCTTAATAGTCCCATGGACCAAAAATGGGGCAGCACAGCCCAGTTCTGGGGCATTTTCACCAGGGTTCACATTGGCCTGGGGACAACAATAGGACCTTAGCACAGAGGAATCTTAGAGCGTTTCTTTAGCCTTCGAGGTGCATCACAATTCACTCCTAACTTCATTCTGTCCTTTCACTCATGTGAATACATTTGTGATCACCAATCATCAAATGTTATTCAATCATCAACCGCCAGATCAGAAACACATCATCTGTAGAGAGCAGATTGAGCTAGGCAGAGCTTTGGGGATTTATCTCAGGAAAAACATAGGCATTTGCTAAGGACTTTCAGGCAAGGCAGCTTACTTGTACCTTTTAAAATTCCTCGGTTCAAGGGAAGACCCATGGGAGCAGTCCCCATAGATCTCAGCTGGCTCAGAAGTGACTAACCACTTAGTGGCACCCACAGTAATAAGGAGAGGGCTTATTTGGGGCTCCCACCACCTCTGTACCCTAGAGGACCAGGTCTTGAGCTGTGTTTTGAGTCAGAGCTGAGTGAGGAGAACAGAGAATTTTTCCAGGGCAACCACTTTGCTATAATAGGGTGGGGTTGGGTACCGACTCTAGGAAACCTAGGTAGGAAATGAGGTTGGTGCAGGACGTCTTACAGCCAAAGTGATGAGGAAGTGTGAGCACTTTATGCAAAAAGCAAAGGATGTGCACACAGGTTCTACCTGAATCCACAACTCATAGGGATGGGAAAAATCATAAGATACTTGCTGCAGCTGAGCATGGCCGCCACCTCTACCCATGGAGTAGGAGCCAGAGCAGTGTGGAAGCAACAAGCCTGAAGGGTCTGGTGGAGCTCTCGTCTCTTCTTATGGCATGCTGTAAAATTTGTAGAGGAAGCCCCAATTTCCTCTGGTGGCCCACTGTAACCAAATAATTGAGTGCTTCCTCGGCTCACTGCACCTCACTTTATTTCAAAGGTAGGAAAGCTTTCTAACATGGCAGAGGAATTTGTGCTTCTTCCCTGTCTCAGAATGTAGGTGTGAGTAAAGGGTTTGTTCACTTAGGTCCCTCATGTGAGGCTGGTGGATCCAACTGCCTGGCCACTCCCAGGGGAATGAGAGAGGGTGCTCCTCACACTTATGTAGGACTGCAGGTCCCAAGCCCTAGATAACAACCTGGGACTGTCTAAAATAGTCCCCTTTCAATTTCAGCAAACCCGGGAAGACTTGGAGGAACTCAGAGGGACTAAATAAGGGGGCAGTCCAATGGGTCAAGAGTGGTTTTCGTGGGTTTGGGTACCAGGAGGAGGCTAGAGGGGCTGTCTGAGGAACAGGGGCTCTGTGTGGCCTCCACTGGCTTCTGGCCTGATGTCAAGGTTGCCACCCCTCACCCCATATGTGGAGAGAAGGACTCCTAGAGGCTTTCCAGTGCCTCTTGCCCACCTCCTAACCCATCCTGGACTGGTAGGCTTTACAAACCTCAAAAGAGGATGAGTTCTCCGTCACCCTTTCTTTCAGTCTCTTGCCCACACCCAGAAGAAAGGCTCTGGGGGACTGATGGCTCTTTTTCTAGGATGTAGTTTGGGGCCCTGGACTCTGTTCTCTACATCCTTTGCAGAACCCGAGGCTCTGAGAAGCACAATGGCCTTGACGCAGGCCATCCTTTTGCTAGGTGTGGGCTCCCCAGTCCCACCCGCTCTGGGCCCCCATTTCTGGTTTAACAGTTCTGTTTTCCTCTCCTGGGGGCGATTCTTGATGGCACAATAGGGCGTGACCCCCGTCGTGGTTTCCTTTGATCCAGGGGGTGGTGCCACTCCCTTTCCCAGGGACCTGGGACCAGGCTGCTGAAACACAGTGCAGCATTGCCCTGAGGGGCTCATGCTGAAATACTTCCTTTTCTGTCGAAGAACAACGGGAAGCTCAGTGATGTGGGAACAACGGGAAGCTCAGTGATGTGGGAAACTCCCTTCAGATACTTCACCCTTCAGCCCCAGATTTCCAGTCTTTGTTGGAATTTTAATACCATCCATTTACCATTTAATGAAGGAAGAACTTCATGCTAATGAGTTGTACAAATGACACCATTATTTTCTTGCTGTTTGAAGGGATAAAGACATAGTGAACTGTGTTTCTGTTCAAATATCCATTTCTTGTGCTGGGTTGATTTCAGACTGGTGCATTCTCACTTATCAGGGACCTCTGATTCTAGCAGAACAAAATCAGCTACTTACTCTAGTTACTGTAAGCAGACACATAACTTTTACTGTAATTTGAAAAACCTTGCACTGTAATGGTTAAAAAAAAAAGCAAATCTTATTGAAACTGATTTTGTATTTTTGATTACATCTGAATTTTCACATTTTTGTATCTAACCGTGACCACGGTAGTGCTTCCATAGCTTGTGTTCAAGGTCTTGTTTCTTTCCAGGTTGAATTCTTAGCATTGTGTTGATGCCAGATGTGTAAGGGGCAGGACTGGGGCCTGGCCAGCAGAGCCTGTCACGGGGTTGCGTCCTCCCCCCACCAGATCCCTGGCTGGCAACAGGAAAACTTGCCTAAACTGGAGCAAGCCGACGTCCCATTTCATTGTGTGAATTCCCACAGACAGCTCATGTCTCCAGCTAATCTGAGGCCACCGGTTTCGGCCAAACCTTTGCCAAGGACTCTCGAAACTGAGCTGCCCCCACCCTGTACTACCCAGCTTCCTGGGGAAGGGAGGACAGTTTTGAAAACAAAACTTGTGAAATTAATTTGTGATTATGATTTTTTTTTCCTTCTTGCTGGAAACGTGCTGGGAACTGACAGTATGGTGTTATCGCTCTCTCTGCTTTTCCGAACCAGTGCGCCTACTGTGTTCTTCTGTTGCTCAGTGGAGAAAATTCTAGACACAGACCTAACTACGGACTCTTCCCCTCCTGTACTTCTGGGTAGCAGTTCTCCCTATGTGTCCCTAACTTGTTGGAGTGTTTTCCTTCTTAGCATTGCTTCTCATATTTTATTTTTTTACTGAACAACAAGAACAACAAACCCACAAAGGAACAAATACTATCTTTCTCTTTTTCTCTCTTTCTCTCTCTGATGTGTAATGTTGTGTTGTCCAGATTCTGTATAAAAATATGTATATGATGTATCTGATATTTGGCAGCCACTGGCTGTTACTTTAACCAATATAATTAACAAAAATGCATAATGTTGGTGTTTGATTTTTTTTTACAAAAAAAAAACAACCTAGTTAAAGATGTTTGTGTATTTTTGCATGGTTCAAATGTACTTAGTGTGCTGACCAATGTCGTGGAGGTGCTCAGTGAAAAGGCCGGTTTACTTTTTGGTTCTAATGGTGATTGGTTGTGGACCAGACTATTTCCTATGATGTCCGTCTTTATGTTAGCATACTTCTGTTATAACTTGTTTGATGACTCAAGATTCAGCATCGTGTATCTATCTCTCTCTATTGTACTTACTGTTCCTTAAAACCAGGTTGTGGAAGTTCACCTCGTCTGGCACAGATGCCTCCATTGCCAATTTCTGCTGAGGTGTGTTCCGTGGAACTGGCTGTGCGGTCCAGATCTGAAGCGCCCCCACCCCAAAGGCAGAGGCTGCCATCTCTCCCCACAGAGGTCCATGCCTTTGAGCAGTTCTGTGGTTTTCCCTCACCACAGAGCATTTTTATTTTTCAAACGTAGTTATATACAGGAGGAGGAAAGGACAGGAAGTGAAGCAGGAATCTAAGAATTATTTATATTTTATACATAGTAGTACATATAATATAGACAGACAGACAGACTTGAAGTGTGAATTAAGCAGAAAGGCAAAGGAAGACACTGAAGGACTCAGAGAGAGACAGAGAGAGAGAGAGATCCTGAGTGTCCCTCCAGGCACATCCAGAACAGTCCCTCCAGAACAGTATGAGAGCTGCAGAAAAATGGCTCGTCCTTCTCAGTGCCTCAGTTTCACCGTATGTAAGATGAGGAAGTGAAATATTGTATTGGGGGTGGGGGGCAGCTACACTTTCTTGAGGCTCCAGTGCACTTAGATCGAGACCAGGCCTTTAACCCCTGAGGGACTTCATTGCTGTGTGCATGGAGAGCGTGCTGGCAGCGTGTCCCCTCTGGGCCTGCCCAGGGAAAGGTGGGCCTGAAAAGGCCCGAGCTATTCTGGTGTGAGATCCCCCTGGCCTCCAAAGTTGTCTCTGCGGCCAGGTAGCTTCTGCTCAGCTGGGAAGGAGGTAGGATTGGCAAGCAGCATCTCTGGAGAATGGAACTGAGCTTCCGTCCCCTGGAGTCAGAATCTGTGGGCCTGGACAAGGGAGTGGTCCATTTTATGTTTACCCACCAAACAATCTCTGATAGGTGCCCCCCCACCCCCACTACTGGGAACCAGCATACACAGTTGGTCTTAGAAGCAACTGTATGCCCAGTATTTGTGGTTCTGCAGACAATGCTCTTTTGACAGAAAAGTGTACCTGTCTCCAAATAGGACTGCTCACCCCCCTCAAATCTGGAGGTATGGGCAGTCCTTCCAGGTCTTTGGGCTTCTGGGTGCTGCAGTGAAAGATCAATCCTGACCACCAACCAGGTCAACACAAGTACTGCCCTTCTCACTCTTCCGAGAGAAGACCTTGGAGCGCAAACACTTCACAAGCACCTTGCCATGGGTACTTCGTCCTGCTGAAACACATGTGGCCATGCACCTTGATCTCACTGCTGACCACTGCTAGTGGACATCTTTCAAAATACATTGACATTAGGTTTGAATAGCACTTGCTACTTTTCTTCAGAGTCAAGATTGCCTGCAGTAGGGCAGGATTCCAGGGACATAGCCCATGCTGTTTCTCTCCTGCCTGGCTCTTCTTCCAAGGCCAGAACTTACCAGATGAGCAGCATGAACATGACCTTGTGGGCAGGGAGGCGGGGAGCCTCTCTCTTACCCTTCCCACAATGACATTAGTCAGGAGTCCCTAGGAACCTGTTAGAAAACTTACTCACCATCCCCAGATGCAAGGTTTATTCACTGTGGATGCAAGGCTCGTAGAGACCATGGTCTAGAATTCAGCCCCCACCTCATGCCTATTCCAGATGCATAGTCCGTTCCCCAGAGCCATGGATTATGAATGTCAGAGAGGATCTTAAGTTCACGTGGCCCAATCTCCTCCCTTTACAGATGAGGAACCCGAAGCCCAGAGAGAGATGAAGTACTTTTCCTACAGAAACACAGCTAGAACTGAGCAGAGCCAGAATCAGATCCCACAACTCCATGCTGTGTTCTCCCTCTCCTGACTTAGGACCAGTAGTCAGAGTCCCTCTTTTAATTCGTGAAATTCAGTTATTTCCCACACTACCATGTTTGATATAAGCCCCAGGGAAAGAGAAGAGTTTATTTTCTCAGTGACTGTAGGCAACATGGACACACACATACATAATCTCCCCCTCCAAATCCAGCTCTCTGGGTTTGGGGTTTTGAATAAGAAATGAGCTGATGTGTTATTTAACCATATTTTTTAGGAACAAGAAAGAATAATTAGAATAAAAAGCAGCAAAATCTAAATCTGTAACCTGCCCTTACCAAGTCTCTGGTTAAGAAAGGTTTTCCTAAATAACCTGTGTGGTCCATCCATCCACATGGCCACCCCACCTCTCATTTGGCCATTGCAACTTTTTTGGGTGTCTTCCATTCCCAAGGCATCTGATTTCTCCAGAATAACATTCCACAGTTCCTTTTGACTGTTTCATGGAGCCCATACCTTTTTAATCAAAACAATCATAATTTTTACCATAAATGTTTCCTTTTTCTCCTTCTCCTTTTCTTCCCCCCTTTTAATGCATCTGTCTCTGCTGTTATCTCACCCGAGCCACCAGAACTCAAGGTGCATTTTCCTCATGCAAAATGGTGGCCCCAGGGACTTCCGTGGGTGTCCTCCTTCTGAACACCGCCCAGACCTCCTGCCCTCACCTTCCCCTTTGGGAACTGAGAGCCATCTGGCTTATCTGGTTTGTTTTGCTTTGGACACACTCTTTGAGGTTTGTCCCCATAAACATGCAAGGATGTATCTGAAATGATTTTATGTAAATTTTCAAAACAAAGTCAGTGATTGACTAGCGAGGCCCTTGGTTCCCTATTAGAGCCATCACTGAGAATGAGACACCCAATGATTCCTGCGTCCTTTTCCCTCAGCCTCCAGTTCTTAATGTCTTTTTCTTATTTAATAGAAAAAAGTCTTTGATTCCAATTAGATTAGAAGGCCGTTTCTCTAAAGAGATCAAGTAACCTGAGTTGAAGGTTTTTAAAGGGCTTTATTCCCTTAGATGGCTGCAATTCCAGACCTTTTCACACCTACCCGTATCATAAATGTGATGCCCTCCTCCTTACCCTAGGCCCTCGATTAGGCTCCAGAGAAAACTGAGCATGGCCAGGGGCTCAGGAAGGACACTGAATGCCTTTCCTGGTGGTGGTTGCCCTGAAGAAGGGCTACAGTGACTGCTTTGTCCTTTCGTCCCATTAAACCTCAGGGTAGGGAGCGCTGGTCCGGGGACCTATTTGAAATGTTGGGGCTGGTGGGAACCCTGGAAGAAAACGCCCCCTGCTGGCTTTATGAGTACTTGTCACTATTACAATCTCAAGGCTCCTTGGCAGGTTTTTTAGAAACAGCCACCGGCTTTCTGAGGGAAAGAGTAGAGCCGAGGTATTTAAGGTTGATTTAAAAATGTAAATGCAACCAAAATATCCTAATCCCTGCAGAAAGAGTTCTGTGTTCCAATACTGGCTCTGCATTAACTTGCTGTGTGATTTTGGGCACTTAACCACTGGGTTCCATCTGTAAAATGAAGGATTAAGCTAGATAATGTCCAAGGGACCTTGTTTTGTACCGTGAATGATTTCAAGGCATACATTTCAACACATAGCAAAGCATCATTGTACACTGAAGTCCCACAGACCTACCAATCGACTTCAGCTCATGGCCTGCCCTGTGTCATCCATATACCACAGCTTGAGGGTCATATTTGCCTCGTTATGAATTTATTATAATACTCCTTGGGTTCTTGGATGAAATGCCCACTTTTCTTAGGACCAAAACAAGATAGCTTCTTCCAGAGAAAGGTCAGGCAGGGCACTGGTCCCCAGACAGCTGGCCATTACAACTGGCGTTTCTACTTTGGCACACATTGTCCCCATAGATGCCCCTTTGAGGTGATCTTGAATAATCAGAGTGGAGCCATTGCACCCACACCATTGCATCCTCAGGCGCCAGGCCTCGCGTGGAGAGTGCTTGCATTAGACTGCGATCTGGTGCTGCAGGGTGGAGGGCATGTCTATCTTGTTTATTGAGCTCACATGGGGTTCATTTGCTGGGGTAAGGAGTTGTACCTTTTAGCAACTGCCTCAGAGCCAGTTCTTCAATGCAGTCATGTCTCCAAGGATCTTGCCAGGAGTCTACCCAGAACGGCAGGCAGCTCTCCAGGTTTATCCTTCCCATAGCATTTCAAGATTTGTCTCCTTCACTCCAGAACTAGGAGCAAGGAAAAGTTTCCTCCATCTGTTCTGTTCAGTCTTCTGTATCTCCTGTGAGGGGATTCAAGTCCAAGGAGCTCCTTTCACTCCCTTAAGGACCCACCCAGGGGCTCACAAGCGTTGCAAGGAGTTCACACTCCCTTGGCCTTTGCAGCTGTCGTTGTGTCTGATATAGGGGGAACATTTTTGAACCCTGAAAAGCTAGTCCTGTCTCCAGCTGAGCACAGGTCTCATTGGGACATGTGAGCATCAGGCCTGGCTTTCCAGGATGCATGGTGTTCAAGGCTATTGAGATGGGCCAGACAGTCTGTAGCAAAGGACTTGTCCCAACTCTGCCCAAACCTTGGTGCTTCCACTTTTCACTAGACAGCTGGGTGCCCACAGCCTGCGAGGACTTCAGGAAAGAGAGTCTGGAGAGTAGAAACTTTGGTCAAGTTGCCCCAAGTCAGGGATGAGCCTTCTTTTCCATGGAGCCTTCCAAAGGGCAAGCCCTCTGCTACTGTGTACTGTAAATTCAGAGCTTCGGGAGCCGAGGCCTCCTGTGCTTGGGGAGATAGGTAGCTGAGGAGAAAGGGACTCCTTCTCACCTTTTGTTTACCTTCAATCTGGCTGAATTTAGCTGCCCTTAACTTCTAGTTTGCTAAAGTCCTTATTGCCTTAACAACCACCTAACAAGCAGTCAGAACCGGAAGAGAGAGCCCCTTTGGTGGCATTCATTGTGAAGCCCCATTCCTGTCCCTGTCTCCCCAAAGCTGCTGTGCCTGAAAAGAGTCCCAGCCCCATCTCCACAGAGCTGGGTTCACCTCTTGCTGAATTGGAAACGTTCCCAGGCTGAGGACAAACCCAGAACTGCTCAGGCGGAGAGATCCCCACGCCACATTGTCACTACTGACGACCTTTTCCATCCTTCCAACTTGCTTTGCTTCAGATCTGGACTCCTCATGCCCCCTCCCTTCCACCTCTCATTCTGGAGACCCTGCACACCCATCATGCTCGGGGCCGTTCCTGAGGACCATGCAGACTTTTTGTTCTCCTGAGCATTCTACCCACCTTCAGCTGCAGCACATTTCTTCAGCCTCTCCACCAAGCTCTTTAAAACGCAAGGCAGTTGCTGTCTTCCCATGGACAATAATGAATGTATCTACCGTAAGCGCAGACCGTGTAGAGAAGTGGCTGGGTTAATCACAAAGAGGGTTTTTGTAAAGCCTGTTTATTTTTTTAAGTCAGTTGTGAGCGTTTCTATTTTACCACCCTTCACATGGTTTTGGGGAACCCAAATCGTATCAAGGTCTCATGCCAAAACAAGCCAAAAGGTATTTTCTTTACCTTTTTCCTCCATGCACCATGATTTCAATGATTGTTTCAGTGTCATTTTAAATGTTTTCTTGTGACATGTACTGACGATAAAAGTCATCTTGACAAAAAAAAAGATTTATACATGAATCAGAAAGTATTTATTTCAATTTTGTACCTTTCCATTTTAATACATTATAATGTATTGACTCAACTGAGATAATATAAACAGTTCATTTTAATAACATGTGTGTGTGTGTGCCTTTTCCTTGAACGTGGCGGGGTAGGGGCAGATAATCCTGCAGTGGAAAATTCTTGGCATCCATGTGAGCAGAGCATGGCCAAAGGCTTTTCAGGGGCAGCTGGTGACCCCCCAGGAGAGGAAGAGATGGGGCAGGGGAAATGAGGAGGTAAGTGGGTGGGCCCTCCAGGTATCAACTGCCTCCTCGTGTACTGACACTGCAGGTAGGAACAGCCATGGAGAGGAGGCTATGTCCTCATGGCCCCTGAATGCAGGCTGGCAATCAAAGGTTGGGGTAGGGCCAGTAGGGGAAAACCCAAAGCAGATAAGGTAAGGAGAAGCTAGAGGGAAAACTCGACATTAAAAATGGGGCAAGGGGAGAGGAGAGACAATAAAAGTTCTGGGTTGCATTTTCTAGATCCAAAACTTTCTTCGCCAAAACCTTATGCTAGAAATTCTGCAAATAAATTCCTGGGGTAAGTCGCCTTCAAAGGAAGCCCACTGACAACCAGCACAGAAGTTTTTCTTTTTAAATCACTCCATAGGATAGTTTCTTATTGCTCTACTGGGAGACACACGAAGCGAAATACAGTCACACTCATCCAGTCTCTTTACTGGAGGGTGGGCAGGAAGGTAGGCGGGGTGGGCACAGGTGGAAGCAAGGGGGGGAACCTGGAGAAAGAGGCAAGAGGTATCAGTGGCAGCTGCATGGGAGGGTTCTATGGAAAGTTTTCCAAGCATATTTGGCAAACCTGGTGGTGATTCCACAAGGCCCACAGCGTTAATCTTTGCTCTTCTCTGCACGTTTGGATGTAATCCATTTTTTAAGAGTTGTTATCTGTGAGGAGAGAGGGGAACACTACTTGCAAAGAATCCATCAGCCCTTTCTTCCCAGTAGAAGTTTGGCCCAACGTGAGATTTCTCTCGGTGGGAGGGGAGTGGGGGGAGAGAGAGATTGAGATTGAGCTTGTGTTAAGTGGGGGTGTATCTAAGAGTCTGGGAAGACAGGCGGCACGTTCTCAACAGTCAGGCATCTGATTGATCTCCTTCAACATTCCCCTTCTCTCCATTCCCTTCTCTTTCCTCCTCCCAGCCTTTGGACGCAACTTTCTCCACCTGCCCTCCTCAGGCTCCTCCCCTCTGGCCCAAGGCCCCTGAAATGCAGGCTTGTCTCAGCCAGCAAGGGCAACACATCAGAGGATGGCAGCTCTGGAGGGTGAGTCAAGGGGCTTCCCTTTGCTCCTTCAATCACTCCCACCCCATCTCCAGTCTCTTCTTCTGAGAACATTGTGTGCTCTGGACAGGAGGCTAATTCATGGATTCTTTCAAGTCCTAAGCCAATGCTTTAGAAACAAATCAGCGGCCCATTATGTCAAGTAAATGACTCTTCAGCCCTATGAAGGGGCAAGTTTGAAGTCTCATCTATCAGGAAAGATGGAGAAAGCCCCCTTCCACCCACCCCTTTCCAGATGTCTTTTCCAAAACTCATATGAAACTGATGGGTAGTCTTTAGCTTTCACCGAGTTCAGCTGTTTAAAGGGAGTTTAGATTCTGAGGAAAGGATGTGGAAGGCTCTAATTATCTTAAACTAACATCCTTCCTAAATTATGTTTATCTGCTTTGCTAAGTGGTTTCATCAAGGGCAATGAAGACCCTTATTTGGGGAGTTTGTTCTTGGGCAATATAAGTCCAGCATTTCAGGTTCTTTTCCTGTATATTTACATTTGGGGATTTGTGATTCTGGACCCTCTTTTCTCTGTAACTCATAGAGAAGTTCAGTCTGCCTTGGTCGGGCCCTCTGGCAGCTGGAGTTGGGTGAGGGAGGTTTTAAAGGGAGAATAAAAGAATAGGGAAGGGAGTGAGTGGAGGCTCAGCAGAGTCAGGGTAGTGAAAATTTATAAAAAGTGTGAACAGTGGAGCACCTACGTTGGCTGGCATCTCTCTCACACCATGGAGATTTCTTGCTCAATCCCCTTCCCTACCCTCCAGTCCTCTTCCCTGCATTATTTGAGTGTAAAATATAGCCAGTTCAGCACTAGATTGTTTAATGTATATCATCTCAGTTAATAATCATTCACCCAGCCCCAAAGTAAATATTATTATCCCATTTCAGAGATAATGAAATTGACTCAGCAAGGTTAAATAATTGATGATTTAGAAACACCAAGCCCACCGATTCCACTCAGCCTAGGTTTCCTGACACCCTGGCACCAGTCCCTATGCAGCCTCTGGACACCACCCTTAGCCTTTATTCTTTAAAAGCTGGGGACAGTGCTTGGAAATATGCCAAAAGCAGGTCTGGTCCAAATAGCAAACTCCCACACGGCCTCTTGTTTTGAAACTCATCATTCACCTGTGATTTGTTATACAGAGAAGGATCCACAAAGATCCCTAGTGCAGGGAAAAGGAATGTTTAAGATGAAAAATATGTGGATTGTAGCCAACAGTGTTCTGGTGAATGACTTGGTTAAAAACAGAATCATCATCACAACTGTTATGCCTACAACTACTTCTTTATCATTTCTGATTCACTTTCAGGCATGTTGTCCCATTTGGCGAGGTATTATTACCTTCTCCATTTTATAGGTATGGGAACCAGGCCTCAGAGAGGCCTGTTGACTTCCCTGCCCAAAAGGTGGCAGAGCCATGCCTCGTTTCTAGGACTGTTGGCTCCCAAACCAGTGCTCCTCCCACCATATCACCCGTCACTATACCACTATACTACCTCGTAACACCAACCTTCAGTCTTAACAACAATCCTGCATCCTCCACCAGGGAATAAAAGAGGGGCTCCTTGACTGTAATGGGGGTCTAAGTGGAGCCCTGCTGGGTCTGGTTAATGATGGATTTGCCATTACTGCCAGGAATAGGAAATCAGGAGGAAGAGCTCTGTGGCAGAAGGAGCAATGAAGCATTTTTTACGACAAGGCAAACAACCACAGCAGATGTGGAAGAAGCCACAGTCCCAGCCCAAAAGTTCAGGAGGAAAGTCCTCTTGGGAGAAACTTGCAAGGAGGGGTGGCTGAAATCATGAAAGAATGAGCCCTAGAAGGGAGTGAGGCTTAAGGAGAAAAGAAGACTAAACAAGAAGCGTAGGTGATTGCTAGAATAGACATCTGCAGGAGGAAGCAATGATAGCAAAGGGAGAGAAAAAATGTAAGGAAAGCAGAATACGACAAAGAAAACACTTAATGAATGTCAGGCACTGACAGAGAGCAAGGATGGCAAGATCTGGGAAAGGCTTCAGGGTTCAGACGAAGGTTACTGATGACTTTGGAAGGACCCATAACATAACATCCTCACCCTGCGAAGACTATAAAAGTGTTAGGTCTTACCCAGACTTGGGCGCCAGAGGGAATAAGGTGTTGCAAGCCTGGTCCCCCATTTGGAGCCAAATCTTGGAGTTGGTAGACATGCTTTTACTGCTGGCTTTGGCTTCCCCATGGTGAATTTGACTTTAAATAATCATTAGTTTCATGAAGAATGGAAGCAGCCCCAAGCAGGATCCTAATATCAACAAATGAAGCTCTTCTCCTGATTGCACTTGGTTATCACCTGGACAAGGGGTGTTTGTCCCAATGCACAGTGTCTGGTAAACTGAATGGAGTCCGTGCCTTGGGCTCACGGCCTAAGGGAGACTTCTTCTCTGCCTGAAATCTAATTCCTTCCCCAGCTCACTAAAGACCTGCAAGGCCACCACCTAGATATATGCAGAGAAGACAGAAAAAGCAAGATAGGTAAGCCCACCCCAAAGAGACAACCCTGGCTCAGCCCATTTCTTCTGCTGCTAGAGAGAAAGCCCCATTCAAATGTATGACATGTGACTTTCACCACACACAGTGACCTTGATCACTAGAAAATGCGGTCCAGTGAGTATCTTGAAACCTGGACCCCATCAGCTGAGTATGTCTTTGTCTGGTGGAGTAATAAGCTGGAGCATAGGGCATAGGATACCGCTTTTGATCTCCGCCCCTGGCCCCCAGCAAGCTGCTAAATTATGTAAGATGGTGCTTTTTATGGCTTTGTGATTCATATAGCTGAACTTTCTACAGATAGTTGACTTTTTAAAAATGGTTAAGTATGGACAAAAGCCCTAAACAGACATTTGCCCAAAGTGGACACAGTAGTTCTCACTTATTCACTGGGGATAAGTTTCAAGGCTCCCCAGGGGATGCTTGAAACTGAGGATAGTACTGAACCCTATATATACTATGTTTTCTATACATACATACCTATGATAAAGTTTAATTGATAACTTAGGCAATTTCATGTATAGAAGATTTGCTTCTCACTGTAGATCCTAGCAACCTCAACATATGGTTTTTTTTTGCTTCCCTTATTAGGTCAAAAACTTTCAGCTTTTCATTCTTTAAGCACTGTATGGCTTCTTTGGCACATCTGAATTGCTAGCATCACTATTCTTGCATGTTGGGGCCATTATTAAATAAAATAAGGGTCCCTTGACATCGGCACTGTGATGCTGAGACAGTCGATCTGACACCCTCAGTCATTACTGAGTGGCTCACAGACAGGGAGCACATGCAGTGGGGAGACAGTGGACAAAGTGACATTCATGTCGCAAATGTAACAGAGTGGGACGATGTAAGATTTCATCGTTTTACTCAGAATGGCATGCAACTTAAAACTTACCAATTTTTTCCTGGAATTTTCCACTTAATATTTTCAGACCACAGTTGGCCAAGGATGAGTGACACCAGGAAAGTGAAACCAAGGAGGATAGGGGACCATTGTATACAGATGACAAGTAAACACACGACAAGGTGCTCAGCATCATTAGCCATCAGGGAAAGGCCAGTTAAAACCACATAGGACCATGTGACTAAAAAACTCGACAACACCAAGTGCGAGAGAGGATGCATAGGAACGAGACCACGCATGCGTTGTGTGTGTGGGGAAGTGAAATGGTACAGCTACTCTAGAAAACACTTCTTTAGTTTCTTACAAATCTAAAACGCACTTATGTAATGACTCAGCAATTGCACTCTTGAACATTCATCCCAAGGAAATGGATATTTATGTTCGCACAAAAACCTATACAAAAATGTGTAGTAATAGTCAAGAAATGGAAACAGCCCAGATAGCCTTCAACAGATGAACGGTTAAACAGTGACACATCTACACCTTAGAACACTGCTCAGCAATGAAGGAAGGTACGGGCTGTCGATGCACGCAACTGCGTGGATGAACCTGCAAACACCAAGGCTGGAGATGGCTGGCCTGCCTGCAAATACTGCAGTTGTCCTTTTAATGGGAAGAGAGTTTCTAAGCCATAGTATGAACTTCTTCAGCACTCCCCTCTTGGATATCTAGAAATTTCCATGGAGTTGTGTCATAAACCAGTGCCAGGCAGGGCTGCTTGGGCAGAAGTAGAAAGGGGGTCAAGGTGCAGAGAGCCGCAGCCAGGAGAGAGAATCAAGAGACTGGGGGCCAGAAAACCAAAGAAAGTCAAACCAGGGTCAAGAAGTGGATGCTTAGAGGCCGAAGGCCCCTAAAAGACACAAATTCAGATGTTGAAGCTGAAAAGTTGGAGAGAATCACAGCTGAGGGGAGTCTGGAGTCACACGTACTCACGGCAGAGCAGAGCTGCTGCAAACAGGCGGCGTGTGTTGGGAGCCAGGGCATCTGCAGGGGCCCCAACCACAGTCAGCTGGTTCCCCGTTCATGTGTTTCTGCCGCAGGCGCATGCTAAAAACGTCAAGGGTTTTCGGAAATATTGGCAGACTTCTGTCATCTGCACCTATAGCAGGTCTCCAGCAAGCCCTGGATTGAGTGGATAAGACGGAGTTAAATTTCAGGCCAGATACTTACATCTACTCCGCATATAGACAATACTTTTAAAGGGGGCATGCATGCTCCCTTTCACATATTAATACATAGCATATATATATTTAAAATAATCTGGTATAATAAAGAAGTAACATGTTGTTATGATTTTAAAGTTCTGATAATATAGAAATATCTATGGCAGAAAATAAAGTCTTTTCTAATTTCTTTCCCCAGTCTTCTGAAAGTGCCAGTATTCACAGTCTTCCCAAGTCTTCCCATGCACATGCTAACTGCATATGTATATATGAGGTCTATCCAGACAGCAACCTGCCATGTAATATGAAAAATAGAGATATTTATTGGAGAAGATACAAGATACAAGAAACATTGTACATAGGACAATGATACCTCGGCCCTTCAAAGTAGGCACCTTGGGACCTCGCACAGTTCTCCCAATTGCCATCATCTGCTCTGTTGTGTTTTCCTGAATCTCTTCAATGGTCTGAAATCTCTTCCCTTTCAAAGGTGATTTTAGTTTGGAGAAAAGCCAGAAGTCTCAGGGCACCAAATCTGGGCAGTAGGGGGACTGAGTTACCTGGGTGATTTAATGTTTTGCCAAAATACTCTGCACAAGACATGATGCATAAGTGGGCATATTGTCATGATGAAGCTGCCAATCACCAGCTGCCCATAGCTGCAGCCTTCTGAATCATCTGAATAGTTTCCACAGAGGAATGTTCAAGCTTAACGCAAAATTTGATGCATATTCATTGCTCTACTCACTCAGTCATTTTGAATGTGACAGCCACAGAGTGCACATGCTCACTCAATGGCATCTACTGCCCCCACTGACTAGTACAGTGAAGTCATCACTGTTCACACATGAACATTCCAGTCACTCTCCTTGGCTGCCAGGTTACATGGACGTCATGCAAACTGTTCTCATTATATTAACAATGGCTGGACTTTTCCTGGACGGACCTCATATATATAGACTATTATATATACTTATTTTATTTTTAAAAGTGGGATTTAAAAATGAGACACCTACAGTTTTGCAAATGGTATTATTTACTTAACAATATCTCTCATAACAAAGTTTTTTAAAGGGACTAAATGTGAATGAACTACGTGTAAGTCAAAAATGTCCTAAAGGCCTTAGAGAGATTTCCTTGAAATATCCCTCGATGTGCATATCTGTGCTCCACGATCATGGCCTCCTCCTTGCTACCTCTTCAATCAGCAATGACCCAAGCTAGTGGCATACCAGGTCTGCAGTTATGAGAGGTTCTATGTCCAAAGACAGCCTCCTTGCTCCTGGGATCTCTGTCCTGGGCAGATCAAGATGGTGGCCATAGTGTAATTAAAAAACAAAACTAAATGCACTCAAATAGAGACAACCATTTTTTGGAGTTCCTTCTCCATGCCAGCCATTGTCCTAAAATACTCTAGGCCTTCCTTAAAATATTCATTAAATGGCTTCCTCTAACCAGCATTGCAACCCTCTGAAGCAGGTACCATGATTATCCTTACCAGGCAGATGTGGACAGTGAGGCATAGAACATTTAGTAACCTGCCCAAGGTCAGCAACTGGTAAGTGGCAGAAGGAGATGAAAGAGGGACATGAAGAATGTGGATGGGGCAGATTGGGCCTCAAGAGCTGCCCCTAATTCCCAGAACAAACGGGAGTGGTTACTCAGAGTTTTATAGCACTAGAGCTATTATACTATGTGTCCCCATGTTTTTCTGCTTAATCCTCACAGCAACCCCCTGGGATAGCAGGGAGGAATCAGAGAGGGTTCATAACTTGTAGGTGTCGGGGCCAGCTTTGAACTCCCTAACTGTGGAGCTCACTGCACCAAGGAAGACCACCACAGGGAGGAGAGGCTACATCACCACAGCTCCATGGGCCGTGGACTGCTTACCCAGAGAGCAGCAGAAGCAGGAAACAAGATTCTAGAGGGGTCAGGGAGAGCCCACAGTGAAGGCTGGGAAACCTCCTTAGGAGATAACTGAATGTCCACTCATAACCACCGAGGTAGAGTCCCCGTGTGACATGATGTTTTCCCACTCTTAGGACAGGGGTCCTCAGCCAGCAGCTCTGGTTTCTCAAGTGCATGCCTAAGTCAGCCACCACCCTGTCCTCCTTTCATCACCCCAACTCCCACCCCACTTTCGTTCATTCCCTGTGCAGGCACTTCCCTGCCCCCATCCCCCTCTACCCTTCCCTCTACCACCTGCCACCATGAAAACATCTCAAGATATAAGAAACTAAAATGTCGTCACCTTCCTCAAAAGCTAGAGAAGGCTAATAATCTAAGGCAATAAAACAGTTATAAGACAGTGAAGAAATTGGGTTTTTTCCTTTGATGTCATTATGTGAATTTGATCTCTAGGTGCGATTTTCCACTGATCTCTACAGATTTTGTAAAAGTGTGAAGTCATACCACTCAGACAGGCAGTGTGAACAGAGGCAGAATCTCGGACCAGACCCGCTGGGGGAAACCAGAAGGCATTTCTGAACTGCAGTCCACAGAGAGCAGCTCTGCACACTGCTCTTGGCTAGGTTTTGTCTTCCTGTTCGAGCTTCTGTAACAAGAAAAACTATTACAGGAGGCCTGGGAGATGAGAGTCCTGAGTTTGTATTAACTGGGCATGTCAACTTGAAAAAAAAAGTATCACCGACACATTCGTCTGACTCAGAAACATCAGCAACGGGAACCAGGTCAAATTGAAAGCAGGTGGAGGGAAAGCAACCTAGAAAAACCGAACACTTTCCCCCCAGGGAATGGGTAGATAAATCCCAGCAAGACATCATATCAAGCACGCATTTCTAGTGTGTTGGATCTCAGAGTGGGCAGGTGCTTCTCAGCTCGTGATCCTCATGGGGCCTGACAAAGGCGTCCATGAGGAATGCAGGGAGATCCTCCAGGGAGTGATGAGCTGTCCACTCTTTCAGGAACAGCAACTAGGTTGGCGCATTTGGGGAGTTTATGATGGACACAGGTCCCCTGAGAACTGGCAAAAGCAGACACCAAGGGTCAGGTCGCTCCTCCGTAGGCATATTAGAGAAATATCGTCAAAGGGCGGCAGCGAAGGGTGCAACAGAGGCCAACAGCAAACATCCACAGCAGAATTAGCTTTAAACAGATGAGAAAGCAAAGCTCTCCCTTCCCCTCAGTCTGCTCCTGGGCTCCCTGCCCCCAATCACCACACTATACACAGTTTTACTGAAATTCAAAACGCTCTTTCGAATGTTCACTGTTGTTTCTGGTGGCGGTGGTGGTTTTTTTCCCCTACTTTATGTCTTGTCAGGTTTATCTGTCTTCACTAGTGAAAACTTCATTTGATGGTAAAATCTGGTTTGTTGGCTTAAAGCTTTCATGTTTCTAACTTGTGAGTTACCATACAGGACAATTTTACCTTGTACAGACTGGACTTTTGTAGATATACACAGCTGGTGCAGGAATGGTAGAAAATTGGAAACCTTCAGAAAGTATTAGGAACATCTGCTTCTGGCCATGACAGAATAATGGATTGGATTTACCCATCCATCTTAAACAACCATGAAAGTGGGCAAAATATAGAAAACAGTGGTTTTCAGACATTTAGCAGTAGGCCATGAAGAATGGTGACCCCCTGAGAGGTGGGGTGTAAATGAGATGAACTCTTATTGTCTTTTTCCTTCCTGGAGAGAGTTTCCAAGCGGGGGAGGGGGGAAGCACCAGGAGGAGGAGTGTGAATAGAACCCAGAGGTCTCCATCAGTGCAGAAGACCAAGATAAACATAGCTAGGACCTGCAGGGCTGTGACGCAGGCAGAAGAGAACTACAGAGAGGGAGTCCCCCCCATACCCACACAGGGTCCCCTCCAATCTTCCAGGGATTGCCGAGCAAGGGACACGTGTACAGAAACTGTTGGGAAAGAATCACCTGAGAAAAACAAAAAGGAAAACCATCAGAGCTTACCTGCGGGCCAAGAATAATTTGTGTCACCTGGCCGGTGTGGCTCAGTTGGTTGGAGCATCATCCCGTGCACTAAAAGGATGAGGATTCAATTCCCAATCGGGGTACATACTTAGGTTACAGGTTTGGTCCCAAGTGGGGGTAACCAATCAATGTTTCTCTCTCTCTCCCTCCCTCCCTCCCCCCACCTTTCTCTCTGGATCAATAAATACAGGGTCCAGCACAAATAACCCCTTTTTTATTACAAAATCATAAGCATGTAATTTTGTAACATAACAACATCACACTCAAGCACACCATATGACATTTTACGTGAAATGTTCAAATTAAAACTATAAATTATTACACCCATATTATTACTCTACCAACCACACTCAAGCAGGCATTACTTCTGCCGGACCCTGTATGTGTGTGTGTGTGTGTGTGTGTGTATTCCTTTATATATATATATGTATATATACATATATATATATAATTTTTTAAAGGATAACTTGAATAACTCATGTCTCCTGAGCAGAAAGAACTTAGAACGCATGGAGCACCACACAGAATCCTCAGTGGAGTGCCACCTCCATAGCGGGAACAGATTATACCTAAATTAAAACACTGTTGGGGGCCCATCTAACAACAGAGCTTAAAAGAAAGTCCTGAAAAGATCAAATTGTTCCCAAGGGACTTAACTGGCTCCCAGAGCAAAATATTTAAAGGAATAAAAAGCCTGGCATGGTGTAAACAGTTACCAGGTGTATAAAGAAGCAGGAACGTGTGAACCAGAATGGGGGAGCATTTTAAAAGCATTAGGAAGATTTAAAAATAACCATAACCTTACCAACCAGAATGACCTTAGTTAGTGATAAAATACATTTTTTATTCAATACGTTTTTTAAAAAATTACATTAATTATGGATAATCAAACTTAGGTACAACTTGGTATTCTGATTTTCTGCTTTTACAGTCTTAAGCCCTTTCTCATGTGCTTTATTCCGCTTTTTTGGTTATGAGAACCAATGCTCGCTTGAGTTGCCTCCAGTAATAGGAAGTGTATTATGAGACCACCAGCAATAAGGAAATAGGAATCTCAGCTAAGACCACAGGGGAAAGAAAACAAATGACTGGACCTTCCAGGAAGCGGAGGGTGGAGGCTGCAGTCAGGGATGAAAGTTCACTCAGACCCAGAGCAGCCCCAGCGCCCCAGCAAGAGCTGTGACTGCTCCCTCCCATGCCCCACCTTAAGGAGACTCGCCACCCACTCCCTCAGTAGTCCTCTTGGCGCACTGTCTCCATTGCCGACAAGTATTCCTTTGCAGGAATACATGGGTTGGGTATCCATTTGCTGGTTGGCAATCACCACGGCTGCTTCCAGTTCTTGTCTACAGTGAATAAAGCTGCTATGAATTGTACACAGATTTTTGTTAAGATCTGGTTTCTTTTCTCTTGGGTAAATACCCAGGAGTGGGATTCCTGGATCACATGTAGGTTTATTTTTACTTTTAAATAAAAAGTGGATATAAAAATTAAAAAAAAAACCTTCCAGACACTGGTGTTATTTTTACTTCTCTTTCTCCAGGGAGATTGGTAACAACATTCTGTGGGAATTCCTTCTCTCTCCACAACCTCTCTCTCTCCTGCCTCTTCCTCACTGTCAAAGTGAGACAATCACAATCAGAACTTTGAAAACACACTTTATATACCCCTCTCCGCTAACTGGTTGCTTCTCTCTCCTTCCCAGCTCAAATTGCCCAGAGACAGAATCTAATCAGTGAAGCTGATTACATCATCCCAAGCTTGCCCAGTCTTCACACCTGCACACATCAGTGTCGGTTGGCTGCCATGAACCGGCCGCACACCTCGTCCAGTCATCTGTGGCCTGGCAAAGAGGTTCCCATGGTAGAGATGGGACTTCTGCATGTGAAGTAACACAGGGCTGCACTCTTGGCCAAGACTGTGAGCTGAGCAGTTTCCCATACAAGGGATGGTAGATGAGGCTGGTGTCCTGACATATAACTACACCAGGATTCACTTAGTAATTTCCTTGTTGTTGGACACAGGTTGTATTCAACCTTTCATCTCATGTCTTAGGCTGCAAAAGACACTTTGGAACATGAATATTTGTATAAAATTGATAATGTTTCCTTAGACCCCCTAGCAGTCATACTACTGGTTATGAATATGTGACATAAGTGATTTTCAAACTTCAGCATGCATCAGCATTGCTTGCAGAGCTCAGTGAAACACACAGAGCTGTGACCCATCCCTACAGTATCGGATTCAGTAGGTCTAGTGTGGGGCCTGAGTATTGCATTCCTAACAAATTTCTAGGCAAGGCTGACATTGGAAGAAGGATTTCTCTCCTTCCAATGCTTCCATAGCAATTTGTGCCTCTTCAGAACATTTAACATAATCTGCCCTTGTGTTAGAATTAAGATGGCATGTATTCATTCCCACCCCCCCCCGGCCCAGAACAGGAGCTCTGTGAAGTAGCTTCTGTTTCGTTTATCTTTTTACTAAAGTGCTAAGCAGGGAAAGTGTATTTCAAAAAAAAAAGCATGTTACGTAATCTGTTGCCTAATTTCCTTGTTAGTCTTTCCTTTGTTGTATTAATGCTTCTCCATGTTCCCTCATCTTTATTATTTGCAGACACTGAAAAGTTGTTGCCACTCAACTTTTGCTTCACTCTTTAAGGAATAGCAGCAATTTTTTCATGTCTGGATTTTATACTTTGTCTTATCATCAACTATTCTCTATCTAAATTGCCCTTGGGTTGGAGGAAGGTGGAAGGGATTGCTGGGGAAGATAGGATGGGCTGGCTTAATTTAAGCAGTGCCACAAAGGCTTGAACCTAGATCTTAAAATTAATTTTTCCATTAGCAGGCTTGAAATCAAAATCAGAACAAGATGTTTGTGAAAGGACTTAGAAAGTATTAAACCCTTCTCTAACTTATGGAATTATTAATGTGAAAACCTAGGAAAGGAAAACACTTAAAAACTAACTTTCCCGACTTTATTTCCGTCATACTCCAATGACAAAAATTAGACATTCAGATGAAAACGAAGAGGCTAAAAATGTATAAACTTAGAACATTTAGGCTGAAGTTAGAAGAGAGCCCCTCATGAATCTATTACAGAAGCCACAAAGGCCCTTTTGACTCAGACTTGAGGCATTTTCACTCCCAACGGTAATAGAGTAAGAGATTATGAGTGAACTGGCCCTCACGTTCTCTGAACATCATTAGGTGAGATCCTTTCACTCTGGTTCATTTCACCTGAATCGACAGCCTCCTTCTTCAACTGACATGTCTTACTTAAAACAGAATCCACAACCCATTTTCAAGATTTTTGTTTGGCATAAGATCAACGCCCCAAGGAAAGTACTTGTTTGCAATTACATACATGAAACACTTACCATGGGTCCTCTTGACAAAGCATTCCCAGCTGCCCCCTTGTCGGATGAAGCTTGCCCCGTAGCAGATTCCTCAAGAAAAGGCTTGTGAGTGTAGCATTCCCTGAGTTCTGGCATGTTTAAAACCAGTTTGCTATAGACCTGCTACTTGAGGGACAGCTTGGCTGGATATAAAATTCTTGAGTCCTATTTTCTTTCCTTCAGTTTTTAAAAAATAGTACTCCATGGTTGCCTTCCTTTTTACATTGATATTGAAAAGTCTGATATTGATCTAATTTGTTGTGATTCATTAATTCATTTACATTTTATTATTTTACCTAAGGATTTTCTCTTTGATAAAGCCTATTAATTGTACTAGGAGATACATCTTGTAGTTGAGTACTGTAGGTCAGTTCTTCCAGGTACTTGATGAGCCATATATAAATAAATAAATAAATAAATAAATAAATAAATAATTGAATCTTCTTTTATTTCTGGAAAGTTTTCTTGGATTATACGTTAGTTTTAAATGTTAGTTTTGTTTTGTTTTTCTTCAGGGATGACAATTATATATATATATTTCATATTTATATATTCCTCTTTGCCTCTATATCTATATATAAATATATATTTATATACAATCCTCTTTGCCTCTCTTCCATTTCAACCACTTTCTGACACTCTTTTACTTCTTTTATTTTCATTTCCTTAATAGTTCTCTTGGCTTTATTTACTATCTCTTATTAAATTTTAATTTGAATCTCTCCTTTGGGTACCTTGCAGTTTAGTCCTCATTTATGATATAGTTTTGCCTTTTTCCTTCCATTTCTTTCCTATGTCAGATCAACTCCCATGTCACTTTTCCTGCTTTTTGTTCATTTCTGTTAATGCCAGATTTCTGATTCAAGCGTGTTCTTTTCCCTCCATATCATCAAATGCTCCCTTTCATGCTAATATCACCCACTGATGCTTTCAGAGATCATCCTTTTTTCACAGATGCAAACATTGATGTCAAAAGTGGTGAAATGCCTTGCTCAAAGTCACGCTCCAAGCTGGTAGTGGAATTGAGACTCTGTTATGTTTTCTGACTGCTTTCCCCCCTCTATACTATATCAAACTCGCGCTTTTTAGGAATGAGCTAAGTTTAACTAACAAGATTCAACTCTATGTCTTTCATAGATAAAACTTTAGTGATATATCTGAAATATAATATAAAAATGCAACATGTGAGAATTCCTTATGATTGCACATATTGTGTAACTAGCTTTATAATTATGTACGAGTGTAGAGAGACATAGAAATAGATACTGAGAAAGAGACTGAGATTCACCAGAGACACAGGAAAGAAGTAGCAGTCATCCATCCCTGCTATTGATCTTTACTCTCCTGAAGGCAGGTGACTAGCTCAGATGACTTATCCAAGTACTTTCTAGGTTCAGTTCTTTGAAGTATTTTGAAAGCATTTGTCACTATCACCAAGACATGCTCTTCAGAAAGCATTTTCTTGAACAGGAAAAAGTATTTTTAACCCTGAGTTAATGCATACTTTGATTGCCTGCTATGTAAAGTAAGGTCTGTGGATCATGAGCACCCACATTCTTGACAGTTTGTTAGAAATGCATAATGTCTGGCCCCACTCCAGATCCACTGAATTAGAAACTGCACTTTAACAATATCTCCAGGGGGTTCACACACACGTTATAGGTTGAGGGGCACTGATCTAAGAGGGTCTGCCAACAGACTGAGGAGTAAAACTGAATGTCTTATATTGAATCACCTTCTTTTTAAAAGTGCAATGTCCACTCCCAGATGATAATCTTAAAATATAGATTCTGTAATTTTTTAAAACCCCTAACTTCATAGTATTTTTTTTTTCAGTAGATGATCCTCATAGATGTTTCATAGACACAAGGGATGCTGGAGGTGCAACAAACCTTGGAAACCATGCGTCTAAATTGCATTCACCCAGATGCAGAACCCCTCCTAATCTACAACATTCCTTTGTGGCCTCTGACTGAACATTTCCAAGAAACAAAGCTCACCAAATCACAAGACACTATCATTCTTTTCTCTTCACTGTCACACTTGACGCCCTAGTTTAGTTCTATTACCTGGACCATGGCAACAGTGTTATAAACTTCTGTCTCAATCTCTCTGACCATCCTAGAGACAAAATTATCTTCCTCAAATCATATACCAACATATGTGATACTTGAAAAAAAGGCTGACTTCCTGATCAATTTGCAATTGTCCACTCTATATAACCACCTTCCACTTTCTCTGGTCTAATCAAACAGATCAGCTAATTATCCCAAGAGCAGGGTGATCCCAGTTTTGTGCCAGCCCAACTCCCTACTTCAATCCTGTTCCCTCTGTCGCAACTCACCTGCTCTCTGCTTTGGCTGTGGAAATCCCATTCTTTTTTGTTTCTCCTCATCCCCCCAGCTCCTGGATATTCACTGATAGCAGCAACTATTCTTTTGTGTTTCTTTTCTCTGATTTTTGTGAAAGCGGAGAAGTTTGCCTAGACTCCTAGTTTAAGGATGAATTCATCTGGAACAGGAACCTAGTCTTCTGCAAAGCCTCTTTTGGCACCTGGCTGCTCTCTTTATGTTCCTCTTGTGAAGGGCAGGCTTCTGTCTGTACTATCCCCCAAAGTTCACTGGAGAGTCAGTCATCTGTCCAAAAACGTGTTCTTACTGTCTGAGATTCTCATTGTCGGAATCTCATTAGAATGCCTCTGGAGACGGAGGCACTGAAGTTAAAATTCACAAACATCCATAGAGTTCTTACCATACTCAAATAATTTTGATAGGTGCTAGATTGGATATACAGAGATATAAGATAAAAGCAAAGTTCCAGAGTGCACGTTGTAATGGAGAAAAATAAAAACAACTTTGTCTTGTTGAAGGCATGTTTTTTAAAGAGAATATTTTCCCCAGATTTACTTATCTGCTTAATTTGGGATTCCCTGGCTCTTTCCTCCCTCCCCCGCGCTCCCCTGCCCCACCACCCGCCGCGAGCAGAGGTAGGACATTAAGATATGGGACACCACAGTGCATTCTTCCCCTCCAAACCAGTTTCTCAAGCCCCATTTTAAATAATGCTGAGAGTCCTAAGGACTGTTGTTTACATATTTCTTTTCCGCATTAGATTGTGAGCTACTTGAGGGCAGAGTTCATTTTTTTCCAGAAAGACCCCTCCTTGACATTTAATAATTAATGATGAGAGAGCTTGCTGGGTGGCAAACTCTTAAAAAGGCTTTACGTATTTCCAATCATTTACTACACGAACTTGTTCGAGCGAAGGAATCGATGCTCTCCACCTCCCTTCGCTCCGGAGATCCCTGACCTCACCCATTCGCAGTCTGCCTTCTCCCACCAGCCAGAAGTCCCCCGCCCCGCCCACTCGCCGCCAAGCAGCCAGCTACCGGTCGCACATCATGACGTCACTGGCACGCGCCCTCGCCAATGCATTTCTAGCGGCGTGCGTGTTTGGTGGTTCTAACTTCCACCCTAGCTGTCCGTCCCGTAGCTCCAGTTGCCCAGAGCCGGAGGCCCCCGGCGTCACAGGCTCTGCGATATGTCGATGTTGGCTGAGCGTGAGTGTTGAGCGCTGAGGCCCGACCGTGGCGGGAGGGCGAAGGTTCCCGGTTGCACCCCCGACCGGACCTGGTAGCAAGGAGTGCGGGTCCCTGGCGCTCAGTGTGTTGGAAGATGCCGCGGGCCGGGACACTGGGAAGCTGGATTCGGTTCGCCCTGCCTGCCGCGGAGCCTTCCCAGCCCAGCCTTCCTCAAACTTTAGCTACGGGTTTGCTAGTGAAAGAAGCTACGAATTCAGAGCTGAGCACGCGCGCGGTGCATTTGAATGAGAATCAGGACACCAGTCTGGGGAACCCGAACTTATTATTTTCACTTCCGTGGGTTAGTTAGAGCGGGTTAGGTTAGAAAGAGGACGTTAGGCCTGCAGAATCTCCTTAGGCATTGAAATCTCACTCTTAAAGATGCATTGAACCTAGAAATAGAAATGCAAAGGGATTAGAAGCATCAAAGACTGGAAGTAGCCTGTTTTAGGAGGTGCAGGGTTAAAAGACTGTGGCAGTTTTGACTTTGTTGGAATTAGCACTCTTCTGTGACACGTGTGTTGGCCGAGATGCTTCATCCTGTCTCCGTTTGCCTTTTGACACTTACCGTCAGTTCGTGAAGTTCATTAACTCCCTTTCTGGAGCGGCTGTGTAACTTCTGAATGGTCCCTGTAGCTAAGATTGCCTGCCACCAGAGGGCAGTCGTGCTTTGGTTATTACTTTGCAAGTGTGTGGTGAGCAATGAAGAGAAACAACTTAACTCAAAAGACCAACAAACACTCTGGGATTTTGTGAAATAAATGTTGTCAGCGTCCTCTTATCTAAGGGAGCGGAGGATGTGAGCACAGAACGAAATAGGTTAGACTCCATTCCAGATTATGGGAGCAGAAATTAACGCTCAGAGGAAAAAAAATCATCCCAAGTCATTAAGCTAGAAATTGACAATATTGATCTCATTATCTCTATACCTTTACATTATTGCCACTAGTACCAGCAGTTTTCTACTGTTTTCAAATAGGGGCTCATAGAAAGGAATATGTTTTAGTTAGATGATGACCTTAGAGCCTGGATCTCTGAGGTCTCTTCTAGTTTTAGTATTCTTTGATATGGGCTTAATTCAGTAGGCACTGGGGAGCATTGTCCCAGGCTCTGCTATTCATTTATATCTCTTTCCGTGATTAGTTTTCTATGGGGCTTTTTAAAAAACCCTTTGTTTAGTATCTTCATCACTAGGATGATTTAAAAAGTCAGTGAAATATGAATGTGAAAGTAGCTCAAAGTATGAAGTAGTATACAGGTGTAAAGTCTATTTGCAGATATCACTAATTCAAATTGCATGATTTTAAGGGAATACTTTCAGTTCTCTCTGCACCATAACTCCAAATTTTCAAATCTTTGTTGTGATAATATATAATATTTTATGTTGTCTTTTAAAAAGTTTTACAAAATTAATGTCTATGACATTCCTTGTGATTAGATCTTTTGGGCTACTGTTCTTATTTTAAATATGAGAATATGAAAGCATAGCAAAGTTCTTTTTTATTTTATTTTAAAAATTTTACAGAATTTATTGGGGTGACTTTGGTTAATAAAATTATATAGGTCCCAGGTGTACAGTTCTACAGTGCATCATCTATATACCACCGAAGGTCAAGTCTCCTTCGGTCACCATTTATCCCTCCTTTACTGTCTTCTTCTACCTCCCCTGATCCCCATTTCCTTTGGTGATCATCATACTGTTCTCTGTGTCTGTGTGGTTTTTTGTTTGTTTGTTTGTTTGATTCCTTCACATTTACACCCAGCCTTCTAACCCCCCCCCCCCCCGACAGCTGTCAGTCTGTTCTGTGCATCTGTGAGTCTGTTTCTGTTTTGTTTGTTAGTTTCTTTTGTTCATTAGGTTCCACGTGTAAGTGAAATCATATGGTGTTTGTCTCTCTCTGACTGGCTTATTTCACTTAGCATAATAGTCCCCAGGTCCATCATGTCACAAAAGGTAAGATTTTCTTTTTTTTTATGGCCAAGTAGTATTCCATTGTGTAAATTACCACAGCTTTTGTATCCGTTCATCTACTGATGAGTCCTTGGGCTACTTCCCAATCTTGGCTATTGTAAATAATGCTGTAGTGAACGTAGGGGTGCATATGTTTTTTCAGATTAGTGTTTCAAGTTTCTTAAGATACATTCCCAGAGGTGGAACTGTTGGACCATGAGGTGAATGTGGTGACTATGTTCTCCCATTCTTTGGGTTGTCCTTTTCATTTGTTAATTGTTTCCTTGGCTGCGCAAATAACTTTTTAGTTTGCTGTAGTCCCATTTATTTTTTTCTTTTGTTTTCCTTGCCTGAGGAGATATAGCAGAAAAAAATATTACTATGAGAAATGTCTGAGATTTTACTGCCTATGTTTTATTCTAGGATTTTTATGGTTTTGAGTCTTACATTTAAGTCTTTAATCCATTTTTAGTTTATTCTTGTGTGTACTGTAAGAAGGTGGTTTAGTTTCATTTTTTGCATGTATCTATCCAGTTTTTCACACCATTAATTGAATAGACTGTCTTTACCCAATGGTTTGTTCTTGTTTCCTTTGTCAAATATTAAATTGACCATAAAGCTGTAGCTTTATTTCTGGGCTCCCTATCCTGTTCCATTGATCTATATGTCTGTTTTTATGCCAGTACTGTGCTTTTTAATTACTATGGCCTTGTATAATTCGATATCAGGTAGTATGATTGCTCCAACTTTGTTCTTCTTTCTCAAGATTGCTGAGGTTATTTGTGGTCTTCTGTGGTTCTATATAAATTTTTGGAATAATTTTTCTAGTTCTGTGGAAAAATATTGGTATGTATCTTGATAGGAATTACATTGAACCTATAGATTGCTTTGGGTAGTACGGACATTTTAAGGGTGTTGCTTTTTCCCGTCCATGAACATGATGTGCACTTCCACTTATTTGTGTCTCCTCCATGTCTTTTTTCAGTGTCTTATAATTTTCTGAGTACGGGTCTTTTTACAGCCGTGGTTATATTTATTCCTAGGACTTTTTTAATGCAATTGTACATTCATTCACATATTTATTGAGTGCCTGTCATGGGCCGTGTTTTTTACTTCTTGCAACGAATCATAAGAAAGAATAAGATACAAATAAGACCATAGGAGATTATGGTCTAATAGGAAACATAAAAGATGGATACAAATAACCATAATATAGAAAAATGTTAATTGAATACCAAAAAAGAAGCAGGTTATTTCTTCTGGAAATGTATAGGAGTCGTATTACTTCAGGACATTTCAGTGAGAAAAAGGAAGGCATCGTTAATATCTGTAGATCATGTGTGGAGGGCACAGTTGACTTTCACCCCTGGGCCATGAGACGGTAAGCTCTGACGTCAGTAGGACCTTCGTTTGTATAAAGACTCTGGATTTTGCTTGGGGAAGTTAGACTCCTTCTGTCTCTAAGCCTCAGATTTTGTCATCTGAAAAGTGGAGATAAGAATATCTACCTTCACTGGTTACTGGGAAAACTGAATCTGATAGTGTGCGGGCAGCATTTGACACATAATGCACAGCGCCAAAAGCTGTACTGGCGGCGGCTGCCGATGCGACTGACCTTCTGCGGCTGCTGCGGCTGGTGTTGACAGGTGCTTTAATAAGTTGCCGCCTTCAGCTGGCTATGGGAAGCCCAATCGATGGTATATCGAGCTATTTCAATTTTTTACCTTTGGAGGGAATAGGTGTATCTTTATTTTGTCTTATAAAGTCAAAGTCAGTTTGTGTGTTGTGAATATATAGTTATTGGGGAATCCAGAGTAAATGATCCTATCTGATGCTGAACCTGATACCTGTATCTAATAAAACATAATATATGTCGTGTTTTATGTAAGTGTGTGTGTACGTATTAGGTACGTATGTATTTGTGTGGTTATTTTCCAGGTTTGAAAGATAAGTTGCTAAGGAGATGCTTTGTCATTTTGCAGGTCGACGGAAGCAGAAGTGGGCTTTGGACCCAAGAAACACCACGTGGAGTAATGATGATTCCAAGTTTGGCCAGAGAATGCTGGAGAAGATGGGGTGGTCTAAAGGAAAGGTATTTTGGAGAAGAGCAAAAGAAATCAGAGCCATGCAAGGAGATTGCAAGTCGGGAGAATGCATCTTTCTTAGGAGACTGAGAGATATGTATGATTTGGATCAATAAGGAGTTGTGGAAGAATAACTAGACTGTCGTGAGCTTGTGCTGAGCAAGTTAGAATTGAACATACACGGTAGCTGTCTTTGTTTATCATGTAAACTGCATGAGTAGCATCTTTTATAGACAGGCTTTTTATTTAGTTGCACCTAACCATCACAGTTTTATGTCGCTAAGAGTAATATTTTATTCCCTTTTATAGCTAGACTACACATTTTCTTCTTACCCTCACAGTCCACTTATTCCTGACTCAAATAGGACTTCTACTGATATCTGTACACTTGAATGGTTCTTGTCGAGGTCTTTGATGATATTGTTGCCACATCCAATGAACCCTTTTTTGTCCTCAGTTACTTAATCCCTTAGCAGCACTGGACGTAACTGACCACTTCCTTCTTGAAATACTCTGTCTGGACTTCCACAGTTCTGCTTCCTCTGTCTTTTTCCTCCAGCCTCACCAGCCACCCCTGCCTTTGCCGCTGGCTCTTAGTCCTCCAGGCTGTTGAGCTTTGGGCCCCAGGCCCCACTCTGTGCTCTGCTCAGCTGAACTCCTTTTTGTCAAACCCTGCCTTAAATTATATAAATTCTGAGATTATCTAATTGTTTTACTTTTCTGTATCTAGCCCAAATCTGTCCTCTGAGCTCCAAGTTTATAAATTAGTCAAGTTTATCTTGATCGCCTCAGATCTTTTTCTTCTCGAGTTTCCCCATTTTTGCACACTGTGCCCGTCTGCCTGCTTACTCAAGACAGAAACCTGGGAGTCACGCGTGGTCCCTCCGCCTCTCACTCTGTGACCGACACCGCTGCCTGCTCTCAGGACTGCAGCAGCCTCCTTTCTGCTTCCCTCCTTTCCCTGCTCTGGGCTGTTTCCCAGACAATGGCCAGAATGGGCCTTTAAAAATACAGAAGTTAGACCCCGTCATTCCTTTGCTTAAACATTCTGTGATTTCCATTGTTTTAAAAAACAAGATCCAACTTTCTACTGTAATTTCCAAGGTCCCATGAGGTCAAGCCCCTTCTTGTCACCTGATTTCCTCTTCATTCACTCTGCCAAAGCCTCCCTGGTGGGTGCCTTTTGGGTGCTGCCGGACACCACGCTCTCCAGGACACCTCACAAATGAGTGTTAATTGATACAGGGGCTCGGCGTCCCCTCCTCCTCCTTTCTCAGTGTTTGTAAGATTATTTGATGGACGGAGCCATAGATTCATAAGAACTCGATGGGCTTCTAACAGTTTTGTGGCAGGACTCTGATTTGGAGCCTTAGAAAAGGCATGTTCTTCAGAGTTTCTACGTGAAGGTCTTAAATTAAGTCGAAGAACCAGTGTTCATTACTGCAAGTGCATTTCTCATGTTGCAGACGCGTCCTGTAAGGATCCACTAGACTGCGTTCTCTGGGGGCCCACGCAGTGCCGTGTTCCTAGAGGTTCAGTAGTTAACTGAACAGTCGATAAGGGAAGATAGACGCAGGCACTCTTCACACCCGACGAACAAGCTAACTCTCTTTGTGTCTCCTCTCCGCAGGGTCTAGGGGCCCGAGAGCAAGGAGCCACGGACCATATTAAAGTTCAAGTTAAAAACGACCACTTGGGACTGGGAGCCGCGATCAGTAATGAAGTGAGCAGCAGTCTGCCTGCTGAGGGCTTTCCTGGCAGAATTGACCTCTGTGAATATATAAGTCTTAAGTCAATCAAATTGATCAGTTTTTAACTATTCAAGTGTGCGTCCTCTGTGTTGTGGTTAAGTGAAAAGCCGGTGGCTCAGATGGCTCTCCGTCATGTGTCATGGCCTCACTTTTCCTGACTGTCTCCGTGGGGTTCTTGACTTGCTTGTGTATAAAAGATGCAAACCGGTTTTATTGCTAAACTTTGCAAAAAGTATTCTTTTTATAGAAGTACTCATTTTAGGACAGACAAGAATTTGTATCTTTTCCTGTGTTCTAATATTAGCTTATCTTATGAAAAGTTGCTGACATTTAGTTTTAGAAAAAAATGAAAATATTCTTCTGCAAGAAAGTGGTGTTCTTTTCTTGTACCATTGTCTGTTTCTGACTGTTGGGGTGCAGCAGTTAAATTTATTAGTACTTCCCCTTAGGCACTGACACTTTGAAAAGGTAACACTGTAAATAAAAACTGATGGCCCGTCCTGTGGTGCTTTTCCTTTTCAGTATTATTATTTGCTTTGGAAAGTGCCTAAGCTGAAAGCTCCAATCTTAAACTTTTACAACCAACAAAACCTGGCAGAGAATCTGGAGAATTAACTCTAGGTAAACCAAGTTACTTTGATTAGTTCGGCAGCCCTAAATAGTAGACTTAAGTCAGCTAAAATTTTCTGGACTACAAACTAGAATTTTGAATAACTGTAGATGGAGGTTGATTTCGAAGGTAGTTGACAGATACATATACAGAGGTACTTAATTTTTTAGGAGAAGCATTGCTCAGTAAACCTCTTTGATAAGACTTGACTTTACATGGTCTTAAAGTAGTGCATATGAAGCAGATCGATACCTTGCTTCCCACCGGGTTAGGTTGTCTTGGAGATATTCATTCTCTCTTACAGCCTGATTCTCTTCATTATAACGAACTGATTAGATTATCACGGCACCCATGGGTGCCGATTGGTTCAGGGAACTTGAGTTCTTCCTCCTCCCTTCCTCAGTGTTATTTTGTAAAATAGGGTTCCATGCCAGCAAATAAAATTGGGCAAAATATTTGAAGCCCAAATGAGCAAAGGAGAGAGTCCCAAGTCTATCACTGCTTTTTTCCTTTGACTTGCATAATTTTCCCTTAGAAAAAACTTTTGTACTGCTTTACTTTACTATTTAGCACCAGGTTTCCTATTGATTATTTGATTATAAATTGACTGTTGATAAGTTGTCCACATGTGAAGTCAGGACTGAAGCTTTCAAGAAGCCCATTTTTAATACTAAAATAAATAAATTGCACTTCAAATTTATATCAATCAATATTGTTTCATCAATATTTTGATGAAACACTTAAAATTTCACACTAACCACCAGATTTCCTTGCTTCCAAAATATATCTTTTCTTAACCAATCAGTGTAGGTAAATTACAGACAGGCCTCTAATGATTTTCTTTTTTTTTCTTTTTTTTTTTTTTTGGATTTTCAGGACAACTGGATTGCTCATCAGGATGATTTTAACCAGCTGCTGGCTGAGCTGAACACTTGCCATGGACCGGAAACAGCTGGTAGGGGAAATCTTTGCTTCATTATTCATTTGATTTATAGAAGATATAATCTCTAAATTTAAAATATTTTTACCAACTATTTTTATTGTAAGCATCACCTATCTGCAAGTTAATTTATTGAAGTTATTAGAAATAGTTTTTTCTGTTTTTTAATAGTGCTTTTATTGTGTGACTCTATTTCATTGCATGAAGAAGGCAAACATTTTTTCTAAATCAAGAGAATAGCAAGGTAAATCCATTCAGTTTACAAACTCAGAGGGTGAAGTGATCTCTCCAGGGATCTTTGAGTGTGTTTAAAAACATATTTTTAATATACAAAGCAAAAAATATCAATTGGGACCATAAATTAGCAGCCAGCGAAGGCTTAATAGAAAAACCTTTTTTGTGTTGATTTTGTGTAATGAAGTTGTTTTATCTTTTACTGTCTGTAAGAGATTTGGGTTTCTGGGGTATAGCGAAATTTGTTGCAAGGGGCTCACCATCAGAAATTGTATTCCTAAGCTGTAAGCACTAGAAGTGAAACAATTGGCTGTTGGGCTTTCCCTGCCAAGTTAGCAGAAGGGTGCTGCCGTTGGGGGGAGGACAGAGTGGGCGCCCCATTCTGCTTATCCATTTGTCCACTTATCCAGCGTCCGACAGACGCTGGGGTCGCACCTCTTCTCACTTCGTGGCTCTCGTGAACAGTGCTGCGAACGTGGGTGTGTAAATGTCTCTTCAAGTCCCTGTTTTTGATTCTCTGGGGTACATGCCCAGAAGTGGAATTGCTGGATCATATGATAGTTGTGTTTTTAAGTTTTTGAGGAGCTGCCATGTTTCCCACGGTGGCTGTGTCATTTCACATTCCCACCCACAGTGCACAAGGGTTCCAGTTTCTCCACATCCTCCCCAACGCTTGTTATTTTCTGTGTTTCTGATAGTAGCCCTCCTGTGGGGTGTGGGGTGATACCTCATTGTGCTTTCGGTACGCATTCCCCTCGTGACTGGCCTGCCTGAGCACTTCTCATGTACTGCTGGCCGTTTGTGTGTCTCCTTTGGAGAAATGTCTTTTCGAGTTTTTTGCCCATTTTTGACTCAGTCCTGTTTATGTATTTACTTTGAGCTGGATTCTGCAAACATTGTCATGGGGAATCTCTTTTTATTCCCTGTGCACAACGTTTGGCACATAGTGAGTGAGTTTCAAAGCGTGTTTGTCAAGTCGAAGGAGGAAGAACTTTGTGGGATGAAATTAAAAATTTAGACTTCAGCAAACGTTTGTTGAGCCCTGTGCCGGGTGTGAGGTTAGACGTGAGGACAGGCAGGTGTGAGACATACCCCTGCTCGGGAGGGAGTGGCAGGATGTGCCAGTCATGGGTGAGCTACAGCACGCCCTGAGCCACGGGGAGACGTGTTGCTCTGCTCAGTGTGGGATGAGCCCGCAAGCTTCCAAGCAAAGGTTCTGTGTGTTTTTGCTCATGAGATTGGACTTGAAACCTGTAACTTGTACAGTTTTTACTATCCATGAGGTAACTGTTAGAACTGTCCTATGTGTGTGTGGTCCTGACAAAAGATGGCAATTTGTTAGCCAAAGAAAAACATAAGAAAGGTGTCTGACTGGACTGGCATCAGGAAATGCGGGATCTATGCGGAAGGAAAATTCAAGGGCATTAGGCCTTACTAACTGTAAACAGAGCCATCTTCACGTTCAAGATCACAGTTAAAGTCAATAGAAATGTAGGTTTGTGTTTTCCATGCTACCTGGCTGCTTTTCCTCAGCATGCTTCTGAGGTGCATTACCGAAGGGCAGTCAGTGAAATGTTTCAAGGGACTTGGTTATTTGTTAGGAAGGGGCTAAGTGCATGACAGGTTCCAAGCAGTGGTGCTTTGTCCTTGGGAGGCCCCATCCACAGGTTCATCTGTGCAGGCTGCTGCTTTTCTGTGTGAGACAGAGAAGCATCTTGTATCATTGGCTGCAGGAGTTGCGTACCCATCTATAGATTAAGTTCCACCTCGAGACCACTAGAGGGTGCTGCTAGCCCTGTGGTAGGGACTGGGCAGTTAGTTGGTGGCCTGCTCCCTGTCTAGCTCAGTACAGTCCAATCCAGTTCTGTTGCTAACTGCCAGTCTCAGTGCTGAAAAACCTTTAGAATATTCCTTTTAGGGTGAGCCTGCCCAAAGAGTGGACCTGGAGAGCTAACAGATTGTTTTTCTGCCATGTCATCTTTATGCTGGTGAATTTTTGGTCACAGTAAAGCTGAAATTACTGTGTTAAAGCTGAAGAGCAGATGATACAATATAACCCAAGAACAAATTTTTTTGCTGTAATATTATCTTTTCCTTAAGATTACTTACCAAATTCACACAATTTGCCTTTTAATTAAACAGAGATTCTATACTGTCCTCTTCATAGAATCTTGCAAAGATTCTAAAAATAACCCTTTATCTCCTTGTGGGACAGAAAAATAAGTATATTTTTTTAAATTTCACTTTTATAAAAGTTAATTTTATCTCAGCTACTCTCTACCAGACTCAACTCAGCTTTTTGGTGGACTTAATCTCATTGTTCTAGAAAATGTTTGTTACTTCCATCAGATATTTTGTTCATTACGGTTTTAAATATTTCTGGAAATAAGCTGGGGTGCTGAAACCCTGTCATCTACAGAAGTGTGGCTTTGGGCCGGCTTCCTCAGATTTTTTTGCTCACATATTCTCTAAGGGAATTTTGAAAATCTGTGTACCCTATCTCACATTTTTATATAAATCTCCACAAAGTTCTTAATCATAGCTTTAAATAGTTGCAAAGTGCTATAATTTCTGATCTATGGGGAAATACAGGCATTTTGAAATAAAACCATTACATTAGTCCCAAATATACCCAGTAGATAAATGCCAGAGTAACTTGAAACCGACTGCCACCAATGTAGAAACACACCAACAAGCCCTTTGACAGGCAGAAATACTACACTCCACAGTTCCTTTTCCTCTGAAATGACACTTTGCTTGTATGTATCCCAGAGTATGTTACATTAATATATTTTTTGCTTAAACTTTAAAAAAATTCATCATCTTATCATATTTCCCTGCCACAAAGCAAATACATAGAAATTTTTGGTTTATTTCTAATACACTCAAGGCTTTAAGTGTAAATAATTTTCCTGTGGGTTATTTTAATTAGTAGATTACAGTTACTAAAACCAGAATATACATGCTAAACTCTAATAAACAACTGTTAGGACAGTAAAATCTCTTTGGAAGCGTGTCTCTCCATGCGATAGGGCGGTGTGGGGAGGGGGCTGCTGCTGCCATTTCTGATTAAAGGCGGCTTCCCTCACACCAGTACTTTGGCTTGTTCCTGTTTCTCTCTGGTGAGAGGGGTGTTGTGCCTTTGTTTTGTAAAGTGGGTGGAGGAGTGTGGGAGAAGAGAGGAAGGAGAGCCAGACTGACGCATCTCTGAAACAGAGCGGTTGTAGGAAAGAGGGCACGTGAACAAGTAGATAGAAGTTCCCCGAAGGTCTGTCCCGCTTAGATATGCTTTGGGAAGTCCGTACTGGGAAGATGGAGAAGACAGATCGCCAGCGATCCCTACGTGGGAGAGCAGCTCTGCTGGGGGCAGTGTAGGGGTTCCGAATGGACGCCCTCGCTCACATCTGCCTGGGTTGGAATCCCAGCATAGCCCCTTCCTGGACGTGCCTTATTCAACCCATCTGTGCTTCACTGCCCTTCTGTAATAAGCATAGCAGCTACATAATGGGGTGGTTATAAAACGAAATACAAAAATGCATCGAGAGCTCTTAGTCTAGTGCCGAGTACTCTGTGTGCCTTCAGTCGGTGATGGCTACTTAAGCTGATAACTTGCTAGGTGATTTCTGTCTGGAACATCCCAACTGAGAATGTTATGTGCCATGTGAAGTGTTTGGCCATAAAAAGAGGAGAATTATTCATCTATGTTCTGTTTGTGTTACTCTGCTACCTGAACTTGTGGGAAGTCTTTTTAAAAATTCACACTCCAGCCCTGGCTCTTGTGGCTTGGTTGCAGTGTTGTCTCCTAGACCAAAGGGTTACTTACAGGTGTGATTTCCAGTCAGAGCACATGCTCGGGTTATGAGTTCAATCCCCGGTTGGGTGCGTTTGAGAGGCGACTGATTGATGTTTCTCTCCCTGTCTCTCTCCCTCTCTTCCTCTACCCCTAAAATCAATAAGCATGTCCTTGGGTGAAGATTATTTTTTTTTAAATCACAAGCTATTCTTGGGAAGTGACTTTAGGAGAGAGTGTTTCAGGTTGTTTATATATTGGGTTAGCCAAAAAGTCTTTGTGGCTTTTTCCATATAATATAAGAGAAAAGACACATTTTTCATTTTCACCAATAACTATTGATTTGGATATTGTGAGTATGCTGGCTGTCTCCTGCTATTGACTTCTAGTGGGTAGAGGCCAGGGGTGCTGCTAAACATCTTCCAGTGCATAAGACAGCCCCACAGCAAAGAAGTATTTGGCCAAAAGGTCAATAGCACCAAGAAACATCGCAAACCACTTTTGACACATTCGATCAGTGACAGTACCTTCCCCATACACTGCACATATCTTTTTTTGCATTTCAGTTGCATTTTTACCTTTCTTGAAATAATAAAGCATAATAAGCCAAAAACGTTACATATTTTCTTCCATCTTCAATATTAAAATGGCTGCACAGAAATTCACCAGTTTTGATAAGATTTTGTTTAAATGCATGCTGATATGACAGCTGCCACAATATAATCTAACAAAATTATTTCGGATGAAGTTAAAGACAACTAAGCACTACTAGAGCAATCATACAGAAAAAACTAAATGAACTTTTTGGCCAACCCAATAATTAACCTACGTGAGACATTGTCTGAAAGCTTGAGTCATCGATCTTTATGTTGTTAGAGCCTTTACTCTGTAAGGGCTCTAACTTGGCTTTCGGAATGGCCAGGTCCCGGAAGGGATTGAGACTAACACGTTGTTGGATGGACTGAGCTTGTTTTGCTCCGGTAGTAAGGCAGAAAGTTTCTTTTTTTCCCCCTATGCCTAACTTTATAATTTTATTTTCTATTGATGTAAATATAGGAAAATTCAGTCTCTCTTCTACCTGTGATGTTCTGTTTCTGTTGCTCTGCTACCTGAACTTGACGAACTTGACCAATAGGTGAAGCTGGGGGAATACATACAGGCAGGTTTTTACTGTCCTGTAATTGACTCTAACCCCAGAGCTACTTGCTCTGATATTTCAACCAAGGCACTAGTTTATGGCTCACATTTTCCTGTTGTGTAAAAGAAATAATCACATGAGTTTGTTCCTCAATGATTTCTTCTTGTTTTTGCCCTTCGAGGTGCGCTGTCAGGAAAACCTGGTGTGCGAGGCAGCCGTTCAGTGCCAGCTCTGCACCTGCACACTCTATCTGGTTGTCATCTCTGATCTGGTTTTTGACTATCATTAACCGGTCTTGCCTTTATTTACTTTTTAAAATAACTTTTTGTTTTGAAACACTTAGAGATGTACCGGATGTTGCAGAAACAGTTCTGTGAAGAGCCCTGAGCACCGGTGTCTAGTTTCCTGGTGGTGACATCTGGTGGAATTGTAGTGCGAGCTCAGAACCAGGGAGCCCACGCGGCTGCGGCTGTTAACTGGACCGGCGGGTGTCGCTCGGCTTTCACCGTATTTCATGTCTCGTGTGTGTGTGTGTGTGTGTGTGTGTGTGTGTGTGTGTGTGTGCGCGCGCAAGCAGCTTTATCGCATGTGTACGTTCATGTAACCACTGCCACAGTCAGGAGACAGGGCTGCTTCATCACCGCCAACGAGCTGCCTCGCTCATGCCGCCTCTCTGTGTTCACGCCCACTCCCACCCTCTAACCAGCCTTCAACGCCCCACTGCCAGCTCTGTCCCCTGGAAACCGTTCAGTAGTTCCCCTCTCTGGAGTTTTGTCATTTCAGAAATGTTACCTGAACTGAGTCATGTAGCATGTAGATGGACCTTTCTCACTGAGCATCATGCCCTTGAGGTCCATCCAGGATGCTGGGTGTGTCGATAGCTTATTGCTCTTCCTTGTGGAGTGGTGTGCCAGAATAAAGGTGTGCCAGAATTTGCTCAGCTGTTCACCCATTGAAGGAATTTTGGGTTATTTTCAGTATTTTACTATAACGAATGAGGCTGTTACATATATTGGTTTGTAAATTTTTGTGGGAACACAAGTTTTCATTTCTCTTTCTCAAAGACTGTATAAATTTCTGGAAAACAGGCTTGCCTGATTTGAGGTATGCAGTTTAAGAAGAATATTTCTAATCATTTGGTTAGAGTTCAATAATACTTGATAGGGTTCCCAAGGATTTTATTTAAATAAGATCATGTCACTGTACAAGAATAAGTGAGCATCGATTACAGAGAGTTTAATGTAATGTTTTCTGTTTTTTTTAAGACTCCACCCCAGACAACAAGGAAAAGAAATCTTTCAGCCTTGAAGAAAAGTCCAAAACCTCCAAAAACCGTGTTCATTATAAGAAATTCACAAAAGGTAGAATTAAGCATTTTCTTAACGTGTTGTTGATACCTCTGTGTTCGCACTGGGTTTCTTGGAACTCTTTTAACTTCACTGGCATTACATTTTGTTTCCCGTTGAGAAGGGGAATTGTGGGTGGCCTGACTAGATGGGTCCAGTGTGGTGCCGCAGCTCCAGCATTTACTGTTACTCTGCAGGCACCTTCTCAGAGGGCAGGGTCAGAGTCCTTGGCTCTGCAGTGGGCAAAGCTGGAGGCAGAAGGCAAGGTGCTATTTGGAGGAGAAAGGGGATTTTACATGGCTAGGCCAGGAAATAATTCCAATTGATTGCTCAACATTTGAAGTTATATTTTCCTGTTTTTCAGAGTATAATGTTGGTGTTGGGTAGCTCTCAAAATTTTTCAGTTTACAGAATTATGTTCTGTACTGAGATCTCCAGTATGGGAAATCTCACTCCCCAATTGATCTTTATATTGTTGCACACCATTTCTTCATTTCATGATTCCATGGTCATTGTGAAGTCAGTGTTAGAAGACGTGTTTGAGAACTGGGTGGGAAATCCTACCCTTTCCCTCTCACCTCCTCCCCACTGCCTCCCCAAGTACTTGGAAGCAATTGTGAGTGCAGCTGTCCTCTGTAACCACTAGGTGGCGGTGTTGTATTGGTAAGAAACAATTTTACCAGAACTCAACTCCCCAGACGTTTTCTTGTGGAACACTATTATACGTTAGACGTACTTCCCAGGCACAGAAGCCTATTTATTGCATAATATACTCGAAGTATAAGTATGATGATAATTTATGTTGTGATATGTAAGCATCGTTTGATGGTTCTTCTATGGGACATTGGATGTACACACCCATCTCTTTGCTTTAATCTTGTTGGCCTTATTGGGAATTCCCTAACTCCTAAAACTGCTGAAATTCCCACTGCTTGAAACTATTAATGGTGGTTCTCATGGGGCACAGGACCCTGAAAGGTAGGAATGAGTTTGGTTTAAATGAGAGTCCTCTGCAGAGCTGCGTGGAGTGGGGGACTGAATAGCTTTGGATGTGCCAGGAGAGACTAATGCTTCCCTCTTGCCTGTCCCGGCACGTGTGGCTGCCTGGCCCTTTGTGTCATTCCTCTTTCTCTCCGGCGAGAGGAACTTCTTTGTCGTTTTTCTGTGTGACTTCCGAGCAGGGTCTCTCTCCACCCCCGACCTGCTCAGAGCACAAGACAGTCCTTGTTGGCCCCCAGTCCTTTTGCGTGGGCTGCACGGGCACGTCATACCCAAGCCGTTAAATGTCCCTCCTTTTCTCATGTAGTCACTCTAGAAAAAAAGGGATATAGCAGAAGGGTACTGAGCAAACTAATGACATTAGGAGAGGCCTATAACTTTTGGATGGCATGGCATCCTTTTAGACTTTCGCTTTTGCAATCAAAATATTCTAATTTTCTTTTAGTACCTGACTACTTGCGTGAGTTCATCTGAAGCATTTTCTGAAGCCAGGATAAACCTCTTTAATCTAATGGATGCTGGGAATATCTGCATTCTCTTTCTAGTTAAGCCACCCCAAGTGACCCTGCCAGATTGCTTGGCGAGTTGCGCCTTTGTTTTTTATCTCTTAAAGTGACGTCTGTTTGTCAGCCTTGCCTGGGGGCCATTGGTGACAGGGAAGAGCGTTCCAGGTCCCTTGTGAGAAGGCGGCAGAGGAGATTGGGTGGGAAAACCGAGGACATGCTGACTGTGGCTAAGGAGAGGAGACGGAAGGAGGAGGCAGAAATGCAGGTAGTGAAGGAAGAAATTATTCATCATCCATCTGAATGGTCCATGGGGGAAGACCATTTTAAAGTTCTTTAACTGACGACAGGAACTTTTCTCTCGTGGAGCCGCTGTCGTCGCTGTGTGTGAACTGGGAACTCCGTCTCTGCTAAGGTGGACTGCCTCAGGTGGCAGGGGACCGGGCACTGGCCTCCTCTCCCTCAGACAGCTCGCCCAGCCACTCCCCTTCTCTCAGACTCAGTTTCCTCTTGCGTAACCTGAGGAAAGATTTTTAAAACGCCATTGAGCTCTAAAATAGTTTCTGTTTTATGACATCAGAAATGTCCCCATTATATGGAACTTCTGATTGTTCGGCATTCTGGATAGTGAGGATTTTAGCCTGTGGGTATGCTCGTAGTGAAAGTAACTGATTCACCCATTGGATGAGGATGGTTCATGCTGTAACTTCATCTGTGGCCTGCACAGATAGAACAGGGATAGATGGCACTTATACAGCTTAGTGTGAAGAGTGAAGGTACAACTTTTATTTTAGTGGATAGCTTGTGAAATTTGCTGCTGCCTAAATATTGACTATCATTTTAGTTCTGGTACATAATTATTTCTTTTTTTAGTCCAGAATTTTAATTTTAATTTGAAATAATTTATTAGATAATTTCAAAAATTAATTTCACCCATATTTGTTTTAAAAGCCTGACTTCGATGTGGTTTCTTTTAATTTGAAAAGTGTTCAGCAGTGCCATATCTGCAGAGAGGAAATCATAGGGAAAATATCAATTTCTGCTAAATGATTTTTTGCACACAGTGAGAAGTTGTCGAGAGCATTGCCTTTTCCCCAGAGTTGTGCAACGGTGGGTAAAAAGTTACTGGCACTGTGGTTGTGCAACTTCATCACGGTAACTTACCCACACTTCTTATCCCTGTGACAGTTTGCAGGGTTTTGCTTCTTAAACAAGGAAGTGGCACGCACACCGCAGGTCCCGCAGTGGGCTTGCCGTCTGGAGGCCCGGGCTGCGCTGCACCTCCCCGGCCGAGTCCTCCCCACTGTGGGACTGTGCCAGACCTGGACATTAAGTTTCCTCCTCCGGTCCTGTTGGCATTAGACTATAAAGTGGCCCCACTGCAGGCTTTTTAAAAATTCAACTATCTTGTTATTATTTCCCCTTCTGCCCTGATTCTTGCCCATCCCCTGGGTTCTGACACTGTGCCCTTGATGTGAAGTCACCACCACCTTCCGTCCTGGGCTTGTCAGCCCCATGTGCGTTCGTTTTCTTTCATCGAAATACGACTTTTTTATCCTCCTGACTTGGGAGTGCAAATGAATTTTCTCAGCAAGTGAAGCTGCCTACGTAAGCCTAAACTTTTTATTATAATAAATATGTTTCTCAAATTCTTGCCCTTATCCTTTTACTCTGAGTAGAAAAACTCAGTTTTTTGAGCCTCGGTTATGATACAGTGCTGCAGTACAGCTTTCTCTTTAGAACTTACTGGGTTCTATATGGCTTTTGCCCGTAAACTAGAAGGCTCCAGATCTCTGTCATTCTTACATTCTTATGTTTTCTAGGTTTCCTTTGCTTCCCATGGGGACTTCCTGCGTCGGGCCTGTGTCTGCCTGTAGCGGGGACACTCCTCCCTCCAGCCCTCCACTCTGGTAGCTGGGAGTCCCGATGCTCACGATTGCCAGGACAGCTGCGGTAGTGGTACAGAGCTTCATTATCTGCTCATCCTGGTTCTTCAAATGTTGTGGCCAGTTAAAGATGAACAGATACATGAACCAAGTCCAGACAGAATGAACGTACTTTCTAGTCTGTTCATTTTTTTTTTTATTGACATTTTCTCTAAGATCTAAGTTTATCAGTAATATTTGCTGTGATTTGACTGTCATTAAGAACTGAGACCAATAAGCTTTTAAACTTTTTAAACATGTATATTTTTTTAAAGTGGCCGTACACAATTTTAGAACATTTATAAACTGTCCAGCCAGGACCGTTAACTGGGAACTAGTTCAGGTCTGCTCCGCCTCCACCTCGTCCGGCTGGAGCTCCTCTCCGCCGGTCTCCGCTCAGCCCTCCTCGGGCTTGTTTCCCAGATCACCCCGGCGCGGCCTGCGACGGTCCTGGTTCCGCATTTACTTACGTGAACTCTGCTAAAGGTTTCCGAGACAAGAACCCATCACCAGAACTGTAGAGATACTTGTACCTTCGTTGGTATAGCTTGCTCTCTACCAGCTGGCAGTTTCCCTTTGATTTTTAGATTCGCTTTTGATCTCTGTGTGGTCATATTTTGACGTCCTGTTTTAAAACTGCAATCTTGCATGTGCCCTGTTTCTCTTAATCCTTCCTGCATTCCTTTTAGTTGACTCGCTATAAAAGGATCTTTATTTGCTTTCCTTGTAGCCTATGTTCCATTTCAGAAGGTAGTTGAGGATCGATAACTGCGCGTTTTGAACTAGTATGACTCCCTCTCCTGCGGTAGAGACTGCCACCCGAGTGTGCTGTGCAGCGCACTCAGTGATCGGGTAGCCCCTGGAGGCCTTTGTCCTAGCTCAGGGAGGAGGGAGAGAGTGGCGCAGAACCGCAGGGAGCACATCCTTCCTGATGAGAACAGGCTGTACTGATGGGACCGTTGAAACTGCCGCCCATGAAACTGGTGTTGGCACCTGGCTCTGCATTAAATCGAAGGGTGTTTTGTTTTTTAATTTCATGGAGTTGCTGAGCACTATCCTATTTGAATGCCCCAGTGATAGGCAGTGAACTAGAACCTTCTGGGTCAGGACATTGCTTTGCCCAGTCAGTTTTGCTGCAGGAAACCAAGGAGTGAGTCTGTGACAGTGAGCTCAGGCTTCTAGCTCAGAACAAAGATTCTGGTGTCCAACCCAGAGCCTTGCTCCCCCACGGAGCCTCAGGACTTGACCTGTGGTAGTTACATTTTAAAAAGAATTAACTGTGAAGTTGACAGGTGGGAGTGGATTTGGTCTACTGCTCACAGAGTATTTTGGGTAGAAGTGGAAATTCCAAAGAAGTGAATATGAAATCACTGGGTTTGTGGGTTTGAACTTAAGTTAAAAAGCTTAATGTTTTTAATAAGAACCATGGGTCCTGTGGCCACTGCTTTTGTGAGAAGGCATTTAATTTCCTGCTCTTATCATGTACCTCATTATTTAAGGCTGACATAGCAAACTTTTTCACTGTAATCCAGTATTTTTATTTGCACTTACTCTTCTGAAATTTTGTTTATTCAGTTAGTTATTGAACGCCTGTGTGTCAGGTGCAGTATGTTCTCATTCATGTGCACACGTGGGGTTTCGAGGACACAGGTCCAGCAGCATTTTCTGTTCTGCTTTCCATAATCCTAAGAAGCTCATGTCTCCTGGAAGTAAATAAGGTCTGTTTTGTGAATGGGGAAGCCAGAGACACAGAAGTTACACCTGGAAGGTGTACCGGTAGTGGAGTGGCTGTAGGATTGTTTCATTCTCGGTCTGTGTGTTCTCGGTGGTGTTACCACTAAGAGACTATCGGTGCTGCTGGATCTCAAACACTTATTTGATTTTTAAGTGATTTTAAACTGTAATTTCATTAGTTAATTAAAGGATTTTCATCTGTGCAGTGGGGACAGAAAGTCGATAGTTTATAAAATTTGTTTCTTTTTCAAAACTCAGTTTGCTTTTAGAAAGCTAATAGCTTTTATTTGTGCTCTGTATTTTCCAAGATCGGTGTGTTACTAAAAGGCATCATATTGTTTTTCTAGGGAAGGACTTATCATCTCGGAGCAAAACAGATCTTGACTGCATTTTTGGGAAAAGACAGAGTAAGAAGACTCCTGAGGTATTAAGCCACATATATCTGATAATATATGCCTGTTTCCCCAGTTTGGCTTTCAGCTGCATGTGGAACTGCTCAGTATGAATAGTAGTTTTCAGACAAACTTACCAAAAACGTTTCAGAGGCTTCTTACAAGGCTAAATTCAATCCTCTTCATCGTTGGGGGATAATACATTTATAAGAAATCTTGGAAAAGGGTGCGTGCTCTCTGGGCTTTGTTGTTGTGTGAGGACTAGACCAACCTGGGGGCGAGTCCCACGGCTGACCCTCTCCCAGCTCCAGGAGAGGGAGGTCTCACGCCATGGTTCCTTTGCTCTGCTCAGCCCACGCCCCTCTGTGTGGGCTCTGGCTTGGGGAGGTAGGCTGTCATGCGTGTCTCCGGTTCTGGTCTATTCCATTTTAAAAGCATTCCAAAACATCTGGATTGATCAGCATTGAGAGTCAGGCAGGGACTTAGATGTGCAGCGTTTCTTCTGTGGCACAGCACTGCTTGTTTCAGAACCGGAAGACGGGGACTGGGTGACCACACTGCACCCTGAATGTGATGAGTCCGTACTTCATAACCTGTTTGTTAGACAGGGCTGTGCAGTGTCGCAGAGCGTGTGTGTGTGTGTGTGTGTGTGTGTGCGCGCGCGTGCACGCACGCCTGTCCCAGTGGTAAGAGGCAGCCCCGGACATAGTTTGGATATCAATATTAGATTTTTTTAAAATACGGATTTTTAGAGATAATGGAACCAAAATACTTAAAATTGACATTGTCTGTGAAAATCTGGACTATACGGATGCTGCAGCTGGTATCCAGCTAGTCTGCTGTGCCACGCTTGTGTTGCTGTGTTGGTTCTCGGCCAAAGCCCTCGGTGACTCGAGAACAAAAAAGACTTGTTTCATTTATTTCTTATATTTCTCCAGACTGACAAACTTTTCCTGGGTGATGGCTGTTTGTTACTTGATATTATTTTCAGAGACTCTGGAATGACCAGTTACTAGAAATTTTGTTTGGCAGTTGGCCTTTGTAGGCTGGGACTACATTTTTGATCTTTTAGCACTTTTGTGACCCTGTACCGTTATCAGTGGGGACAGAGGAAGCAGGCCCAGAGAGGGAACCTGGGCCCCCTGACCTCTGAGGGGTGGCACCTGTAGGTCTGCTGGGTCGTGTCAAGCACAGGTGGTCATTAGGGAGGAGGCATTCCGGTGCCAGCCACACTGACTGTTCTTGAGGCTGCGGGAAAAGCCGAGGCCATTGGACAGCCCCGCTCCTGGTCACACCTCTACCGCTGGGTGGGTGGTGTGTGACCTGGGTTAGGCCCCTGTTCACTAAGGACTTTGTATCTGCCTTCTCTCACTCTCCTCTCGAACCCCTCATTTGCCCACCGTCCGTAATTTCAGGACCCCCAGGGGGACGCTGTCACCTCTGCTCTGCCCCAACAACCCTGCCCAGGGCCACATCCTGCAGCTTTGCGTTAGCCCCACATCCCCCCGGAGCCTGATGCAGACGTCCTGCCCCCGCCCGCCCAGACTGGCATTCCCGCAGCACTGGCTTTTCCAGACCCCTGCACTCTGGGGCCCCTTGGTCCTCCCTTTTCTCCTCACTGCCAACACCTGCCGCCCCCAACCCTCCTTTTCTCCAGCACTGTCTTTGAAATTTTATAGTTGAACAGGTCAAGGAAGGAGATACTCTTGATGGGCTTCTGGTAGAACTCTAAAAGCATTTATGTGGTAAGCATGAGGACATGTGTCGTTACAGGGGATTAGAGGGTTCTGATCCTTTGCTAAGGATCAGAATGGATGTCTACTTGAGGACTTACTGGTGTTTGATGCCACGATGCCATGAGGTTCTCTACACTGTGTGGTGTTACTTGACTTTTTGATGGTGTCGCCATTTGTGACCATGTTAAAGTGGGCCTGTATTTGAGGAGACAGTTGCCCACTACTAGCCCAGGGAAAGTCTGTTTTGGTGCAGTTGAGGAGGAGAAGACCTACCCTTATATAATAATACTATTCAATAATAATCTGGATATGTTATTAAATAGTACCATTTAATAGTATGTTATTAAGTATGTTTAATAATGTATATGGTAACATATATTATTATATATAGTAATATATAATAGTATGTAGAATTATTAAGTAATACTATTTAATAATAACCTTGATATAACCTATTTTGATGTAGCTGATATAAGAAAACCCACCTTGACATAATAACACTGTGTTTTGTGCAAGATTCACACCCAGGTGCATCCCAGTCTCTCGTTCCAGTTTGCTGTTCCCTTCTGATGAGGCATGTAAAGCGCTAGTTGTTTGCAAACCCACCCGCCTGCACAGCGATCCTCAAGGATGCTTGTGCTCAGGTTGCCTAAGGAGCTTTTAAAAAATGCCAGTGCTGGGATTCCACCCCAGGCCAAGCAGATCCACAGCCTGGGTTCAGGTCATGCATAAGCATTTACAAAAAAAAGGAAAATTTAAGGGGAAAAGAGCCTACCCAGATGACTGAGGTGATTATTCTGATGTGCAGTAAGGAAGAAAGATTGAGACCCACCAGAAGAAGCCTTGATATGCAACTATACAGGATGGGGCCAAAGTAGTTTTACAGTTATTTGTATGGAAAATAATACAAGAATTAATAAACACTAGACCAACTCTACGTTTTGTATACTCACAACTGTAAACCTACTTTTGCCCACCCTGTATTTGTAGTGTTGGCTTTAGGGTCACAAGTATTGGCTAGAACAGGGCTTCTCCAATCTTAATATGTACATGAATCATCTGGGGATTTTGTGAAACTGCATATCCTATAGTTCTTCGGGGTGGGATGGGAGCTCCCAGCTGCTGCTGCTGCTGCTGGCGCTGGCGGCCAGGCTGTGCTGCACGCACCACACTGCGTAGGCAGGATTGATGCTGTAGTTCACGTCTGACACATGCCTGTATGTATGTATAAGATAGAATGTATCTCAGTCTCAGTACATTTTCAGACACCGAATACAAAGTCTTTCTGCAGAGTCACTTTTAAATTTAAATTTTACACACATAAGGACTTTCCTATGTAGACTTTGTTTTCACTGAGGCACACCTGAATAAACTGTTGCTAAGAAACCTGACCTGTTAGTTACAACAGCCCTTATAGCCAAGGGCGGGAGGCCTTTGATCAGATGCGTTTGAACGTACAACCTCTTTTGGCTCCTGTTCGCAGTTGGAAAGAATATTGCTTTGTTTTCGCTCCCTTGACCCCCATAGCAACATTGGCCTGACCTTACACTTGGCACCGCCAAGGCGAAGGTGCTGCTGGAGGCCAGACAGCTGAAGAGCCTCAGAAACCACGGCAGCGTTGAGTGCGGAGGCAGCCAGAGCTCTCTGGGGGCCCTGCATACGGTGCTGAGGTTGATGTCTTCGTTGCCTTTGGATCTAAAGAGCGCTGGATATTGACCACTCCTGGCTCGGGGCAGCCTCATGTCTTCTCTCACAGTAACCCCAGCTCACTGGTCTCTGCAGCCCCTGACTGTTAGAGCAGTAGAAATCACAACTTTGTTAACCGTCTGTGTGCCCAATATTAGGCTAGTCACTTGTGACACTATCTCACCTCACCCTCATAACAACTCCGTGAAGTGGGCATGATTAGCGCCTTTCCAGCAATGAGGGGACCACGGCTCAAGAATATTTGTCACGAAACTCCCAAGTGGCACAGATGGGACTTAAACCCAGGCCCCTCTGACCCTAAAGTGTGTCCTTTCCTTTTAACACAGTCCTGCCGGTGTCACTTAACTTCTTTTACATTTATAAAACAAATCTCCATTTAAATGATTTTAGTTCTGCTTTAGAAGTTTCCTTTTAGATTTTATCAAAGACATAAGTAGTTAATATTTATCATGACTTCTTGGCATAATGATCGACTGTTATTCTCATTCTGCTGAAAACAATGTTTGACTTAAAACATCTGCCCCGCCAGCAGTCGGAGTTGCAGGGACGGGCTGGAAGCACGTTAGTGCTGTTACCAGTGCCCAGCCAGCGCTGGGGGCGGCTTTGCTTTGTCGCTGGAGCTGTAGGCTGAATTCAGGAAGAGCCGGCTTGAGTTTCTGAGCGTGTGTTGTGCGTTTTCTGGTCTCTCAAATGGAATGAGTGATCTGAATATATTTTTATTCTAAAAGGCACTATCAGCCGCCCTAAATTAATAATAGTCATGGGGTTTTTGTTTTTTGTTTTTAACTTTTTATTTTGAAATAACTGCAGACACACTGGCAGTTGTGAAGCCAGTTAAGAGGTTCAGGGGTTCGGTGTGGCCCTCACCCAGCTATCCCGGTGGGTACAGCTGACGTAACTACCGTGTGGATGAAAACTAGGGAATTACCAACAGTGCGCCACTGTGTGTGCCTCCGTGCCACTGAATCCCACTTGAGGGTGCAGACTGTTCTCCCACCACAGACGTCTCCCTCCTGCGCCCTCCACCTCAGCCACACCCCACTCCACCCCTGACCCCAGCAACCCCTGCTGTCAGCGGAACTGTCTCATTTGCAGTGGAATACGTGCGAACAATCTGATCTCTCAGTGTGATGCTGAGTCTGCTCATCTCAATAATGATCAGTACACAGGTTTTAAGGGCCGGCTGTAGTTCCCATTGCCTGCCTCCCAAGTCTTACGCTAGATTTTTTGTGTTCTATCTTATGAGTCTTTAGAGAAAACCTTGTAGAAATCAGATTGTTCAATGTCTTTAAGAAGTCCGAACCTGTCGAATATGTCACTGACTTGACTAATTTTGGAAATGTATCAAACTGTAAACTGACACGTAAGTGCAGTGTGGTATCATTATTATGTGACCATTTGTCGTCTGCAACACGTTGACACAGGAGAGCTCCTTGGGCAGTACCTCAGGGTGGACTCCCTGTAGTGAGGTTGGTGAGCGCCGCTAAATTGCGTGTGGAGATTTGTGTGTGGGCATTTGTGCATGAATGTGTATAAAGTTCAGTGCTTTTATCTGATTTTCAAAGGAGTCCTTGATGCAAAAAGCAGTTTTAAAATCCAGGCCTATGCATGAAAATCTCTTCCTAGTCAAAAAAAAAATCACTTAAAATGAAAATTTTCATCGTGAGGGTAATAGTAAGCCTTGTGTTATATAGTAGAACAAACTGCCAAGCCACGAATCTGACTTCTTATTTACTGTATAATATATAGAAATAAAAAGAAAGTAACATTAAAACAAAATAATCCCAGCTAAACCTAAGATGTCTAGGATACATTTGTGAAATTTAAATTACACTTTCTGTCCTGTCTCTGACCTTCATGTGTCTAATGGGGAACTGCATCCTCTGTGTTTTTTTACACGTGGACTTTCCCATCCACCACATGCATTGGACAGTGAGCTACTGAGAGCGGATTTATGTTGTACTCATTTCTGGGCCCCCCGCATGTGATAGATTCAGTGCTTGGTACATGGTAGGGCTTCAGCAAATTAAAATCTCATTATTTTTCTCTTTTAAAATGGACCTAATTTTTACTCATGGTTCGTACAGTTTCAAAGTTGATACTTGAAATATCTTTTCCTTTTGAAATGTTTCGATCAGTAAATAACTATCTTCCCCAAGAGTACAAAATGTTCACCAGTTAATTTCCAGTCCCATGCCAAGCACAACCCCACTGGTGTACATAGTAGATTTTCAAGAGGATTGCTGAATGAATGTGTGCTGTGCCATTTTATGTTTTTAAAAGTAGCCCCATTGGCCAGAAATGAGCTTTCAGACATTGCATTTCCCTCTGGGATGGCTTTTCGCAGGCTTGACCGTTTTCCATGGCTACAGAAGTTGGAGGCTTCCTTCCTTCAGGGGCTGTGCCTGACTTCAGTGGTGCCCAGTGTCCCTTAAGCCACAAGGTGGTCTGGGGCACTGTTCCCCTAGCCGAAACTGGCCACTCAGAACTAATTGCTTAAACAATGAAAGATCATCACAAAGTATCAGTTACTCCAAACACTTTTAATAAACTCTTCAGTGTAAGAATGACTGGTTATATGTTTCTGTACATTTTTTAATTTTCAAGTCCTTCTTTTCCCCTCCGTCTTTGTACTATATTAATTAGAAGACAATGACTCTGGATTGGAGCGCACCTAAATTAGAGATGTATGCACTTTCTGCGGAGACAAAGAAATGATCGAATATATTGAATTGAAATTACTCGGGCCCCTTGAGACCTGCAGCAGGTACTTGTGCTGGCCAGTGCCTGCCAGAAGTTGTGGCTCCGAGTGTGTGTGTGTGTGCGTGTGTGTGTGTCTTTTCTCACTTGGTTTGCAAGTTAGAATAGGAGACATTGAAAAACAAATTCCATTAGTTCCTATCTGGTTGAACTTCCTGATGTTCCTTATTTTTTTCTCCTCTCATTTTTCCCTCCCCCACCTTACCAGTTTCCTTCCTCTGTCCAGCTTGTTTCCTGACTCAGCCTTATCACTAGAGAAAATACTCCGAACCGTATCAAGGAATTAGAATGTATCACCAGCATTTCTACTTTGTTTCTCCTAAGAACATGTTGCTGGGCTAGTCTTCTGGCAAAGTGATTGTCGATTTCTTTACCTGATTGAATTAGAAACCTTGGGAATATTCCTTATACCCCCCCAGGACACCTGATTAATGGTCACCTTCCTTGAATTCTTTTGATGACTTTTGCTGTTTGAACCAAAGCACGACTTCTTTGTGGTTTACATCCCCTGCTCTTCAGTTACCGTGAAGCCCCTTTTCCATTTCTTGCTGATTGTCAAATCTGAAAACTAACTTTTAAGCAGACGCTCCTTTTAGGTTGGTTGAATTCATGGGGTATTTTGGACCATTCTTTGTTCTAGTTTTATAAAGCACCCTAAGCAGATCATAGGGAAGATCACTGGGAAAAGAAGAGCCGTTTTAATTTTTACTTAAAATGTCTTGGAATCTTGGAATCAAACACTATTATTTCTCCTTACTTCTGAATGTTTGTGTTAATGACCTATTTTTATGAATCAGGTTGAGTTTTGTAAGTGGCTTATGGGGTATAGAGTCTTAGATTTGAGTCTCCCCATTCCTGCAATTCCTATCACTCTGCCTCCACCCCCACCCCCACCCCAACTCCCCCAGATCTGGGCCTCAACATGCAACAGTCAGGCAGGTTTTCCAACCTGGTTTTGGCTAAAGTTATCTTCTAGTGATGAAACTTTTATTTTATTTTATTTTTAAAAAGATTTTAGTTATTTTTTAGAGAGAAGGGAAGAGAGAGAGAGACATCAGTGTGTGGTTGCCTCTCATGTGCCCCTTCACTGGGGCCTGGCCCATAACCCAGGCATGTGCCCTGACTGGGAATGGAACCAGTGACCCTTTGGTTCACAGGCTGACACTCAATCTACTGAGCCACACCAGCCAGGGCCTTATTTTATTTTAGATTTTATTTTATTACTTACTTTTAAGAGAGGGAAAGGGAGGGAGAAAGAGAGAGAGAAATATCAACATGAGAGAGAAACATCAATCAGTTGCCTCTTGTACTTGCCCCAACAGGGGACTAAACTTGCAACCCAGGCATGTGCCCTGACTCGGAATTGAACCGATGACCTTTTGCTTTGCGGTATGATGCCGAAGCAACTGAGCCACACCAGTCAGGGCAAGTGAAGAAACTTCTGGTTTCAGATAATTTAAGCTAAGTTCATAACCAAGCCAAGTAATACATTTAATGTCTACAGTTTATTTTTTGTCAACAGTGATGTCTTCAATAATTCTTGTCATCATTTTGACCATTGATAACAGAATCAAGATTCAAATAATCTAAGTTGGGACATTTAGCCAAAACTGAATAAGTAAAATTTTATGACGATACGTAAAGTCTCATTTAATCCTAGAAAGAGGTCTCATATGATAGCAGCTAGATGATAATTAAATTAGAGACTAGGGCATGTAACCTGACCATGAGTTCAACCTATTCCAAAATATGAAGAATACCAACTATCCTGAATGCAGCCTTGGACTGCTTTAGAAGGGTTGTGCCTGTGCTGAAAGCAACAGGGTTTTTGCTTGTTTTCTGCACCGGTGACTATATTTGAACTGTTCTGTTCATGACTAGGTGCCCTATTTTAAAAGAGTGCATTCAGAGAATGGCATTTAGGACGTAGGTACCTAGAAAGAATGTTATGCAGAGGATCTAGCAGACATTCTGCCTGGACTACAACGAGATCCTCACTTTGAGACTGAGGTGCTTTCCACAGTCCTGTAGAAAAGAACAGATTTGTGTGGTATGCTTCATAAGGAAGAATGAGTACTAATGGACAAAATTTATGGAAAGATTTCTACTCAGAGAGCAGTGTGGGATGTAAAGCCGGCCAGCCATAGGATGTGCCTCGTAGTTAGTTTCCTGGAGGAATTCTTGTAAGAGGTAGCAGTCTGAACTAATGCCTGCGAGTTCTTTCAGGTCTAAGGTTCTTTAATTCTGGGATAAAGAGAACACATGAAAAACTCACATTTAAAATGCTACTAGACTTGAAATTTTGCATTATCTACTTAGTTATTTATTCAGGAGATGAATGGGAAAAGTCTTAGATATGTTCAAACAAGAAGTCTAATAATCCTGAGGTAAAATAGCAAATTGCCTTAACAATTTAAGACTTAAAATAGTTATTAGAAATTTTGAGTGTCAAAGTGAAATGAGCTCTCTTGGATGTTCATGTTCTATCTGTAAACTCAGTTTTCTTAGCTATAAAGTGAGAGTGTTGACTTACGTGTTCTGGTAGCAGATTCTGTTTTCCAGACATGGCCCCAGTTGTCTCCCTCTTCACATATTCTTCCAGCTTGACCCTTGCCCCTTCTCCCTCAGAAGATGGAGCCCATTCCTTTCCCCTTCCATCTGGGCAGGTTTATGACTTGCTTGTAGCCACTAGAATCTAGTGGTGGGGATGCTGTGTGACTCCTGGGGCCTTGTAGGCTAAAATATTTGCTCGTGAAGCTTTCGGCCCGTGTAAGCGGTCTAGCAGTCTAGCTGCCTGAGGCCTCCAGGCGGTGGGAAAGACCAAAGTAGTTCACAGACCATGACTCGGAGAGTTATGCCGCTGCCTCAAGACTACAAGAAGAGACATAGATGTCTGGCCAGCCCCCTGCTGTGCCAACTCTAACCACTTTTTTTTTAATCCTCACTGGAGGACATTTTTTCATTGCTTTTTTAGAGTGAGAGGAAGGGAGCAGGGAGAGAGAAACATCAGTTGGTTGTCTTCTCACACACGCGCAGACCAGGGACCAAACCCTGCGATCTGGGTATGTGCCCTGACTGGGAATCAAACCCATGACCTTTTGGTCTATGAGACAGTGCTCCAACTAACTGAGCCACACTGGCCAGGGCAGCTCTAACTACTTCTTGACCACAGGCACATTACAGGGGCCCTGAGCCAGAACTGCCCGACCAAGCTCTTCTTCGACTTGCTGGCCGTAGAAATAGCGAGTAATAATGAATTATCGTTAATGCTTTAAGCCACTACATTTGGGGGTGGTTTGTTACCTAGATCACGAATGTCTCTCTAGGATCTCTGTTTATACACTGATGGCGAACATGGTGGAGGCCACTATCTTAATCAGTAGGTTGAAGAATTGATGTCATCTAGTGAAATGTTCTATTTCTCTGGTTTCTTCTACTGGGAGGCTCATCTACTGGAATACAAGATTGAGAACGGGCACTTCAGAGTTTGATGAGGTTCTTTAGAGTCTGCATCTGAGGCTGTGAGTAGTTTGAAGTTTATGTGATTTGAGGCAAGCTATTTAACCTCTATGAACCTCAGCTTTTTTATTCACAAAATGGGGATGATAAAAAAATGGGAATGGTAAAGTATCTAGGATAAGCAATACGCCAGGTGAATGTCAGCACAGTCCCTAGCGTGTAATAATTGCCCAGTCCCTCTTAGCTGCCGCCAGGATCACTGTCCTAATTGTGGGCACACTCAAGTGTAAGATGGTGAGTAAGAACTTCCCCTGAAACATAATTTTGAGACTAGAAAATTTTAATCCATGTGTGCACAGTCACATGCTGAACAAAATGCAACACAAATACACTAACTGAATTCACTCATTGCCGGTGAGGTCTCTCTGTTCTCAAAGTCTTCTAGTAAAGAGGCTTTCATTTGGCCTTCACAGCAGTGATAGAGAACTCCTTAGCAAATCAGTTTTGTTTTACTTGATACTTAAGATAAGTAATAATGAAGGCAGTGATCTCCCTTCTAATACAACATCTGTGCAATCTTGTGTAGAGGTATATGCATTTGTTTCAAGTTTAAAGAATTCATTGCTTTAAAAAAAATGAAAGAAAATTGAGATAGAAGTTCTTTGTCATCATCGACGTTTACTGAGTGCCCATGGAGATGATGGTACTGAATTTAATAAAATTTATGCTATCTGTAATCCTAGATAGATTTACAGTGTTTTAGTAACCTTAGAGCCTGTCTGTTTATATTAAGGTAATAGGGTCCCAATGACATGCCCCTAGTTTATGCCCCAGTACCGGAGTAAGACTATTTCTGTCCTCATGCTGGAAATTAGTCTGATTTAAATGTCAGTGGGAAGGGAAAACAGACTTTAAGGTGAGCGTCAGGGATGAAGCGAGATATAAAGAATGTTCTCATTTAAAAAGGAAGGAGACAATACAAATGACCTAGAGGGGCCACAGAAATTTTAACTTTTGGAAACATTTACCAGTAGAATCCAATATCCTCTAAGAGACTGAGGGACAGTGCATTCAGGAGACACCAGGGGGGCCATTATTCTGCCCTTTCCTTTCACTGAAATTCATCTGAACAACAGAACATCCTTGGAGGTTAGAAAACTAAGACAAAATAGTAAATAGTTTACCAAAGATACTGAGTTCAAACCAGGATGATTCTTTATACCTAGAACAGTCTTCACTTCTATTAATACCCTTGAAGCAGACCCAAAAGACACTCTCTCACAGGCTGCATACGGTTCTGTTTTCTTCTCCTCCTCAATAAACATACTTTGTTGATGCATGTGTCATAATGGAAAAGCAGGACAAATTTCAAAGTTATAAAAACGTAAGCATCCTGTGTTTGCTGAGTACCTAGTATGTCCCGGTTATCACTCTGATTGCTGAGACTGTAAAGACAGTAAGCCTTGGCCGCCTTCACAGAGCTCACGGTCCTCTACTAGAGGAGCCAGAAACGTGAACACACTGAACATGACGTAATAAATTCTCAGAGCCTAACAGTGTATTTTTCCCACAGCAGCTTGAGTGATCTGTTGAAAATGTAATTGAAATCACGTCACTACTTTGTTCAAACCCTCCCAGATTTTCCTGTCACACTCAGAGAAAAGGCCGATTCTTCTACTGGCCTGAAGTCCTACACGGTCCTTTCCTGCACCCCCAACCCCACCACACACAGTTTTCTCTCTGGCTCTCTCTCACAGGCGCGCACACACAGTTGCTGCCCATACTCATCTTCTGTTTTCATCTTGCCCTTCCGGTCACCCTGATCCCTTGCTGTGCCTCCAGGACTTCCGGATTGCTCCCTCCTCAAGTCTCGGTGCTGGGTGGCCCCTCCACGTGGGACGGCTAGCTCTTCCCTCCTCCGGGTCCTCTCAGCCAGTCCTCCCTGATCACCCTGTTTGTAGCGGAAAGTGAGAACTGTCACTACAGTAACCCTGTGCTTTTGTGTCCTCTGCTTTGCTCTCTTTTTCTCTATACTGGCTATCAACACCTGACGTGCTGAGTAGTTTACCCCTTTGCTGTCTTCCTCAGAATGGAACCCTCGTGTGGGCAGGAACCTTTGTTCTCTTGTACTGATAGCATTTAGGATCGTGCCTGGCATCTAGCAGGTTCTCAGTGAAGTTTTTGTTGAGCCGAATTCAGTTGTTGAAGAATGGTTTAAATACTGTGGGAACACAGCCCAAGGAGCCAGTAATTCTCAGTAGGGATGTGAGGGAAAGTTACAGACTGGAATCGTTCACTGGGTCTAGGCCCCAAGGGCAGGAACATCTGGGTGGATAAGCCATAGGAAAGAAGATGTAATACGAACAGCAGCTTATCCAAGGTCTCAAATTCAAATGCCAGTGGGATCCAGGCATGTGACTATAAATGTGTAAATAGCCTGACTTTAAGACAACAGGTAATCGGGGAAACTGATATTCCTGCCTGAAAGTATCCGAGATTCATAAGTAACAACAATGATGCTGCTGGTGCAGGTGCTGGTGCCGGTGAATCCTGTGCAGGCACGTGAGTCGTGTTTGTGGTCTCTCTGACTCAGACTGCTGGTTGCTGTCTTTGGCTGATGTGGGAGTGAGAAAGCTGGGTAGTTTTATCTTCTCGTGTGGCATTGCACCGCAAAGACTGGCTGCTTAGAACCATCTTGTTGAGTGTGCTAGGCAGCATACGGAGCATATTTAAGGTGTGCTTTTTATCTCCTGGCCATGTGAATATCCACATCTTTCCTCTATAGGAACAACTTGCATTCCTCTGAGATTTGAGCTTCTGCCACCTTGTGCTCTGGTAGCTGTCAAAGGCATAGGGATGGATTAGAGGCTTAGAGAACATGTGCCATGTGGGCAACTAACTCCGTGACCGGAGTGAGGTGGGTGGGTGTGTAAACAGTGCCGAGATCAGGTTACTGGCTGGCCTGTCTAATCCAGGGTGCGGGGGAAATCATTCCAAGTGAGTAAGAAGCATTACAGAGCCAGATTTTCTATTGAGCACAGCTTTTGATAAAAGGAAGAAGAGCTGGATATTGACTTTTTGGTGCCTGTTCTATCAGTGGTCTGTTAATCAACAGAGGATAAATTATTGCTCTTCAGAAACAGGAAAGGATCCCCCTTGGCTTGAAGGCATTTCTCCCTTTCTTTTCTTTGTTTTTTTCTTTTTATTGGTAGAGGATCTTTCCTCCAGCCATTTGCTCCTTGGGGGTTTTGTTAAGGAATGAAGGGAAACTGAAGGGAGCTCTTTTGATTTATCTTCTATCCTTTCCTTTTGGTCACTCCACAGGGCTAAAATAGCCGAGTTGGCTTTAATATGTCGCCATTAGAGACCAAACATTAGCTGGAATAAACCATCATGCCTCACAATGAAAAATGTCCCCTGATTGGCTAATTAATCAGTCAAAGGGGAATGACATGGCTCTCGGCTTGAGGGACTTTGCTAGAGAGAAACAGGCTGTTGATAAATGGTTTTCCAACAAATTCATATATCAAGGAAACTTAGTCATTTTTTAACTATAGTTTGTGTGACTGCAGTTTTTTTCCAACTTTTTCTTTTCTGCTGCTCTTGCTGTTTAGGCTGCGTTTTTGTTGTTGATAGAAAAATATAGGATTTTAGATATGAGAGAATAAATGCTTTCTACTTATTCATGTCTGTCTGTTTGGCTTTGACTGTCTGCGTTTATCAGTAGGTGAATTCAAACAGCTCTTCCCAAAGTAATTTATGAATTATTAAAATGTCCTGGCTTCCTTTATAGTTGAGACCCCCAGATTCTGACCCACACTGCTCAAGTTTGGATTGCGGCCCCTTCAGTTTCCAGTGAGATGGTACTGGGCAAATCACTCAGCCTCTCTGTGCTTTCACTCCCTCATCTCTAAAAGGGGGTAACAGTAGTGTCACCTAATAGGGTGGTTGTGAAAATTAAATGATTGTCATCAGTCTAGCATTTGGAATAGTGCCTGGCACATATGATTACTTTTCAAATACCCATTGTTATTTTTAATTAAAGTAATAAATGCACATAGATTTTTAAAATTGAACTGCTGAACAGCATGAAAAATGGCATTCTTCAATCATACCCCTTATCTCTTCACCTCCCAAGGCTGTCCCCTATAGCACCTCCAGTTATTTTCAAATTATGTGATATTTATATCTTCTTCTATTGTTTCCTCTTCTAAATTAAATTTATTGGGGTGACATTGGTTAAAACGATTATATAGGTTTCAAGTGTACATTTCTATGATACATCATCTGTATATTGTGTTCCTACCAACCAAAGTCTGATTATCTTCTGTCACCATATATTTGACTCCCTGACCACCTTCCCACCCCCTTCTCTCTGTCATCTGTGTCTGAGTTTTTGTTTTTCTTTTTTTAAGATTTTATTTATTTATTTTTAGAGAGAGGGGAAGGGAAGGAGAAAGGGAGAGAAACATCAATGTGTGGTTGCTTCTCACACGCCCCCTACTGGGGACCTGGTCCTCAATCCAGTCCTGTACCCTGACAGGGAATCAAACCAGAGACACTTGGGTTCACAGGCTGGCACTCAGTCCACTGAGCCACACCAGCCAGGTGTTTGTTTTTCTTGTTTATTCATTTGTTGCTTTCAGTTTGATATCCCACATGAATGAAAATCATGTGATTCTTTTTCTGACTTCTTATGCTATCTTACATTGACTTCCTCAATGTGTTCATTTTTAACATTACCTATTTTTTGGAGATTAGGATTTGGGCCTTTTACCATTCAAAATACTGATGTATTATAATTATTAGTTAATTTGGTATTTGGTGTTTGTATTTTTATGTCCATACGATTCCCTGTTAAGCCAAGTAGTGAACTGTAATTACATTTCCTCTGATATACTTGTGTTTTCTGGTGGGGAACAAAAGGTGTACCCATGTAATTTTCCCCATACCTTCTACCAGCCTCAGTATAAAGCTTTCTGAAGTGTCAAATACGTTGGATGCTCTGTCACATCAGTCTTTCCCCGGGAGGCTGCCCTCCTGGGACCCCCTTCCTCCTGCTCACTCTGCCCGGGCCATTTGGTGTGTTCCACTCCTGTCGTCCGAGACAGTTCCCTCCACCTCACCCTGCTACCTCCTCTGTCCTGGGCCCTGTGTTACCGCACTCATCTCAGAGCTTGCTGGGAAGGGGTGCAGGTCTGAGGATCTCTGTCCTAGTGTCATGGCAGATTATGTGGGCATGGAATTCTGGTTGGAAATTATTTTCTTTCAGAATTTTGAAGGTATTACTCTAGTGTCTTCTGATATCGGTTGTTGCTGTTCTTATTTCAATCCCTTTACACGTATCTGTTTTCTTTTTCTTTAAGAGTTTTTAAGACCTTTTATCTTTGGATTTCTAAAATCTTGTGGAAATGTGAATTGGCTGGGTTTTTAATTCACCAGGCACTTGATTGGCTTTCCAGTGTGAAGATTCATACCTTTCATGAGTTCTGGAAAGTTATCTTTTATTCATTTTTTGATAATGTTTTCCCCTCTATTTTTTCTGGAAGTCCTTAGTCACATCATGGACTTCTTGGATTATTCCTCAGATTTTGAAAATTTTTTTGTTTTATTTTTCTGTATCTTTGTTCTGCATTGGGGAAGATTTTCTTGAGTTTATCTTCTAAAGTTTGTATTAAAACTTTTAATTTTGCTCTCATTTAATTTCCAAGAGCTATTTCTCATTATCTAAGTGTTTCTTCATTCTATTTTAAAGTAGCATCTTGTTCTTGTGTTATGAATACAATATATTCTTTTATCTCTGAATGCATTGTTAGGAGATTTACAGGCTGTTTTCTGTCTTTTTCATCTGAGCTCCTTCTTTCTTTTGGGTTCAAGAGTCAGTCAGAGAACACCTGACTGGAAGCGCTGGGTGCACAGGCAGCACTGCTCCTCCGGTGAGCTTTGCAGTCGCATGTTCCGACTGAGGTGGCCTTTCTCTGGGAAACCCCTCGGATGTCAGAATTTGCAGGTCTTGATTTCAGTGAGCCCATTTCTCTGGAAAGGCACTCTTGCTCGGGGAACGTGACGTAGATTCTGACGAGGGGTGGGGCGGGGAGGTCGTTACCCTGGCCTGGCCTGGCTCCCTCTTCCCAGGCGGCATCTCACCCTGCCCGCCAGCTGCAGCTTAGGTCTTGCCCAGCAGAGCCTCTTGAGTTCAGTCTCTCCAGAGATTAAACCTTTTGTCTCCTCATGCAGTTTTATTTTGGATGGAACACTAAGATAAAACCCTTTCACCTCAAAAGAAATTGTTATTTAAACATTTAACAACCCTTTTTCTCATCCATTGATGCCACAATGTAAACTATTTCAAAAGTCTTGGGGGTGAGGAGAGCTGTTGTTTTCAAATCTTGGCCCTTGTGTTATTCCCATTTTAAAACAAAAGTAAAAACTTGCTCTATTTGCTACTCAGCTTTATTCCCCTGTAAGGTGTATTCATACAGGATTGCCTCAGAACCCATCTAAATTTTCAGTTATCGCTGGCGGACTTCCCCTGCGCACTCGCACATTTTCTCTTCCCCGCTCTCACCCTCATGGCCTTTCCCTGCTCAGACCTCCGGAATGTGTATTTGTCAGTGCCCTCCTCTCCCTTAGCTCTCATGTTCATTCCTCCTGTGAGTTAAGCACAAGTAACCTGCTAAGGCCCTCAGTCGTCTGAAATATCATGGAAACGTACAATTCTTAATTCATTTTATAGACATTTGTGAGTAGACTGCAGAAAATGCTTTGAGCCTCCAGAATGATGTTGTTGTTGTCACCCTGATAAGGAAGCCTTTGGGGTGCGATTCCTGTGGCCAGCAAGCTGCGTCGGTTGTGGGTTTTATTGGAGCACATGTGGTGGGAGGCCCTGGGTCAGATGTCTTGCCCCAGCTCCCATTTTCCTCTCCCACAGAAAGAATGCAGGGTGTTCCGCCAGGAGAGACGGGCCTCACCTGCTGCAGGTTTGCCCTTCTTAGATGTTGTAACGGCATTGTTGGGAGAGATGGATGGAAACTACTTAGGATGTTGAAGTGGAAGGAATGATTCACTGAGTGACAGGAGGGTCTCCATTTCAGATCTGTTGGTAGCTACCCTTCTGACCCTGAGCCCAGCCCTAACTTCTCCGGTCCTGGTGTGCACACTGAAGCGGCCTGTCTGTGGGAATGAGATGAGATGTGGATTAAACAGCCCAGAGTGGTGGGGAAAAGGAGTGAGAACACTGAGCAGCCTTTTCCTCACTGTGTATCTTATTTACTCAGTGCAGTTGGGTAATGAACTTGAGTGTGATCTTTAATTTCTTTCTTTTGGCCATCATATCCAGTCAGACCTTACCAATTCCTATTGATTTTATATTTTTCACATCTACAGAATTCATCTTGCTTTGCCATTTTTACCGATATCCCAATCATTATTACTCCCAATTGTTACTGCCCCTGAATTATTCTCCTAAATAGTCTTCCTGACTCCAGTTTTTCCTTTTTTAGAGCATCCCATTCTCCTTTCTCAAATTTCTTTGTTGTAGTCCGTCCTCCCTGAGTAGTTCCCTTCGTCTGACAAGTGCGCACTGCTGTCCAGGTGCTCATGCCCACCGCTCCGTAACCCATGTCTGCACCGGGGCTGCCTTACCCCTCCACACGCCTTGTCTTCCCACTTCATCGTCTCCCCACAGCACTGCCTCCACTTTCACGCCCTTGCCTCACCTACCCTGGCCGCCTGCGTCTTTCCCACGCAGCCCAAGTCCTGCTTCCCGCCATTGAGGAAGGGAGAAAAGGAATGCACAGTTGTTCGATCGAACAAGCATTGCTAATTAAATTAAAGTCCTGGTTCGTTCATTTTATTAAATGCCGCTGTGCCGGGCCCTGTTCTAGGCACTAGTGATGTAGCAGTGAGCAAACAGACAAGAGTCACTGCCCACAGGGAGCCTGCCTCTCGTGACATCTTCATAAAGTCCTCACTGCCGTCTTCCCCTTCCCCAGACTCTGCATGTGTTTGAATTCGCTGTCGCTGTGTGCTGCCTGAGCGTGTGAACTGTTTTTTTACCCTTTTAATCGAGTCTGTCTTACCACTCTACCCATAGGACAAAGGCCGTGGCTCTGTGTCCCTTCATACGTCCTGCCTGGCCCAGTGTCTTTAACAGCTGCTCACTGGGAAGCTGGGTAGCTGTGAGTTATTTGGTGGAATTGAGTGGACAGAGACTGGGAATCAAGTGTGTTGTCTTAATTACAGGTTAATTTCCTAGCTTCGTTATTGATAACTATGTATAAGAAATCTTAAGTTTCTGATTACTACTACTAACTATATACATTATTCATTTTTAAGAGTTACCTAAAATTTACTTTCATGGTAATCTATAGAAATCTATTTCAAAAGGAAAAAGTATTTTTCAGTGGTAATAGAAAGCCTGCTATCCCACAGATCAACCCCAGTCGTGCTGAAAGTAGACGTGGTGTACACCTGCCAGACACGTGCAGTGTGCACCTGTGAAGTGTTCTTGCTATAAGTTGAACCTGAATCTAATCAAGTCTCTAGAAGTAATTTCCATTCACAGAAAGTACAGGTATATAGATACCAGCTTAAGGACCTCAAGTAAATATCCAAATGTGGAACATTGTTTAAGACACATGACCCAATTCCTGTGGTAAGTCAGTGGCATGAAAAAAGTGGGGGTGTGAATTTCCAGGGGGGGGGGACTGTAGATAGAAAGACCTTAAGAGTATAAGTAACTACACATACTAAATGGGCCCCCGTTTGGGACTGGATTTGAACCATAAGAAGATATACTTAAGGTAGTTAAGGAATCTGATTATGGATTGTGGGTATCAAGTAATTATTGTCGGTGTTGTTAGTTGTGCTAATGGCATTGTGATTGTGTACGGAAGTTTTCTTATTTTTAGAGGTCTGTACTGAATGAAGTAAAAGTAAAATGATTTATATTTGTGGTTTGCCTTAAAATGCATGAGTAAAGAGCCAAGGAATGATGCAATAATGTGCCAGAACCTCCTTAATTATTGATGGGAATGTTGGGGGTCAGTGATTTTGTAGATATTTGCAAGTTTTCATAATACAAAATTTGTTAAAAGAGTCTACTTATTATAATATTCTTTTATTAATTATCTTTGCTCAAAGAATGGTTGAATTATTTTGTGTGGTAGGTTCAAAATGTCACGGTCATCCTTCAAGTGGAAAGCTGTTAGTTCCCAGTTTATTTTTGTCCTAATATGTTCTAGTTTATCCCTTTCTTAGATCCTTTCAATGAATTTTCTTGTCATCTGCATTAGTATTAATAGAATCAGGGGTGGAAGCCAGTGGAGAGAGAGAATAAAGGTGGATGAAATTAACTGCTACAAGAGAACAGATATTTTGATTCTTTTGTAGAATGTAATTCCCCGGTACCTAGAAGTCTGCACATGCCTTACTTATGGTTCATCGTCCTGGCCGCAAGAGGCAGACATGAGGCATAGAAACAACAGAGGACCAGAGCCTTCCCCGTTCTGTCACCTGTCTACCCCTCTCTGCCTGGGAAGCCTGGATCTGGGGGTAGTGAGCAGGAAGGAAGGTTTAGGAATGGAGGGTAACCAGTAGGTTTTTGTCATCATTTGGTTCTGGCCAAGAGACAGCAGCCCCAGAATGGGAGCAGGCTCAGAAAGGGGTTGTTTTATCATGGGATGAAGGAAGGGGATGCAGAGCCGTTTCGTCTGGAATATGCAGATCTGACTGGTGGTCCAGGAGTGAAAGTTGCTTTCCTAGAGTGAAGTTCACGCTCGTATGTAGAGAGCAGCGTTGTGAAGGAATCGTCTTTAGTGTATGAGTATCTCCCTGTGTCTGAGTCACGGGGGCTCGTCTCACCGGCCACTGTGACCCAGGCTGTCATGTCCATGAGCTTCTTCCTGAAGTTATTCTGTATGTTCAGGGGTAGGGAGTTCCTCGGAGATGTATGTTATGGATTTATCTGGTTCCTCTGTTCCTCCATCCCCCAGCTGTCTTTTTATTTGTTTGTTTCTTTGAAGTCTTTAGGTCCTTTTCTTTAGCTTCATTGCACATGTTTTAGTTTATCAGTAGGACACAGTCATGACTCGTAAGGCATACAGTATGTCTTTTACTTTCCTTTCACATTGGAGGAACAGCTAGCTATACGTCCACATTTCAGTGGCTCCTGGGTGTGATCTGCATTTTCTTTACCACCTCCAGTCCACTACCAGCAGTCTCTCGGGGGCCTGTGATGGTCTGTGATAGACATGCCTCTATCTTTTAGGTAAACTTGTTCACTGAGCAGTTAGGATTCTTGAAATACTGATCACAAGGTCACAGAGTCCGGGACTCAGGCTGGAATGACAACAGGAATTCTATTTTATTAGAATTGGTTTGGCATAGTTCAGTGAGTACTAATTGTTTTAAAAGTCAGAAAACTTATGTACAAGTCCTAGTTTCCATCACTTAACCCAAAGTATCACTTTGGGAAAGTTGTAGATTTTAGAGCTGAAAGAGACCATCTAGTTTTTCCTTTGACTTTCCCTCCAGAAAAGGAAACCAGAGGTCTGTGGAGGTTGAGTTGAGCACCACAGGGCTGGACTGAGAGTTCCAGTCTTTAACTTCTGGACGAGGGCACCATACCACTTGTCTGGCCATTCAGTTCCTCTGTGCTTCTGCTTCCTCATGTGGGAAGTATGGCTGAAATGATGCAGGTGAAAGCACTTTGAGACTCATTAAGGCATAAAGCAAATGTAAAAAGTGTCACGAAATGATAGGAAGTCAGTACAAGCAAATACCTGGATCATATTTATTTCTCCTACTTTAATATATGAGAAATAGAGTTTGAAGTGCAATTTTGCAAGCCGTCAATGGAAATCCATCCATTCCTGTATTTATTCCCACCTTCTCTCTGCAGGATGAGGCATGATTAATCTGTCATACAAGGAAGAAATCACATATTTATATGTTCTAGGATTCTGTTTTTTAGTAGTAGTATGTACGTAAAATGTTTTTGTCTCCATCTTGCTGAACTCGTGATACCTACTCCAAAGATTCAGCAAGGCGGTGACTGTCTATATGAATTGAGAGTCTGCTCGTGCAGAAAGGAGACTTGGGCCAGACTTATCGCCCACACACTTACTTACGTGGGTCCTGCTAAGTAAGTGCCTTGGTCGGTTGCTTTGGCTGAAGGCTATGGAAAAGCAAAGAGAAGAAAGTAGTATGCTTTTTTAATAAGGCTAGTGTAACATTATGAATTTGTATTTTATCCTCAACCAAATCACATAGATAAACTCCATTCTATTGTTTTAGTTAACTATGACCAAGAGAAAACCACTTTGGTTATAATAGCAGTTACAGTGAAAGAACCACAGAAAGACTGTCATTGACATTGTGCCAGCACCTGCTTGCATCAGTGCAGTGTAGCAACAGGGTCACCCCTGAATTGGACCGGTGCGATTATACGCGCGCAGCATTGAATAAACCCTAAGGCTTGCACCAAGTTCTCCATAACAGATTCTTATTAGGTAATATCCCTGCATCTAGGATCTCACTTTGTGGAAGTGACAATGTAGATAGAAAAAAAAATGTAATTTAAACCAAAACTAAGAAGGGCAAAAATTTTAAAGAACAGAAGTAACGAATGTAAAAATGGTGTAGGATAATGGGAACAGTGCAGGCTTTGTGCAGACCTGGGCCTCAATCTTGACTTGGTCCTTACAAGGCATGCAACCTTAGGCAGGAATTTAACCTTTCTGAGCCCCAGGAGTCCACTACTGACGAATAGTCTAGCAAGGACTAACCTAGGATAGGTTCCCTTTTTAGCTTCATTGTAAATCACCTAACTTGGGAAAAGCCTACTTTTCCTACTTCTAAAATTCCTTAACCCTTAATCCAAGTTCAAAATCCATAACCCTTAAACATTGTCCTCATCGCCTGACAGCTTACCCTTACCTTAGGGCGCATGGCTACTTGCTCATGAGCCATGCCTCTCACCGAGAGGCATGCAGACATCAGCTGAGAGCGAAGCGGTGCGTGGTCTTAGGCCCTATGGTGTGTTGCCCACTGGGCTTTGGCCTGAGCGGCTGCGCTGTTCCCTGCATGCTTTCTCCAGGTAGGCCACTCGCTTGCACATTTCAGACCCTATCAAAGACAGTGGGAATGAACTAGACTCTTCTTATGGCAGCTCTTGAAGGCAGAGTAAGGTGAATGAGAGTCAAGCTGGAGAAAATGAAACAGGAGCAGACATGACTGTTCGTCATCTCTGTCAGGCCTCTGGGGCCTGGAGGGGACCGTTCATCTCGTGATGTAGGATCAGCCCTGCCGAAACACTTCAGGTGTGAACACACTTGGGAAAGCCTTGTCAGATTTGCTAAGACTGCCATACATTGATATTGTATCCAAATATGGTTAATAGCATAAAACATAAGTACAGGTTTACCATACGTTTACCTGAGCCTACCATTTTCTGTGTTTTTTTTTCTTTTGTACAAATATGGTTGAATAGATTCCAAATGCATTGAAATAAAAAAATTTGAATAGAAGGTCTTTCTCTAAATGTTGTATTTTATTGGAATTTTAAGATATCATGCTGCATTTACCAGTTTTGTAAGAAAGTAGGAAGGGTCCTCATCTCTCATTTCTTTTCTGTAAAATTGTTTGGATGTAAGCTCTCACTTTCTTACAATTCATGTGGTGGAAGGGACTTTTCTTAGAGCAGAAAATGTGTAGGCAAAACATGTAACTCAAACATCATAAATAATCCCTAACCACATAGCTGAGAGAAGGGGAAGGTATTTTCCCCATTGGAGCAAGCAGAGAGTCTCTTCTCTGACCACTGTACTGAAGATTTGGGTGATGATGGTTGTTTTATTAGGAAGTAATTGCTGCTTGTGCAGTTTAGGAAAACAGTATTTTCTGAAAAGCTGCGCTAGGAGGCGCTGCTGAGCAGGAATTTATTTACTGCCTCCAGTTCTCAGACCCAGTTCTTAGCAGGCCAAGGAGTCACCAGGTGACTGGGTAAGTTTGTTAAAAATGCATATTGTAGGCTCTGGCTGGACTCTAGAAATAAGTGTTTTTAACAAGCCTTCAGATAACTGTGATGATGCAGTTTTAGAAACATTGACCAGGCTGTTAGGCTTGTAAGAATTCATCTCTTCTGAAGTGAGGAAGCATGGCTTTCCCGTTTCTCAAGAATTACAGAAGCAACTGATAAGGATATGGAAGGATTTAGGTTTAACCAGATTACTGCCAAAGGACTTTGCCTAAATGCCCACCAGGGTAGCTTTTGAATTATGTGACTGATTTTATTAATCAGGCGTTCTACTGCAAGCATAACTGATAACAAGAAATTATGTTTTTTCTCTTCTTTAATAATTTCCATTTTAGGTTTTCTTTTATATACATATCAAGTGCAAGTGTGCTTGCTGTTATATTGACTTTTTTTTTAACAACACGCTAGTTAAAAACTGGTAATGTATGGTTACACCTCGTTTTGAGTTGTTTCTGGTTACGTTTAAGGCGAATGGATGCGGGAAAGCGTGGAAGGCAGCTACAGGGCTCCTTGAGGCAGCATTTCAAGAACGTGCACACTCTAGCGGGCACGTAGCAAGCTCTGCCCAAGTCAGATGCGCACTGGAAAAGTTCAGTTAAGTTTTCCAGAAGCTCGGCTGACCCGTTTATTCACAGAAAGCCTGCCCACGTCATGCGGTCATCCCAGAAGCACACGTGCTAATAGGACAGACCCAGAATGGACTCCATCTGATCATCTGTCTTACTGCTAGTGTAGCTCTCACTCGGGGAAAATCAAGGTAAATACTTTACATTTCTACGACTTAAAAATGCTTGCTTTTATTTCTGGGTAGAGTTGCGGTTATTGTTCTGACTTCATTCATCCTGTAGGGCTTTACCCTTCAGTGCAGCGGGACGACGACAGCTTCTTCTGACACTGATGTATCTGTGCAGTTTTCTTCTCTCCCTCAGAAACTCAAAGGACACTTGTTGCTATTGTACCAATTCCTAATTACCAGATATCTAAAGAAATTATGACTTTCTCTCTGTAACAAGTATGCTATTATGTTTTTTCCCCTTCAAATTATTAGGAAATTCCCAAATAGGGCTTGGAAGCTTTTGTCATGAGGAAGAAGCACTAGAAATAATAGTGAATTTCAGGTGTCCTTGGTCCCTGGCATCTGTGCATAGACATTTTTTCTAAATCTTCAATTCAGAAATTCTCTTTATTTTCAATAAAATTATGGTTTACTGCCCTGACGGGTGTGGCTGAGTTGGGCGGGTGTCGTCTCACAAAGCAAAAGTTCTCTGGTTCAGTCCCTGGTCAGGTCACACACCTGGGTCGTGGGTTTGGTCCACGGTTGAGGCATGAGAGGCAACCAGTCAGTGTTTCTCTCTCACATCCATGTTTCTCTCCCTCTCTTTCTCCTTCCCTTCCCCTCTCTCTAAAGATAAGTAAAATCTTTAAAAGAAAAAATAATGGTTTACCAATACTTCCCAAACTGCAGTAATAGACATGACCTAGACCCTGTTTGTCTTTAGAAAGTTTTGCTTGGTTTTATTTTTTGTAACAACTATATTACCTTTCTGTTTTTCTTATTGATTTGAGGGAGGGAGGGTGGGAGGGAGAGAGAAACATCGATGTGAGAGAGAAACAGTGATCAGTTGCTTCCCATACATGCCCCAACCAGGAATCAAACCTGCGACCTTTTGACATACAGGACAATACTGCAACCACCTGAGCACCTGGCCACGGCCTATATTGCCTTCTATAACCATGTGTTCAAAACTTCAGTTGAGATAGAGCATTACTATTTACTGGTCCAAATCTGCTCTGCCTGGCAGATTTGAGCTCAATGCAGAAAGTCCATACTGTTAAACTGGAGTCTTTTTATTATACAGGGAGTAGTCCAACAACAACAATAATAATAATAATGCCTTATTTTTTTAATGAAGCTTTTAGAGAGTACAGTCTTAATTGTTTCATCCTAGGTCATTAGACACTACACATCTGAGAGGTAGGCAAGGTGGTTATCAAATGAGGACTGGGAGAGGGTGAAGTAAGTAACCTGGTTGAAGATTCACACTAGTAATGTCACCCCCTGTGCTCACAGACCAAGTCTTTTGACTTCAACTGAGCGGCACTCTCGCTGTCACGCTGCTCTTTCGCGCAGGTTGATGCAGGAAGCTGCCGGGATGGGGACAGGGACTAGACCACTTCAGCTCAAGCTGTAGTGCGGTTCCTTCTGGTTGGCTCTCACTGTCAGCATTGCTGCGGCGCCGGCCTCTCACGAGCACTTCTTGGCACGACTGGTGGTGCCAGTAGATGTTGGGGGAAAGGCATGGGAGGGGCTGATGGGTGTCATGTCACGTGTTTGTGTTCAAACACATCTGAGAAACGCCGGGTTAAGCGTAGTGATAATATAACACAAGGTTTTTGTTTCATTTGCTGCATGCTTCTTAGAGCCTTTTATGTGTTAATGAACATGGTGTATTTCCAGAGCTTGTTACTTACTTGACTGCGGACCCCTCTTAAGTCAACAAGCTAGCTTTCAAGGACTTACTATGTCCTAAAAATTTTATATTTTGTTGAAAATATATTACCAGGATAAAACTAAACAAATAGAACAGCAACGTGGAAGGCATGTCTAGCTAGGTGGGTCATCAGTATAATAGACAATCATTCTCATTCCATTTTCCATTCTACTCTCTGAAACATGATCTGATGCCCAAGTGAATATTCTGAGGGAGGCTGAAATACAAGGTAAAAAAGATACAACTCAGCAGATGCTTACAGATTCTCTCCATTCTGGTTGAAGTTAAATGCGTTAAAGTTTCTCTGAGCTCCATTTGGCCCCAGGTACATCCTTGCCTTCCACCTGCCTGGGGTCTTTGACTCCACCCCGGGCCACCCAGCCCCCCAGTGTTTGCCCTCCGTTCCTTAGCAGCTGTTCTTATCCCAGCAGACTCGCTACCTGCATGCGTTCAGCAGTTATTGGGTGTGCTCTTCTCCCCACTGTCGTCTGCAGCCCCAGAAATCTTCCGTCTCGTTCTCACTGGAGCCCACTGCTCCCCAGGCCTCCGGGCACTTTCACCACTTGGCATCTGAAGTCATCAGCCAATTCCCTGTATGAAATACCTTTACTTTTCTCCTGTGAGTTTTTCTTAAATTTTTAATTTATTTTTGGGGAGAAGGGAAAAGAGGGAGAAAGAGAGGGAGAGAAACTGATCGGTTGCCTCTCCCACATACTTCATCTGGGAACCAGGCTGGCAACCCAGGCATGTGCCCTGACCGGGAACTGAACCAACGACCCTTCTCTTTGCAGGATGACAGATCAATGAACTGAGCCACACCAGGTCAGGGCTGTGAGTTTCTCTTAAACCACCTCCAACTCTTGGAGCAGGGGCTCCATTTTATTGTGTTCAGTTGAAAGGGAAGGACACTTGGGCTGCACGAGAAAGGTTCAGATGATGTTTGTGAGTAAGGGCCTTTTTGTTGTTTGCAGTGACTATCGTAGTATTTGGAATTACCTACCACAAGGTAGATTTTAATTTAAAAATGTGAGTTCACTTTAATTTTATCTTTACCTATTTAGGTAACATAGTATGCTTTGAAAGTCTTGAGGTTTTTTTTCCATATAAACAGTGACTATAAAGTAAGTCACGATGTTACAAGGTAAAGACTTTCTTTTATAATTTAAGATGACATTGATTGTTGAAAATTTTTGTTGGCACCTTTAGAAAGGACCTTTCTGCTCCATTGATTATAGCAACTAAGAAGGAGCATGGGAGTGAGCCAGGTCTTTGGCCCGTGGCAGGTCAGAGAAATTCTGTGAACTTGCTTGGCCGCAGTGGATGGCTGGTAGCCCTTCGCCGTGTTGGTGTGGTGAACTTTCTTTCTCTGATATCAGCACTTTCATCCAGCCCAAGCGATTTCTGTCATCGTTGTGCGAATTAATCTCAGAATTTTGTGTGTATAAATCATGAAACTTTTGAATTTTATTTTCTGATTTTCTAAATAAATAGCCACTTTCTAGATGGGCCTAATATTTACCCTCTTCTTCATGATTTAGAAGTGTGTGTTGTGCTTTCTAAGTTCCACTGCCTGTACTACTGTTTCTCTTCCTTAGTAATGTTCAGCGTCCCAGTCTGACATGGACGAGGAAGCTTGCCCCGAGTGTGTGCAAGAGATAAACGGTCTTTCTGTCCCCGGGAAGCACTCACAGCACTTCTCGTATGTGACGTCACTGACAAAACGCCATCTTAAAAATACTTACGCACTCAGATTCTAGTTTCCAGTCCCAAAAATCTAATTGGAAGGCATAGATGTTCCTCCCACTTTTTTAGAAGGAATAACCTTTTTCTTCTGTAATGTTGTTTTGGCCTTAAGCAAATAGCCACGTGTAATAAAGCTACTTTTTGTGAGAAAACAAAAGTTACTTTTCTTTGTAGGTTAAAGCATATGTTTGTGTGAATGTTTATAGGAATATTTGAGTGTATATTTTAAGATATGTTTGTAGTGATAAATTTTAACTGGTGATAAATTACCAATGAGTGAGCATGAATGCTTTGGTTCTTAGTAGCCCATTCCTAGAAATACCCCTTGACTGCCTTTCCATAACATTCTCATTTTTGAGGAGAAAAATCAGTGGAGTTATGTTAATGACGAACAACTGCTAAATAATTACCAGATCTGTTTCTAACATTTTGAAAGCCATTTCTAAACCTTTGAATGCAGTCATCCTCTTAGGTAAAAGCCACGCTGGGCAGTACAGCTTTCATATACCCAAGTGACTTATTTTGCCTCTTGTTTGAATTTGTTAATAGATACTCATTGCAATAATATTTGTTTTGAGTTTATCTTAAGTTAAATCTGGATAGGTAATAAGGAATATGCTAAAATGCTCTGACTCATGTTATCATGATCTGTTACAACAACATTCATTCACTGTATTTAGTTGCTGCTCTGACAGGACAGAGATCCCTGAGGCCAAATGACTTGTAAACTCACTGTACTTTTATTTTTGAATACAGAGTTCTTTTTGTTTGGTTATTGAAAATAATGACCTTTCCCAGTAAAACTTAAAAACAAGTGCCTGCCATCACACTGGACAAGTGTGTTCTTCCGTGAGCATCCCCGCCTGCCTGAAGCTCTTTGGTGGGAAAATAATTAAGTCAAAACATTTGAACAAACGAGCTCAGGAATACAACTCTTTGCTCAGAGAACTCTTGTGCTGTAAATAATCATTTTGTTGGAGGTTTTTTTGGTTTTTTTTTTAGACCCACTACTAGAGGATTGTATAGATCATATGCTCACTAAAATGGTTTAGGGAATGCAGACACTAGTAGATACAGATGTGAGGGCAGGAACTACTACTACTCAGTCTTGTGTTTCTAGAAGCTCCTCAAGGGCAAGCTGCCCGCGCCCCCCCCCCCCCCAGCAAAGTATTGGTGCATAGTAGGTACTCAACAGATGTTGACAAGGGTCAGAATAGTGCACTAAGAAACCCACTTGGGGGAGCTGATTTGGCAAATACCTGGAAGTGGGAAGAAATCTGTGTGGAACGTGGCTGGGAGGGTAGTGGTGTGGAGAGTCACCTTCCACATGGGAATGAGAGACGCCTGAATAGGGAGAAGGCTGAGTGGTAACCTAGACTAGGCTGTAAGATGACAGTCTCAAACGATAAAATAGCCTATTTTGATAATCACACATTCTATATATTATCGGCTCTTTATAATGCACCTTAAGGTGTCAGTAATTAAACAGGTTGTAGCTATACCATATATACATACACACACAGGGTCGGGAAAAATAGGGTTACAGCTGTGAGTACATGAAACACAGTTTATTCATGTGCTATTTATCGATTATTGTGTTATTTTCCATATGAACAAATGTAAGCCTACTTTTGCTCCCGTGTATGTGTGTGCACATATATACACACGTGCACACGCATAGAATACCTTCTGTAACTAATTCACAGTCACGTACACGGTGCGCCATACATTGCAACAGTAAAGCAGTCCTTTCCTTTCATTGTTCTTTTTTTCTCTTACATTCACCTGTCAATACAACCATTAGTCTGAAGGTCCTGCGTATATCATTGAACCTTACCTGAGCCCTGTGGTCTGCACATGACATGCCATTTGGACATCTATCATGAATTCAGTCACCAAGATTATTTCTTTTTATTGTAAATTTGCTTTATTTCATTCATGAGTCCCACGAATGGTTGTTTAGTATCTGGTGTGTGTGAGCCAGGCACTGTTCAAGGCAGTGGGCTGGGAAGACAAGGCATGGCCCTGCTCCCAGGGACTCTCAGGGCCACGGAAGAGAGAAATGGCCCATCACTTCGGTGCAGTTGGGTAATGCAGTACTGGAGGTGGGCACATGGCCCCGTGGGAGCCCGGATAGGACACCTGCCCCTCACATGGGCTCTCATCTTCCTGGAGGAGGTGTCCTTCCATAAAAGACAAATGAGTTAGTAAGGAAAGAGAAAAGGGAGAGTTTTTGCAGCTGCAGCAGCATCACGTGCTAACGTGAAGTTGAAAGAGCTCAGGGAGGCACAGTGTGCCCGGTGGGTGTAAGAAAATGACGTGGGAGCCATGTCGTCATTGTGCAGGGTCTGCACTCCTGTGATTAGAGCCTCTGATTGTCTATGTCTGTGAATAACTGGACTTCAGTCGGGAGACACAGACTCAGAGTGTGGTCCAAACCTCAGACTCAGTGTGGCAGAAGGGAAGGAAGGGGAAGCCTGTCCAGACAGGGAGCTGAGAGTTCCTCACCACACCAGGCATGGGCCTAGGGACACCTCTGTGCAGAGATTGAGATTGGACGAGGTCATCCTGAGAGCCATAGGACTTCCAAGAGCTAGATTCATTCTGGCCAGGCTAGAAGAGGACTTCCATTGGGCTCCCTGGCAAGTACAACAGCAGCACCCCAGGCCGGTGCCCAGTCCTTCTGTCTCGGCCAGGACTGGAGAAGGGCCATCACCATTTTGCCTTTTTTACAGCTGCACACTCCAACTCATAGTAGACAATCACCTGCAGCCAGGCGATTGCCCAAGGGCAGCAAGGGCAGCCACACTTGCAGGCTGGGACTCCCCACACAAAAATACCCTACCTGTCCTTCTAATGAAATATAGTGTGTTTCCAGCTCTGCATTGAATCCTAAATTCAAGTGTGGTTTGACCAGCCTCTTCATTTGAAGCTGGTTTAGCAGCTATGTACCATGAATGGATTGCTGGTGTGCTGATGTATTCATCCCCTCAGCCCTTGGAGTGACCAAGTCGGGGCTGGGGCATCTGATGTCCCTGAGCCAGTCACCTGCAGCTGTTACCAACAAGACATTCACCCCTGGATGCTGCACATGTATTATTTGCTATGTGTGCCTCACTGGAAAGGATTCGAGACCACTATAGGCTTCACGTACTTTAGGGGCAGTTTGCTATCAAAAGAAAAGAAAGTCTTGTTACAAATTAGTTTTGACTTTCGGGGTTGGTGTTAGAGATGGGCCTAACACCCACCCACCCACATACTCCCAAAGCGGTGGGGGGGGGGTTTCCCAGAGAGCTCTATTAAGACGCATGCTAGGGGTTTAGACGGTAATCTCTGTCTGCCTTTGGGAGCAACTGAGAGATTTGAAACCCAGGAGAGGAGGCATGATTATTTTTGCAATTTAGAACGATCCTTTTGGCTACAGGAGATAAGAAAATAAGGATGAGGGTGGAAGGGGACAGGACTAAGTAAGCGATCCTACTTAGGAACTAGTTAAGAGGCCGTTATTCCAGAGAGTTATCCAGAGAACCATGGAGAGCCTGAGCCAGCGCTGTGGCAGAGAGCCGGGGAGGAAGGAACAGCTTCAAGTGATGGGTAGATGCCCCAGGCCTGGGGTCTAACTGGAGATGGAAGTGCGGCGGCCCTGACTCGGCTGAGGCAGCTGCCGGAGTGGATGACAGCGTGGTCACGGGGGTGAGGAGTGTACAGAGGAGCAGATCTGTGGGTGCCAGCCAGTTCAGTGATGAACTGTTCCAATGGGAGGGTCATCCGAGGCCTTCCACACAGCCTTATCACTTCTTCCCACTCACTGTGCATTTACTTTCCTGTCATTTTATTGCCATTTCTATTTACTGTTAACTTTTTTTTTCACATTTCGTCTGATGCTATGAAGTTCTTATTTGTGCGGTGGACTCATCCACATCTGCCAAAGCCCCTTCCCCCTGGGGTTGTGCCTTCCTGATAAGCCTTAGTCATTCTAACTGGGCTGCTTTGTCCTGCCACTCCCACGTGACAGGCCTTTTCAGTCTGCCTTCTTAGGGTCCCTCCAGACACCAGCTGGTGCTGTTTAATGGGAGGAAGAACCTTGAGAGAGACGTCGGGACCATCTTGCAGTCGAAAAGATGCAGGGAAGAGTGGGGGGTGAGTGGTGGAGGGAAAGGAGAAATGCCACCTCCTGTGATTAGCTCAGCCACAAAGGCCGGCACCTGCAGCTCTGCACGGCAGCCATCTGACCTGAAGGCGATTGTTATCCTGGGAGAAGAGCACTCTGCCTCCAGCTCGTTGGGGTTTGTCTGTGTGTGTTTTCATTTCAAAGGATTTTTTATTATGAAAACAGTAAATACTCACAGTAGAAAAATTATCATCCATGGACATGGTGAAGAAAAAAATACACATGCTCCAGACATGTAGAGGTAACCGTAATTAAAGCTGTGGCATGTGGCGGCCTGTGGGTGTGGTAGAAGTGGTTGGTGTCTTCTGTTTCCTGGCAGCCTCAAAAGCAGGATCCTAATGTGCATGCTGTGTTGTAACTTTTGAAAAATTCACACACCCTGTCTCTTTAGGAGCTAGCATTTTTGGCTCTGCCACTAAGCCTGTGAGGTTGCTGCTTACTGACCTTGTGCCAACGGACAGTGTTTCCTTGCGTGACCACTGCTCTCAGCAGTCCGGCACGCCTCCCGTCTCATTGGCCCCTTTTTCTTTTTGCCTGGGATCCCCTCAGTTCTGCTTGTTAACTAACTATGGAGAAGATGAGTTTTTATTCCCTAGTCATGTCCTGATGGCCTAAGAGTTGCCTGGTCATCGAAGGAAAGACAGAACTGGCGGGAAGGGGTGAGGCTAGCAGGAAGTTGTCCTGGGCTTGGTCCCTTTAAGAGCCTGTGGGTGACTTTTCCATTCCTGCCCCCACAGTCATCCTGTCATCCTGTAGCTCTCCTTACCCCTCATCCTGCTTTTCCCAACCTCCAGTTCCCTGGTATTACATAATACTCCCGTTAGGATCAGTTCCTGTTTTGCTATGGAGAGGAATTGTGACCCTTTCAGGGAAAATCCCTGTTCTAACATTAGTAGCAGCTGCTGGTGGCCAATCCATGATCTCATATGGGAAACACACGGCTTTGCTGGCTGCCCTGTTCCCGTCTGAGTCAGCGCACAGATGGGATTACCTTTCTGCCCCAGCTGGGTTCTCCTCCGCCTTGTTTCTTTTGTGGGAGTCCAGGGCGGTTTTTCTTATGGTAACGGAACGTCGGCTTCGGGTAGGCCGGTTCACGGTCACTTTCACTTCTGTACAGATGCCTTGGGTCAGTTACTGCTCTCCAGGAAAATTATATAGTAGCAGATGGTCACTCACTTTTTAAAACATTTTATTAGGAAAGCTTAAAATGTGATAAAAGTAGAGAGAATAATAAGAGTCCCTGGCTACCCATTCCCACCTTAACAGTGGTCAATGCTTGTGTTAGCTCTACTCCACCCACGCTCTCCCAATCATTAAAGCAATTCCTAGCTACCACATATTTTTTATCTTACTTAGCATTTCATTATATGTCTCTAAAAGATAAGGACTCTTAAACACAAAATCACAGTACCATGATCACACCTAAAAAAGTGAAACACAACTTCTTACACAAAATCATCAAACCTAGTCATCAAACCTAGTCAGTGTTCGGATGTCCCCAGTTATCCCATAATTTGCATGTGTGTTTGTTTGAGTCAGGATCCAGCGTGGTCTGTGTACTGCAGTTAATTGTCATGTGTTTTAGACTCTCAACCTGTAGTTCCAGTTCCTTCTTTCTTTTTCCCCTCCATGTTATCATTGAAGGAACCTTGAGTTTTTCATATTCTGAATTTTGTTGACTTTATCTTCATAGCGTCCTTTAATGCACTCACTTTTTAAAGAAACCCTAGACCGAATCTTTTTATAACGTAGTTACTGCCCCTGCCGGGCTCCCTTTGATCATTAATTTTCCTTGCAAGGCTCTTTACCATGTAAATAGTTACTGGGACTTACAGCATAATCAGAAAGATAGTAGTTCATATTTTCAGCTTTTCTGAAGTACTAATATCAAATACAGACTATAAATATAATAAAATACATCAAATATAGATATTCCTGCTGTAACACAATATATGTGTTCATGAAAAATGTTACATTTTTTCAGAATTCCTGTTAAAAATAATAGAGGTTATGGGGGAAACCAGGTAAGAGGTACACCACTAAAATTGATGCATGTTTGCCACCAAGAACACACACACACACCTATACTTGTTTCTCAAGGTATGATTCACTCATACCAGGGAGACTACTTAGGGGATCTTAAAAATGCTCAAAAACAATGGAGTGAACCCATTGGCTTGCAGGTGCTGAGTTCCTAAGGACCAGAGTGGACGGACCCCTGAGCTGCGGGGCCACCTAAGGTGAACACAGGGCATGCAGTCTGTGCCAGCTGAGAGCTCTGGGGGGAAGGAGCCCCGGTGAGAGCACGGACAGTGTCTAAGAGGGACACTAAGTGGCATGTAGGAAGTGCATTGGAGGTGTTCTCGGGGTTGCTGGCTGGGAGAGGGACGTAAGGAGATGAAGCAGGATTGGGCAGAAACTGGGCTGCCATGATGTAGCCGCATGTCCTCAGTGGACTCCTCAGGACCTCTTCAGAACTGCCCCAGACCTTTGGAGGGGGCCTGGCCTTTAGGAAGCTGCATTGACCAGTCACTAATCCAAGTACCCTGTTCCCCAGGAATGGGAGGGTGACCTTAGGCTGGATGGCTATTCCCAGAGAGGAACTGAGAACTGAGGGCTGTTAGCCCCTGGGAGAGCAGACCCTTTGGTTCAGAAGGGCACCTCTGGGGCTGCAGCACAGTATTCTTTTTGCCCAAGACTAAGCAAAAGGGCTGTGGCAGACATGGATGGGTCCATGGAAAATGTTAAGTAAGGACTTCACAGCATCAGGTGAAATGATAAAAAAGTAGTTTAGTTAACAGTCATGGCCATGAAATGCTAGGCAAGCGAATGCACAGTGAGTGGGGACGCGGTGTCACCACTGCTCATTGTAATTGTCTGGAAATAGAGCAGAAGGGTCCTGCCTGAGCAGTAGCCAAGCTGAGAGGTTTGGGGTGTTTTTTTCTTTCCTTCTGTTAGTACGATTATTCTTACAGCATCCTGGCTCCCTTGGCCTGGGAAAACGACACAACTTCCACACTTTACTGTCACTGCTCCCCTGTTTTCCAGTGACAGGTGAGCTGCTTGGTGTTGCAGGAACAGAGGTTGGCACAGAACAGACTGAGAGATGAGTGAGGAGTAACATCAGGGCCCCTTCACTGGGCCCTTCACAGGCCTCTTCCGTTGACTTCAGAGTGGTGAAGCCACTCCCAGACTTGGCCTTGGCAGTTAGTTATTGGGTGTAGTTGTCTGCAAGAAACGCACCTGAAATGTAAGGCTTTTCCCATGGTGACACTCACTCCTCCTCTAACATATTCCTCCTTTCTCACCGCACTGTCACACAGTCATACGGTTACAGACCACAAAACAACAGGGAAGCCACGACAGTAATAGATTTCTCTGGCCGTCAGAAAACTCAGCTGGCTAATTCCTTTTAACAGCTTTAAATATATTGACAAGGGAACAAGCAAATGTTGAAGGGTAATCTTCCAGGCATTGTTGATTAATGAAAATGTGAAAATGACTAGGATCATGAACTCCAAATAGCTTTTGAACAGGTACTTAAGCTGCGTGTATCTTGACTTTAGTAACCTAGACTTGATGTCGTTTCTGTTCCTACAACAAAGAAGCTGACCTGCGAAGCTACTTTGCCCAAGTAAAATCCATACATTTCATGTCACACAGAACCTGGGCACCTTCAGTGATAAAATGGATAGTCTCCTCTTGCTTCTCCCGTGTCCTAGTTCTGCCATAATAGCAATATAAAATCCCTTAATCTCCTAGTGATCTGCCCAGCCCAGAATCTTTAGGTAACTAATCCTACCATCATTAATTTGATTTGCCTGGCAACAAATCTAAAGGTTTATCTAGCTAGAGAGGAAAGAACTACTCACCGTACACTGTGTGTGTTCCTTTATAGTATGCATTACGTCATCCTAACACGGAGAGCGTGTACCCATAGATAGATACAGGAGTGAGCCAAAGTAGCCTTACCGTTGTTCCTATGGAAAATAATAGAATAATTAATAAATAATACAGGAATCAGCTATGTGTTCCCTATACTTACAGTTACAAACCTATCTTTGCCCACCACTGCAGACAGATGGATAGATGTAGATAAACACATGCAGGCAGCACACATTCATAAAGTGGGTGCAGTTATCCCTCGCTGTATCGGGGCTCACTCGTTGCGGCTTATCAAACCCGAGATACAGTGAAGCCGCAGTGAGTGCACCACGATACAGCGAGGGACGGCCGTACACTTCACGGGTGAGCACCCACATAGAATTTTATGTGTTGTCAAAATTAGGTAGGTTTAAGAGTGTAGAAAGTGTTTAAGAGCATATGAAGTGTTTATAAGAGTGTGGGAAAGGTTTATAGGAGTGTGGGAAGGGTTTATAAAGCCTTACTCTCTCTCTCTCTATATATATATATATATGAATAATAAAATAAATATAACGCCACTACTTTGCAGATTTTCACCAATCGTGGGGGTCTCTGGAACGTAACTCCCGAGATTAGTGAGGGATCACTGTACATCAGAATTGCTCTTTCAACACTCATGTGTTCAGTGCTGTGAAAAGTATTTGAATTCAAGATTTTTTTCATTTCTTATTTAAGATTGGGGTTTAAGAACCTTTGTTGCACAGGAAAGAACAGCTTCAACCCCAGCTTATTCTTTAAACTGTCACAATGGGATTGCTTTGATGAGAACTAATTGTGATTAGTACAGCAAATGTTTGTATGTAAATGAGCATTACTAAAATGCCTCAAGCTACCTGAAAGTATTTCTTCTAAGTAATTTAAGTAAGTACTTTCCTTAACCTTAGCAGTTCTTCATAATTCAAACTATTTTGTAATTAAGTCATTTGGATCACCAGAACACTATTAGATAGATTTTTTTTTTTAAGATTTTATTTATTTATTTTTAGAGAGGGAAGGGAGGGGGGGAGAGAGAGAGAGAGAGAAAGAGAAACATCAATGTGTGGTTGCTGGGGGACATGGCCTGCAACCTAGGCATGTGCCCTGACTGGGAATCGAACCTGCGATGCCTGGTTCGCAGCCCTCGCTCAATCCACTGAGCTACACCAGCCAGGGCTATTAGATAGATTTTAAGAATTTTGTCATTTGTAGACTTTGGTTCTAAAGTGAAGTGTTGAGAATTCTGACCTGTTAATTTGCTAGGTTAATCCTTCTATAGAAGTAATGTGAGAAGTAGTTTAAACCCACCCCTAGAGTAGTAGGATTTCACCAATATCTCTAAGTGTAGTTTAATATACTTTTCTGATGCTTATCAGTCATTAAATTATAATTTTATGTAATTCCATTGAACCACTTTATAACAACAAAAAATTTTTTAAATTTCAATCTTTAACCTAAAACGTTACAAAAATTTTCCAAACATTTTTTTTCTTCCATAAGATTTAAAACATATGTCCTGTGTTTATTAAGTATCAGAGTGCTGGTAAGTTGTTCTGTTTCTCAAGGTTCTGTTGATCCTTCTCTGAGACCAGCTGAGACTCCAGGAGGTTCACCCAGAGTTCGATTCCTTCGGACAGCTCTCAGTCTCTGCGAACAGCACATGGCCAAAGTGGTCGGATTTTGATTTGTCTTCTGTTCTGTTGACAAGTTTATCTTTTCTGTATCAGGAAGAGTTGTTTTCAGCAAAATAACAATTATGACAAGCAGCCTCCAGTCACTCTCGTCCCCTGACATTTGTCCAGGACCCTTTTGTAATTCTCGTTCTGATTCTTAAATGATATGGAGGCTCTAAGTTTTACTTGACTGGTTTTGAAGTGTTTTGTGAGCCTGAACTCCAGATAGCTTCAAGTGCTGAACTTATTTTACATCCTGATTCAGTAATCTAGATTTGGTGGAATTTCCCCAAACTCCGCCAGAAAAGCTGACCTGGGGAAGCTGCTTCACCTGAGTAAAATCTGAACATCCATGGCAGCGCCCTTTCTTAAAGGAAGAGAGCTTCCACAGGGAGTTGTAGAGTCGGCTCTGGAAATCAGTAGACTTAGTTTTATTTCTGTGTATGATGGAAATCTGTAAGTAGAATAGCAGCTTTAGATATTTATCTGATATTCCAAATTATTAAAGTTTCAGATTGAAAATTATGTTTCTGCCTACTTTGTGATCCTAAGAAAATCTTCTAAAAAGACCATTTGTGATACAGTTTATAAAGCCAAACAATGACATTCATTCAGTTAAATCAATCATTTTAGCTTAACACCCTCACAGCTCATCCCATCCCTCTCTCCCTGTTAAGATAAATAACATTATTAGAGAAACGAAAGCATGGCGTTCACATTATTTTGTTTTTAAATGGACCCCAGTTACTCAAAAGTGGATTAATCATGATGCATGACACATTAATCATCATAAATCACAGTTTCCTTTAGACTCTTTTGTCCTATACAGATCTAGAATTATGAGCTGATACCTAGGTTCTTAAAATTAATGGGTAAATCCAGCTGCCTGTGAATTGAAGTTCTAGGTGAGCCAGAACAGAGCTTGCTCTCTTGTCATCTGAAGGATGGCTGAGAACGACAGGGTCCGGCTCGGCTGAGTCGGTATCTTCACAAGGCCAGAGTCTCAGTCGTAACTCCTTTCTTTCAGTGTGATCTCTTCTTTTGTCATTCTTCTTTTAAGTAGTATAATTGTAATCATTTTCTTTCTGTCTAGTTCCCTAATCCAGACCCTTCCAATCCTTTTTCTACTTAATTTTGATGTGTGTCCTTGTCATCCAGTAGCAACATTGCATGACAAGTGAACATTCGCTACTTGCAATCTAGTCGAAAGGTCAGAGATATACACAATCATCGGGGGCAAAGGCCTCATGTGCTGGGCCGGAGGTCTGGGTTGTTAGGATGTCGTCATGAATTCAGTGGGTGGAGGAGATTAAGGGAGGTGGCAGAGGTGAGGTGCCTCAGAGGAGTAGTACTCAGCCAGGTGCAAAGGCCTTACAAGGAGAAGTCACAAATCCTTGAAGAAGCCAAGGGCCTCTGGGGGATGTTGTTAGACCATAAAGGTGGATAGAGAGGGGCAAGTGCCCTGTACACTCCTCCCTTTGTGTTACTTTGAAATAAATTCCAGAAATCATAACTTTTTATCCATAAATATTTCGGCACTTTCGTGTACATCCTGTAAAGTTAAAGGGCTGTTTTTAAATGTATAACTCCAAGACCATTATTGTGTGCATATTGGTAATTATTGCATGCTGTCATCTCAGTATGTGTTCAGTGTTTCAGTTTTTATGAGTGTCCTAAATGTTGATTTTCTTTATTGTATCTTTGTTTGAATGAGGATCCATATAAGGGTCACACATAATGATTGGTTGATACATCTTTTTAAGTTTCTTTCAATCTATGGATTTCCTTTCCATATTTCTTTCTTTTCTTTTTTTATTTTTAAAATGAAATTTAGAGTAGAAATTTCCACATATCTACTGTTTGATTACCCTAAGGTGGTTATACATAAATAATAAATGTTTTATTCATTTCCTTTATTTACCAGTTTTCAAATGGAGGAGGTTCTCTAGCATTCTTTGAAAGAGACTAAGAGTTTTCCTTTTTTTTAATCACTAATGGGTTGAAATATATTTGCTTTGTTGCAGTGTGTTGTATTTATTGTCTTTATTGATGATCAAATTTTCCATCTTTGCCCAATAGAAGCTTCTTGAAGCTGGTTCCTGAATGCTTCTGACGTGACCCTAAGTGGTATTTGATCCCTCCGTCCTACCTGGTGTAAGATTTCCCAGGCCCACCTTTGATGCTCACTGCCCAGACTCTGAGTCTCCCATTTCTCCCTGATTCCTTTGGTGGTAAATGGTGTTTAGGAATCACAGTCTGAGCAGTAGAGTTACTTATTGTCACCAGGTTGCTTTTTGCTTCTAGGCCTTGCTCCATGGAGAGAACTATAATTTTTTTAATGATAAAATATGAGTTTATATGCATATTGCCAGTTAAAATTCAGGACTACAAGGACTTAACCTCATGAATCTTGTTCTTGACTCACAGTAAAAGCATTAAAATATCACATTATTCATTTGCTTATTCTCCACTACATACCTAATTGTCACAGAATAACAGCAGTAACTTAATGATCAAAAAAAGAGAGTGAGTCTGGTGGGTAGGGGTTGGCCATTTCTTTTTGTCCAGAGGGTCTGTCCATTAGGTTATGTACAAAGTACAGTGTTTTACAGGAATTGGCCATTTCATTCTATGTAGGTATTCAACTAGCTAGTCACACAATCAGATTTATTAGTGTCACTTTATCTTTCTGAATTGATTTCTTTAATTTTAATGTTGTCATATGCCCATTGATTCCTGATTATGTTCTCTATTTTTGTTCACTTGATTATGTTTCAAATTACTCACTAGTCTGTAGTTTGAAACTTTTTCAGACTTTTAAGGGGAACTCTGCATCAAGATCTTCCTTCTTCACCATGGTTATCTCACTGGTCAGACTGTGCGGCCCTTCCTGCTTGCATGCACCCTAAAAAGAAAATGTGGTCAGGTTGTAGGAGGCCTTAAAATGTGAGACATACGTACTTGACATGATTTAGGGCATGTTATCTTCTGCTACCATCCCTTCCAAGATGGAAGAGTGATTCTTCTGACTAAGCCTGCGAGCAGATACTCCCCTTTCGATAATGGGAAATCTAGGGAAGAGCTGGCCTCTTCTCCCGAAGCCACCTAGCAGGGTTGTTCATAACCGAGTACTTGCCTGGCCCTCTCTTCAGTTCCCTACCAGGTGTCTGCTATTTTTGCATAAAATGTATGGTCCATTGGTAAAAGCCCATCCACTGAGAAAGATCAAGGTTAATCAAAGATTTAGCTACAAGACAATTAAGGAAGTCGCTTGTTTTATCCAGGTCATGGAAATATCTGTGTGAATAGTCCTCAAAGTAGGTTCAACAGAATGTTTCCATGGGATATTAATGGTTGTTATACCGAAAAATGCTTCTGAAGTGTAACCACTACCAGTTCTCTCAGATGGTGATGTACCTTGTAAATCAAAGGGAGGAAGAACACAGGTGCATTTCCCAAGCATACTTAACCGTGAATCCATCCCAATTTTTCATAAAGTGGTACACTGCATTGGGAAAGTGCTGCAGTAGGAAATAAGGCTGCCTCTAGGTTACACTGTACAGAACATCATGGGACAGAGGAACGTGTTGGCCCTGATTACAAGGATCCATCCATTCAGCAAAACTCAGATCCTGAGAGAACTCTGTAGGACAAATGTCCTGGTTACATCAACAGGAAATTGAAATAAGAGAGAGAGGGGATGGAAACCTGTGCCCCAAAAGAAGTAAGAGATATAAGTGAGTATTCACAGTATTTGCACCTGATTCAAATAAATTGTAATAGAAATAACTTAAAAAACAATATAGGCAATGTGAACAATCTAGATGTTACTATAGTTTAGTGATGTTAAGAAATTTCTGTTAATCTTTTCATGTGCTAATGTTACTATAGTTACGGATTTTCCTTAGAGCTGTTATCTTTGTAGAGATACATACTGAAATACTAAGAGATGAAAGTATATGGTGTCTTCAACTTGCTTTAAATGAATGGGAGGAGTTGGTAAGGGTTATGTGTTGATAATTGTTGAATCTGGGTAAGGATACATTGGGTTCATTGTATTATTTTCTCTGCTTTTTGTTTGTTTGTTTGTTTAAAGTGTTTCACGATAAAAGTTTTTAGGAGGACTACCAAATATGTATTGCTTTCACATGAGTTCGTTAGAATAACTGAGGCCATCATTAATTTAAAATTTTCCTCCTTAGGCTAGATTCTTCAGCAGCTGTGTTCCTCACCTCCCCAAAGACCAGGATTTCCACAGTGTATGAGGATAATCTCATTGGACTCGTGGGTGTGATTTGTTGCAGAGTGAGAGGTCATCAGTGATATCCTCTCTATTCAGAGGAGTATCTCATAGCCTTGCTCATCCCTTTGCAGTGTGGAACTGGAATTGTGAGTGTCCTGGCCCCTGCAAACACTGGTCGTCTGAGTGGAGGCGCATGTGCCCATAGAAAGCATTCCCTCTGCAGCCTGTGGCTTATAGGCCTCCCGTTGGAGCACCCACAGCAGATTGGTCTTGGGCTACGTGCTCAGGAGCCAGTAGCACAAGACAGTTAGTTAGGGGCAGGGCCCAAAGAGAGGAAAGTGGCGGTGCATTCCAACCAGAGAGGAAGTTCTTATAAAAACTTCTATCCCTGTCGCTGCAGTTGTAACAAAAAGAGATATAAAATGTGTTTTCTTTTTAAAAGCAATTTTATTTGGGGCAGACCATTTTAAGATACGTTAAAAGCCTCATCTCTTTTCCTCATTCTGCACCCCTTCTGACCTCACTCCCTCCGATCGCCAAGCTGCTCACACACGCAACCCCCCTTTGGCTAGTTTAGTTTATTGCCAGTCATGGTGCTGTCTGCTCTGGAAAGTAGCAGGAAAAGCCGATAAGGCACTGAGGACAGAAATCTCTGGCCTTATCTCTCCCTTGCACACGGTGCCGAGAGTGTATCCTTTTCCTGTCCTGGGACGAGAGACATAAACTGACCATCTCCTGGCAGCAAGGACTTTAAACGGGGTTCGGGCGCCCGCCTCTGCTTTCTGTAAGGGCCAGAAAGGAGAAAGTGGGTCATTGCATTTTTTGTTTTAGTACCAGTAAAAACGTCTTGTCTCCTAGATCAGCAAACCTGACCTCATAATAAGACACTCATTTAAAAAGAAGGATAAAAGAGGGGTGGGGAGGACAACCGAAACAACCCAAGAGTTCGAACGCGCTGGGCTGTTCTGTTTGGGTAGACTTGTGCCAGGACGTAGGTTTGGCCTGAAAGGATTAGATTTGGCTTTTTGTTTGTTGACAGATCGAGCAAATGGTTTTAACAGCTTCTGTGATAATAAGAAATTGATACACAGATGACCCAGGGTTGGAGGAGAGGAGTGAAATACTGGCTCATTTTTCCTTCTACCCCTGTCCTGCCAGGAAAGCAAAAATAACATTCTCTCCCAGATTTCCACCCTGTGACGTAATGAAATAGGATGAAGAGGAACCTTCCCATAGGGGAGACGCAGCCAGATCGGTCAGAAGGCAGTGCTCTGTCTCTTGTGCTGCAGCCTGAAGGGGCCCTGATGTGGTGCAGAACCTGTGGCGTGGGTTTGGGTGTTACCATCTCCTGTCTAGGTCCTCTTCAGAGCCCCAACAGGTAAAGCCAGAAGAGTCAGCCAACCTCAATGTCACCCTCAGTCATCTGGATCAGTGAGGACCCAGTTTGCAAGCTAAGACTTTATAGCATTGAGGAGGCCAAGCTTGATACTTTCCTACCATATTTTGGGGCTCAGAAAGGCCAGTAACTTGTCTAAGATCCTACATTCTGTCAAGTGTGAGTTGGATTTCTTTGACATCCAGGTCATTGCCACTTCCACCACACCTTTTTCACTTTCCTTTAGTAGCTAACATTTTATGCCAGTACCACTCAAGGTGTGGTCCACACACCAGGACAGAAATTGATGGTAAGCATTTAGAAACTTTTATAGTAGTCTGATATTAATTTTTATAAGTTGAAACTTGTATTTTGTATCTTTTTAAATTTTATTTTTCTAGTAATTAAAAAAAATTGTATTTTGTAAAAATCTTGCCCCCAGTAGATTGTAGGATTTTGAAAGAAAAACTTTGGCACTTCATCCCTGGTAGTCAGAGAGGCACTGTGATGTCAGGCATTGAACTTCCGCAGAGGACGAGCCAGTGAGGGTCTACAGACAAGAGGCAGGTCCTGCTTTAAGGGGCTTTTTGGCTTCTGAGCACATAGAGGGGTATTACTTGTTCTTTTTTGCTTTTAATATCTTCTTATAAAATAAAAAAATTACAGCTCTGTAAAACTAAGAGGTTATATATTTAATATATATAATAACATATAAGCAGGATTATATATTTAATAGCGGTAATAATGTTCTTTTTATGAGCTCTTGGGAATTGTAATCCCAATTTAATTGGTTAGGGGTTCTGTTGAATGGAGTTGTTTTATAGTTGGTTATCTTATTTAGTTTCTATCTATTCAAAAATGAATTTTCCTGGTGTACTTTAATTTTCTTACTATGGTAAGAACTCTTACATGAGATCCACCCAGATCTTATTTTTTATTGTATTTTTTATAGTCTGTCTCTCCCGGGATGGGAGTTTTTGTCTGGGCCCTGGCCCCAGTCAGTAAAACAGTTAACTGCTCAGTGGATGTTAATGAAGGACTAGATGGCCAAATCTTTTTGGACCTCAGCCATCTCAAGATCTTATTGTTGTATAATTTACTTTAATTAATGACTCAATGAGTTCAGAATTTAATTTATTCTTACCAACTGGCATATCCTTTAAACATAGAAATATTTTGCCCTAGCAGTTTTATTCTTAAAAATATTTTTGAAGTACTTTATTTGCTACTTTGAATTTCTACTCAATTGAAAAGAGTTTAGCCCTGACTGGTGAGTTGGGCATCATCCTGCAAAGCACAAGGTCGCAGGTTGGATTCCTGGTCAGGGCACATGCCTGGATTGTGGGTTTGGTCCCCCGGTTGGGACACATACGAGAGGCAACTGATACGATGTTTTCGTCTCACACTGATGTTTCTCACCCTCTCTATCTCCCTCCCTTTCCCTGTCTCTAAAAATATGTAAATAACTTTATTTTTTAAGTATGTAAAGATAAATCTTATATAATATACAATAACTGAGAGAGGGGACTTTTTGTTTATAACTTTATTTGCCTAAATTAATATATTTTACAAATGATCCTAATTGATTCATACTCTATTCCTAGTTTCAAAATATGAGATTCTTAAAATCTTCCAAAAATGCTATGCTTTCTATAATAAGGAGCCTAAATTTGACTTGTCAGGATTCTTAAGCAATTTTCAAGTCTTCCCGTGGAGTAAGATGGAAGACACAGACCCCTGTTAGCCACTCTCTGTTTTTTGAGATTCGATGCTAGCCTTCAGCTACTCAGAAAAGCTATCTGTGCTGCCTCCAGATGGCGGGGAAGGGAACCAGGTGACCTAGAATTATAAAATGTAGTCAGTTTGGACTATCTTTAGACTTCATGCAGAGAAGTTGGCACCTGTGTCACATTGATCGTTTCTAGCTGTGGGGGAGCCTCGTCTGTCTTACAGTGGCCAGTGTGTTGTGAAATGCTGTCACATGAGTCGCTGCAACTTTCCAAGTGGTAGGGCCTTTCAGGGAGGCAGGACACCAGCTCCTTTCCACTCCCCACCTTCCCCCCAGAGGCTGCGTGACTCTTGTCTGTAGCTCTGATGGCAGTTACTTCAGAAGTTGTTGCCATAGAGACCCATCCTCTTAAAACATGTTTACGTTGGCTTTTCTTAATGAGTGCTAGTTTGAGCAGCCGACTAGGCAAGTGGGGAAAAAATGAAGAGCTTTGTTAGCATTGGCCCTCATATAAGGAATTTGGCATTATTTGTATTTCTCTACTAGTGTCCAGTGAAAAACAAGATATCCTGTCCCTTCCCCATTATCATCTCTTGAGGTGTCCCGTTCACTGGAGTTCAGAAATCCCAAACCAAGTTCTGATGCCAGATCGTCAGAAAGGTGTCTCTGCAGGCTTACAGGGTGCTGAGAGTTCTCTTCGATGCCAGATCGCTTCCGAAGCAGACTTCGCGCTTGTCTGTCATCCTTCGCCGCTTGAAAACAGGCAGCAGTTAGCAGCCTTTCTGCCATTTACTAGCATAACTCATTAAGATACTGAGACGCTGAGCTAGAAAACTTCACCGAAACCCCAAGTGCTCCAGTTCTGTGTGTGTGCACTAGCATTTCCAAAAAAGAAATCACATTTCGTAATAAATTTAGTCATCCAGCAAATATTTATTTACTGTACACCTTTTATGTTTACTTACATACTAGACAAAAAAAAACATCTCCATACATTTTTACTGATGAATTCAACTTTATGAACATTGATATTTGAAATTCACATTACTTTCACATGTCATGAAATATTCTTCGGATTTTTCCCCTAGCCATTTAAATGTAAAAACCATTCTTAGCTGACAAGGAGTCACACAAAGATGGGGGGTCTTGGCCTGTGGACCATAGTTTACCGACACTGTTCTAGAGAGAACCTCCCAGGAATGCCAGCCAACTGGGCTTCTGTACGTAACGTGGGTTCCTCGAACCTGCTTGCGAAAGCATCCACACTTCACACATCCACACAATTCCTGTAGGTGTTTTCCATCTGAGTGGCCGCATAATTCTAGCTCTGTTACTGTATTTTTTATTTTCACTCCCACTTCAAATCAAAACTTCCTTCAGTAGAGTTTTATATTTGTCTTTTGGGTTTTTTTTTAAGTTTATTCTAATATGACATTCTTTTTTTTTTTAAGATTTTATTTATTTATTTTTAGAGAGGAAAGGGAGGGAGAGAGAGAGAAAGAGAGAGAAACATCAATGTGCGGTTGCTGAGGGCCATGGCCTGCAACCCAGGCGTGTACCCTGACTGGGAATTGAACCTGCGATGCTTTGGTTCGCAGCCCGTGCTCAATCTGCTGAGCTATGCCAGCCAGGGCAAGTTTTGTATTTGTTTTTAACTCTTGATGTTTGCTGTTACTAACAGTGATTGTGTTTTCCAGGGAGATTCTCTAAGGCTGGTCATTACTGAGAGTGTTTAGTCTAACTCCAGATGTGAGTGATAGATATCTTAAAAAAGAAAACCACACAGGATTTAACACCTAAATAAACTATTTATGAGTGCAAAAATAGCTCCCTATCAGTAAAACACCAAATGTTTTCAATTATTTGGAACCCAAAAAGGTGCCATAGGAGGCAAGGGAAGAAATGCCCACATAAGTGGCACAGTTCCTGCTTTCTAGCTGACAGTGTAGATCCCTGCTTTAGCCCAGCTTCGGAGGCAAACCCATCTAGTGACTCCTTAGAATCGGAAACTTTCTCAGGTATATTTTCCCCTCAGGACACAGTGTCCACTGCACCTTCACTTGCTACCGGGAGCGTCTGGTGGAACTTTCACCCTACCTGTTTATCTTCTCAGCATGAGCTCCTGTCTTTGCCTCTGATGTGCCCTAGAACCCTCCCACTTCCCAGCCTTTCCTCTTGATGGCAAGAGCGGACCACCCCATGCAGGCTATTTTACTGCCGTGCTCAGCCAGCGCCACAGAAGGAGTGTGGCAGTTCCCACACATCACAGCACCTCACTTGTTTCTGTTTGCCTATTCCCCAGAAGGTGACTGTGGTAACATGGAACAATAGAGAAGAAATGGATGGATTGTCTGCCTGGGTGCCTCTGCATTACTAAAGCCACAGGGAACAGTAATTGGCTGCTAACACTAAAAGGCGCTCCGATGGACTTACAGGAGTTCAGCAGTTGGCAGCATAAGGGAGGAGGCATCTGATCAGAAGGGAATGGTTTTGTCTGGATGGGAAGAATGTACTCTGTAAAATGCCGACTCTCTCTTTCCTTCCTGCTCTTCCAAACCCCTTCTAGTCATTAGCGCTGCCTGGCGTGCAGACCAGCCTACGCCAACAAGTACAAGGCTTATCGCTCCACGGGGACACTTCCCAGCCGTGATCTGTCGGGCTGGGTGTCTTCTGTCCTGCCCCTGAGCATTCACCGTATGTTTGTCCCTCATTAGAGAGGACGTGCTTGATACAAATGAAACAGAAATGGTGTTTGTCCTCAAGGAACTTAAAATTTCTTTGGGAAGATGCTTACAAAAAAGCAAATTATACAAAATCAGAAAATAGACGTAACTAATTGCTAGCCATAGGAAGTGAACACGAGGATGTTCCCTATGGGGATCAGACTTGCTGACTGAGACAGTTTTGTACTTGACCTTCAAGAAGGTTATGTGGGCAAAGGGAGTATAAGGGGACTAAATGGTAATGGAAAAAAACACAATAAAGATTAAATTTTTAAAAAGGTGATGCATATGACTACATATGAAGGATCTGGAAGAACACCCTAGTGCGGCATGGGGGTGACTGCATCAGCCCAGAACAGGGTTCCCTCTGTCGGCACAGAGTTTAGTGCACACACATTCCAACACTCGTGTCATTGATGAGTCATGAAGTCACTCTGTTCCTGAATTTATCTCTGTCCAACGTGGATGGGTGTAAGTTCTAGCTCCCAGGAATATGTCAAGACATAACCATTCTGCTATAAAGTTTGGAAAAAAACACAACATTCTTTCAAACTACTCACTTGCCAAGCTTTCTTAATTGTTCAAGGATTGGTCTAATACAAGCTGACAACGGACAGGCTGGGATGGCGGGGGGTGTTTGTTCATCATAAGCAAGAACTGTCAGAGCTAATCACCCCAACTGCTAAATCCATTACTCTTGAGTTTTGTTTTGTTTTTTTGGATGAGAAAAGTTCATTGAAGAATTACTTTTGCAACACGATCTCTGTGTCTTAACATGAAAATCAAAAGGCTTCAATCATCTTGTCATTTAAGATCAGCAGTGACAGATGATAAAGGCTTTGAGATGAAAGGTTTTGCCTTTGAACCCCATCCCTGGACTGGTGTGCTTATCATAAGTAGTAAGCTTTTATAGTTAATGCTGCATGTGCCCCAACACCTCACTCAGTCCTCTCTCCTAAAGATACAACATTCTAATGAGAATAACAAAAAAAGGAGTCTTCTTTATTTGGGCATTTCACTATTAATCCATCTCAGTGCACGTGTTTGAATGACATGGAGGAACTCAAGAACAGCTTGAGCAGATAGCTCATTGAGCTGCAGAGCCTCTATAGAGAATTCCTCATCGAAACAAAGAACAAACTCATAATTCTGTAGACACTTGAGAAAAGCTGGCATGCTTAGTTTGAGGCATCTTGGAGGCACCTGGCATGATTGTGGTGATTATAATTCATATCTTAAGGATGTGTCTCTGCCAGGTCTTGTGCCCTTTGCACCCAGTCTTCCCACACCCCCGCCCAGTGGTGATTCGGAGTGGCCAGAGATAGGGTTAGGCTTTCAGATTCTCTAGCTCTACTCACGGCATACGGTATAGTGTCATAAACCACGTGAATCTGCCTGTTACTAAGGAGGAAGCAGACCAAGCGAGTTCACGGTGGAATGGACTGCCTGCCACACCACATAACCACTGTCTGTAGGGGACATGTCCAGGTGGAAGCTGCCCAGCACCTGTCTCACAGAGTCCTTAGGTGGATGGTCAGCCTTGGGTTTTACTTCCTGCTTTAAAACACTCACACTTTGCCAGGGGATTTACATGCTAATTTGGAAAATTATAAAACTCTTTATCCTGACTTGAGACTATTATTTATTTATATGAACTACAAGCTAGGTAATAGAGGCTGCTCTGTTTAGAAAGTAGTATCTGTTTCTGGTGACATTTTTTCTTCTGCACGAAGCTTTAACTTGTGCTCTCATAAAGTAGAATGCAGACCTTAGTCCCTGGACTACATGACCGGTTACACAGAGACCCAGGGACAAGCGAGTGTGGGCGCCGCAGGCCAGGAGCTCGGGCGCTGTAGCGGAAGGAGGGAGGCCTCGTCTCTGCTTCTGTCTCTGGGAAAGGGACAGCATGCCTCTGCTCAGACGGCTGCCGTGGGGGCCGCAGGAGAGGATGCGTGATAAGTGGCTGGCATGTGGAAGGCATCTAAGAAGGGACAGCAGCGGCCACTTTGGGCGAAGTTTCCTCATGTGATGAGTGGACCAGTCTTGCAGGGCTCTGAGGACTTTCGACCTGAGGTTCTGTGAAGTGGGGAACAGGTCCTCCTGAGTGCTACCGCACGAAATGTTTACTGATGGGGTAGAAATTAAGGCCCTAGCTATAGTTTGGGAAAATGGATCGTCAGAAAAATTTTTAACACATATGTTACACTCATCAACTCTGAAAGAAATTAGCAGACAGTGGGGGCTGCTGAGAACAGACAAGATGAACCTGTGAAACCATTTTTCACAACAACACGAGACACTGGTTCTATGTGTAGGTTTAAAAGAGTAGCTTCTCTAATGCATTGAAAATGTGTCAGGACTCTAACTAATAATTAATCTTCATTAATTAATGATGGGTGAGGTAGAACAGTGGATTATTACAAATCTAGGGGAAGATCTTTAAAACTGTTTTGCCAATTTCTCTAACCATTTCCCCTCGTCCACTGAACTCTTTCTTTGAAAAGCCTCATCTTAGGTATACTGCTTGGTCCTGGGCATATAATTGTAAATTTATTTTACTTTTTAAAACACTGCTAGCAAATTGGAACAGTCTCAAAGTTTACGAAGTAGTGAAAATCATGTTTGGTATTATGGATTTTTTTGAGGTTGTATTATGTGTTGAATGAAAACATGGGAAGGTGCAAGCTGTCTCTATTTCAAAATCCTAAAAAGTAACTGGTGATTTTCTCAAGACTTATTCCCTTTGAAGTTGAGACCAGATACAGAAAATATTAGTTTTCTTGAAAAGGCATACATTTTTTCATATTCACAGCCAAGAATATAGAAACAGAAATTATAATCGCTGTAGTGAAGCTGGGTTTATGATTTATAAATTCATAAATTATGAGCTTGTAAAATATAAGTCCCAGGCATCGTTGGATTTGCAGGCTGTTCCTCCTCTGTTTCTGTGGTTCTTATCCCAGACACAGGACTGCAGTGGCCGAGGGCAGCCGCCCTGGCAAGCCACCCAAAAAAGGGCTCTCCCCAGCAAGTCATTGTTCTGCCCACTCTTTCCTCGGAGTGAATCGGATTCGGGTGCTGGCACCTCTCTTGCTTGTCGCCATGCCCTGCTAAGCCCGGTGTGCAGTGGCCCATGGTTATTAAATCTTTACCACCGGAGGAGTTGCTTATGAGCATAGTTATTTTCTGGGATTAGAAAGGCCTTCTGAATTCAACAAGTGACTCACAAATGGTCTTATTATTTCCTAATAATTAAAGTGCGATTAACACCAGCAATTAGTTCCCATGATTTCTGAAAAGCAGGAATTCAGAAGGTAATAATAGGTGAGGAAGGTTAGGAGCCACAGGATATCACTTGAATGTGCGTTCCTAAGACACAGATACACTCCAGAAGAGTTAACCCACGGAAGACAAACTCCTTTTAATCCCATGAAACCAACGAGCCCTGTTTTACATAAACAGGCCACCGTCACAGAGACTGTGTGTGGCTGTGTGCCCTGAAACGGGAGGCAAGACCTTTCTTGTCCATTAAACTGAGATCAGCGCACCAGCACAGCCTGGGAAGATTTTCCATCCTGCTACGAAGAATTTCAACCCCTTTTCAACTTTTGAGGAGCAAAAAAAGTGACCGTGTTTTTGTCTCCTGGGACAGCTCTTTTTGTATTTTTCTCGGAATTACCTGGTGGGAATCCAGCCAAAATTGAATGCTAATAGGTAACATTTAAACTTCTTCCCAGAGCTCAGTTGGCTTACTCCACATTTTCCACATTTTACGTTTTGAAATTTAAAATTTGACCACAGATATTTTTCTTGGGGAGGCCTGGGTAAAGTGCGGTGTGAGTCGATTGGATAAGGTGTGATGTTGCTGGTGAGAGTTTTCTGGGGCAGTAGCCACTCAAAACCCAGTTGTCTGCCTATATAATGTTGATTCTGCCAAAATTTCAAATGTGATGCTCTTTGGTTCTACTGAGCCAGTATTTAGGTGCTGGTCTATCAAGAAAATGCGTGGTCAGGCCATTTATACAGGTTGGTTTGTAATAAAGTTAGAGCTTTTCTCGCCAAGGTCAGAATTATTTGTAGAGTCTTAATTTGGAGATGGAGTCGTTCAGAAAACTCTTCCCACACTCCCAATGTGAGAGGGTCAAACAACCTGCCTCTTCCTGTGCGAGTAAGTGAATATGAAGGAAGAAGCCAGGTATTTATGACTTTAGCATTATTGTTTAGTGGTTTGATTATTTAAAAAGTCTCTGAGGGCCAAGTTACTCTAGACAGTGACTTTCCTTAAAGCATAGCCCTCCTATTCTTCAGCGGGAAGGGGCTCCCCTTCTACACTCCAGTTCGTCACCTGCCGCCAGCCAGCTGCAACCCACAGAGTGATACCAGGATTTCACTTTTTTATCCCAGCCTATTAAGGTAGAAATTTTCTCTCACTTCCCAGGCCTTACAATGGGAATGTATTTATTTAAAATTAAAATGTAAACCTTAATCCTAGCTGTTACAAGTGAGGCCTCGTAACTAAATGTGAGTGAGCCCTGTTACTAAATATGAGTAATTCCTCATATTTAGAAACAACACCAACACAGCCGTGAGTCTCCGATCCGTGTCAGAGCAGGGCTGGAGGCGTCTCCCTTCTCCTCATCCCCAGCTGAGGGGAGGAGGGCTCCCAAGCTGACCTGTTCTTTCTGGAAGGAAGGCGGAGCATGTACATTTCCAGCCCTGGTGCCTTGTCTCCTGGAGTGGCAGCCAGGGCCCACGCCTTGCCTTTGGAGGACAAAGGTGTTCCCATCACTCCAGGTTCCAGGTTGGCATTTGGCTCCTGGTGTAAGAAGGGTTAACATATACACGCGGCATCTGTTTCTACGTCCATGCCCAAAGACCTGTGTGATCCATGACAGAGCTGACATGGGTATCTAACAACATCACAAAGCTCAAGGACTTCAGTGGCCCCCTTCTTCACGGAATGCTCTGGGAACTTAATCGCCATTCATAGCATTGCTGGTAAGGTGTTATTGACCCAGAATTTCATTCAGGTGACTTTCCAGCTGACTTCTGAAGGTAGCTTCAGTCTCTTCAACCTTCCACCCCATATAGTGTTCAACCAAAGTGTCTGCCACCTTGCTCTATGCTTTGCAGTTCAGTTCTACAGGAGCCGGGGGGCGAGGGGTTGGGGGGCAGGATTGACAGAAACCGGGTACTCAGCCTGGTCTCTAACTGTGGAGTGCTAATGGCTCCAGCTGGAGTCCTCTGGGTGCCCTGAGGAGTAAACGGCTGGTGCCTAACCAATTTTAACTCTTTCCCCACACTTCAGGACGATTCCAGCCCCGCCACTGCGGATGGGGTTGACGCCTCCGCTACGACCACCAGTGCCTTCAGCATCCAGGAGTACTTCGCCAAGCGGATGGCGGAGCTGAAGAACAAGCCACAGGCCGTGGCTTCAGAGCCTGACCTTCCAGAGACCCAGATGGAAAGGAAGGGGGGGAAGAAAAGAAAGAAAGAGGCAAGAGTTACAAATGTGGAGAGTTACACACAACCCAAGATCAAGAAAAAGCGAGACCAAGTCGAACAACAGCTCGAAGACCCTCAGTGGGACGAGGATTCTGATGCTTCTGCTGAGGGTGAAGAGCAACCACTGGATGGCCAGGACTTACCACCAAAGCCCAGAAAGAGAGAAAAGAAAAACATACAAAAGCGAGTTGAGACAGCAGTGGATGCTACACTAGATGAAACACCAGTGAAAAAGAAGAAGAAAAAGAAGAAAGGTTCCAAATAAAATCTCTCGAGCCAGGGCCTTCCAGCCACTCGGGTGTCAGGGCGCTGCCAGGCAGACGGCTTGGCGCGCAGTCAGAGCAGAGTGCACCCCGGGGAGTCTGTGCACATCCTCAACATGCCCGTGGACTGCTGGGTCTCGCCCTCGCACCGCGTTCCCAAATCGTATTCCCAGAAGAACTTTCTAATGTTCCAAACCATGGCTGTCACAAACAGATTTCTTTGTAGATTCCGACTCCTTTGCCACGAGTGTTCATTCATATGCGTATGCACACGTCAAGTGATGCATGCGTGCACCAGTGTGTGTGGGTATGTCACAGTCCCCATTTGCTTTTGGTTTCCTTCCACAACAGTGAAGTGCACTTCCCTCTGAAGAACTTAGTCTAATTAAAGGATTAAGGGTAATAGTTTAGACTCAGATAGTTCTTTTTGTTCTAAAGCCAACCATACATTTTTTGCCAAGTAGGTATTATATGATTACGTTTCCAAATCAGAGAGTTGGTTTGGTTTAGTTTGGTGTAGTTTTGATGGGGAAATTGTTTTGATGCCCTCTCTTCCACTAAGCAGTGGCAGCCATGTGATCTGAGACCTTCTCCCCAAGACTGGGACGTTCACGTGAACCGGCTCGGGACAGTTTAACCTTCCAGCGCTCAGGGAGAGTGGGCAGTCTGTTTGGTGGTGCTGGGGCTCAGCTCCCCGGTAGCAGGCTCTACCTTTTTTATAACAGTCACGAGGTCCTTGGAAGGTTAGAAAAATTGGGAGTCTAGGGTCAGGAAGTTAATTTTATTTGGAAATCAGTCACTCTCTAAATTGGAACTCTCCCGTGAAAGTTCTTAAAAGTGTTAACAGTACATAAATGTAAAAGATACGGTTCAGCCCGGCCCTAACCAAAAGCTGTCTCCTCACTGGGTTCATACTGCGTTCGGCCACACCCTGGCGTCTCCCTGTGTGCTGTTTACCCGTATCCCTTTACACCCTCTTTGGGACTCAGAATGAGAAAGAAAATGTGTGCTTACAACTTAGAGGTCCAGCCCTATTGTTCTCTCTGCCCGTTTCTCCTCTCTTCCTTTCTTTGTTCTCTTTATCTCTTCCTTCTTTTCTTCTCCATCTTTTTGTCCATTTATACCCTCATCCTCGCCCCCCCACCCTTATTTCTCAATTCCAGTGTTCTTCTAACCCCTTTCTAGCTGCCTGCTCCCCGTTCTGCTTTTGCAGTCTCGGAGGTTGGCCTGCTTATGCGGGACGTGCCGCTGTGGCTGCGGGGGCGGAGCGGGGCGGGGCAGGCGGGTGCTCTTTTCCACTGATTTATAGATCACACTGGATGACACATGCACAATCTGATGACCTTTTGCCCTGGTTTTAACTGGGTGGGCTGGGGAGGGTCAGACGTTAGATGTGAATTATGGCCCCGAAGATTCTTAGAATTGAGAAAATATATTAAGAATGTTTGATTTTAGTCTCTTAAGAGTTCTGAAGGGTGTGAATTGTTTTAAAAATCACACATACAACCCATAGAGGAAATTCTTACAAATTCAGAGCCTGAGGCCTAGTACCTGAGTTTTATCAAGGCCCCCAGAGTTTGGAATCCGAGGCTAAGGTCCAGTCTAATAGAGCACCAAAGATTTTAAAAGTCACATGCCCGAGTCACCTCTGCTCGTTCTGTCTTGTATATGACATGAGTTCCAGAAGGCAGTGGGATTGTGTGAAACCTCCCTCTCCCCTCACCCTCTCTCCCTCCATATGTGTGTGTGTGTGTGTGTGTGTGTGTGTGTGTGTGTGTGTAAATATATATATAGGGGTTTGGGGGGTTTTTGCCTTTTATTAACTTCAACTTTTTTTTTTTTTTTTTACCAAAGTGAGATCCAGGAGAATATACCAAGTTGTGTGCAGGAGCAGGAAGCAAGTAAGTGTTTAGGAAGCAGGCAAGAGGCATGGGTCAGGTGGGGCGAGGGGCCGGCCAGGAGGACCGGAGTAGGGAGGTGCTGGAGGAAAGTTCTTGAAGTTGGGAATTCCAAGGCAGGAGGGAAGCACTGCAAGATTATGTAGGTGCAGCTAAATAGAGAGAACCTGTAGTCTGTGATTTTATTATTTTAATGGACCACAGAAAGAATTACTGATATTAGGAATTTCAGGGTAGCCTGAGAAAAAAGCCCGTGCCCAGCAAAGAGCAGACAGTGTGGCCATTTGCTCTGAAGGACAAGGTGGCTTAACCTTCACCAGAACCTGCTGCTTCCGCTTTCCCAAGTGTCTCTTCTTTAGGCCACTGCGTTTTTTGGATTTAAGTGGAAGTTAGAACAACGAAATGCATACACTTCAAAGTTGCATTTCTGAGACATGTTTCTTTTTTCTCTTTTTATTCTCACCTGAGGACGTTTTTTCACTGCTTTTTTAGAAAGTGAGGAAGGGGGAGAGAGAGAAACATTAATTGGTTGCCTCTCAAAGGCTCCTTGACTGGGGGATCAAACCCAGAACCGAGTCACATGCCCTAATACTCCAACCAAATGAGCCACGCCAGCCAGGGGGACATGATATTTCTTAAATCTTAACATATGAACTGTATTTTTTGCTTTTTAGTTTTTTCACTTGGTAAAAACTATGAGGTCTGTCCAGAAGGTATCTAGCCATCTAATGTGAAAAATAGAGACATTTATTGAAGAGCATACAAGATAGAAGAAACATTGTACATAGGACAGTGATGCCTCGATCCCCTTCAAAATAGGCACCTTGGGATCTCACACAGTTCTCCCAATCACCATCAACTGCCCCGATGTATCTTCCTGAATTTCATCGATGGTCTGAAATCTCTACCCTTTTCAAAGGTGATTTTAGTTTTGGGAAAAGCCAGAAGTCACAGGGCACCAAATCTGGGCTGTAGGAGGGGACTGAGTGACCTGGGTGATTTGAAGTTTTGCAAAAAAAAAACTGCGTGAGACGTGTGTGATGCACGAGGGGGCGCATTGTCGTCGTGAAGTTGCCAATCACCAGTTGCCCGTATCTGTGGCCTTCTGAATCATCCAGATAGTTACCACAGAGGAATATTCAAGCTTAATGCAAAATTTGATACAGATTCACTGCCCTACTTGCTCAGTCATTTTGAATGCAACGGCCACACAGTATACATTCTTAGTGGGGGCATTAGGCACCTTCGAGTCCCCTGCTGACTAGTACAGTGAAGTCATCATTGTTCACACACGTGCATTTCAGTCCGCTCTCCTTGGCAGCCAGGTTACATGGATGTTGCACAAACCATTCTTGTTCTGTTAACAATGGTTGGACTTTTTCCGGACAGACCTCTCGTATATTTATATTCTTCAATGCTTTCCTTGGCATCCTTCGGTTTTAAGAGGGAAAGTAGATACCCAAGAAAAGCTGTATCCAATTAAGAGGTTCTTACATGTTATAGCACCCTTCTTTCCCTTCCGTTAATAAATAATAATTATTGCTGCACGAGGTCCTGTGTGCCTGGCCCTGTTCCAGCCCTTTCAGTAAGTCATCTCGTACAGTCCTCAGTCCAGTCCGTAGGCACCGTCGTTAGTTATCCCCTTTGAACACGGAGGTAAACTCTTTCTATAAAAGGGCTGCTGTCAGTTTTTTATAATGAGACTTTTGCTGTTCCCAGAGAACCAGTGAAAGCAGGTGGCAAATTGTAAAGAGTTTTACAGTGAACTGGAGTTAGTATTACTGATACGTGAGCTGTAAAAAATGTGTTAGGTAGCCCGCACATTTGAAATTGTCAGTGGAGTTTCCTTTCCAACTTGGTCAAGAGGTTGGTGGGAAATTGGCTAAGTAACTCCACTTCTTAAAAAACCTGTTTGCCAGGCTTTGAAAAAAAAAGAATTTCTTCTAATTTGCAAGAAATAGCGATACTTCCAAAGGTGAAGCCAAAATGAGCATTGGTTTTACACCACAGTGCGTACCTCTGCTTCTCTCCTCCCTCATGTGCTGGCTGACTCAGGAGCAAGCTGGGACTTGCCTTTTTTTTTTTTTTTTAAGAAATAGCATCAGAGAAATGTTTCAGCACTGTCTACCTGAGTGATCTCAGCCTGGACCAGCAAGCAACGGCTGTATTTATAGATTTGAGTAAGAATTCCCCCACCTTCACCCTGTTTATCTCATGGGTTCTGCAGCCACTGCAGTTTGGAGCCTGTTGTACTGGCTGTGGGGCTGGGGAGGTCAGATCCGTGCCGTGATGTGCGATTTTATAGCTCTCGGTTATTAGTGAGCAAATTAGTATCCTGTCCTAATAAAAAGGGTGACTAGACTCCTTGCCTAAAGTATACTATCTAGTTAGGAAATACTGAATACACTAAAATGGCATGTGCAAAGCCTTTATGGGACCAGGAAGGGGGGCAGGACAAAGACAGCAAGGAGAAAAGTAGGTGGGAAAGGGACTTTGCTCAGGCGCCATGTCGCTGCTTGTGGCTGCAGTGTGTGGGCAAATGCAGTGAGCTCTTCAGCTCCTTTTTCTCCCCTGAGTTCAATTTTTGTCTAAGCATTAGCAGTGAACTTTCAAAGGAAGAATTTTGCAATCAGTTACGTCTTCCATTTCCGGTATTGGTTTCCTCTGAGAAAGGTCCGTGGATGCAGAGAAGCTGTTGTTTGTTATAGAAACATTTGCTGAGCACCAACCTTGGACTAAGCCCAGGCCAACTGAGGACTGGGTAGCTAGTCCATTACAGGGCCCACCCACATTCAAGATCTACGAACTTGTGTCATTTAGAGTAAGTCGCCATGTCCTAGAACAGCGTCAGTGTGACTGACGTACTCAGGACCTGGCGTCCTCTGCACCGGTCAGATGGTGCTTCACCACCTTCAGCCTTCCTGCGAGTGCTGATCGAGTCGGGCAGTAGTCTGCCAGCAATTCTTTGCTGACTCATTAACTGCAACCTGAGGAGTGACTTTCTACTTAAATCTCCTTTATTGACACTTCTAACTGTGATAAATAAGCAAAATTATATGCACACTTTTCCACATAGAGTTAATTAAAAATATCTTTTACCTAAATGGAGAGCGAAGAATAGACCCCAGCCTCTCTCTTTTAACCTCACCCCATCCCCCCCCCCCGCCCAGCCATCCCGCCACTAGCGTATCTGCTGAGGGGACCGTGTGTAGAAGGATTAGGGGAGGTAGCCTTGCGGTAGGCGTACTTCACCTAGTGACCAGGGACACCCTTCAACCCGGGATGGAGCAAAAACCAGATGCTGACAAACATTTGCTCAAGGAATGGGAAGCTGCTGAAGGCAACTGCAGCTCCAGCCTTCCAGCCTTGGGGAAGTGAGGCTGTCAGAGTCCAGGGGTGGGTGCCCTGGAGCCTCAAGTGATGGAGCACCCTCATTTTCTCCCTCACCCTCACAAGTCATGTGGCTTTCCCCAAGTGGTGGCTTTATTCCAGGCTGTGCTAGTCTTCCCTCAACTAGCCTAGATGCCCTGAAACTTTCCTAAATACTCCTCGGCTCTCCTGCTGTCACCTACGTGTTCTCTGAGACGGACACTTAGTCTGAATGTTTTAGTCTGTCCTCACTCTCTGTTCTCTCTCTCCCTCTCCCTCTCCATACATACACTCATGGCCAATGTTTCTGCTTCTTTCTGGATAGTTTTCGGGTCTGTATCTCTCTGCCCCCCCACTGGTTGGTCTCAAGCTTACATCCTTGTCCAGCCCACCATCCCGAGGGCCCCTCACATTCAAAGGGTCTCGCAGGAACTCTTGTTCATCCTTCAAGGCCACCTCAGGGCCCCGTTGTTGCTGTGGGCACCCTGCGCTTTCACTGGTTTAATGTGGTCGTTTACAGCAGTTCACCCTCATTAAGTGACTGCCACCTGTATCCTAGGTTCAGTCCTTGCTCTTAGGAGCTCTCAACATAGGGCTCCTTCCCTCTTGATCCCTCTGTCTGAAGAGTCATGCCCCTCTGCCATCCATCCCATTCATTACATAATTCTCCCCAGACCATTGCACCCAATGCCTTGAGAGGATCCCCGCCCCCTCCCCTAGGCACTCTCTGGCTCTAGAGCATGACTGTGCCTCTTCTGTGTCACTGCCCGCCACCCTCCTATTGACCTTCTCTACCTATTGGCCTTAAAGGCCAGCCCCTGATGTCAACAGTTTCTCCAGTCTTTCCTCATGCGACCCTCAGAAGCAATCTCCCTTTTCTGAATCTTCCTAGTGCTTTCTGACTCATCAAAGTCTACCTGGCATTAGAGCTCATGGGTGACTGCTTTTTCCCTGGTCAAGTCTAGGGCCCCTGAAGATGAAGTTAATCTCTATAGTGCTGCGGCCCCCAGGACAACACCTTGCACACAGCAGGGACAGGAGGACTCTTACATGGGGAAGCAAATGAACACACCACAGCCGGGCAAGAGACTGTGCTCTGAAGACCTGCACTGTATTCAAGATGAGGATGTCTAACCGGGGGGTACTGCTGGGACCACAATCCTCACTCGGGGTTCCTTCAAGTTCTCAACACGATAACCAGTATACATGACACCTCCTCACCCGACTGGAGGGTTGGGTTATGAATTTCTTCCTACTTCTCCCCTAGGCCCTGCTCTGTCTGTGACTGTCACCTTGCCGCTGGGATCTCAAGTGACCCCCTCCCAGGGCTCCATTTTCAAGTCTCCCTTGAGTGGTGGCTGTAGGATTACGTGGAAAAAAAAAATACCCGACGAGGCCCTCAGTACATTTTCTTATCTTCCTCCAAGCACAAGAGGAAGTGAAATGCCAGCGCTCCCTGCAGTCAGGGACCCCAGTCAGAGGGAGGCTCTGCAGAGCCATCGCCATGACTCCTGAATGACACTTGGCATGCTCAGCCACTCTTCCCCTTGAATGACAAGCTCCAGGATGAAACACAGGAAGGTGTGGTCAGGTCATCCTGAAGACACCAGAGTCCCAGGAGGGCTTAGGGCTCCCCACGAAGGAGGTACGCTGTGAGCAGGCCCGGGGCAGGGTGGGGTGTGCTCACATTGACTCAGAGCTCTCGAGTGACAGGCTGCAGGATCCTGCCCTCACCTGGGACTCCTAGGCAGCCCTAGTCAAGCAAGTTGTTGCAAATTGGCCTGGAGGGATTACAAAATCCTGCCGAGATGGGGCAAGGCCCTGCCAAGCTGAGATGAACAAATGATGGCAGCTGTGCTGGAAGAGGGCGAACAAGTGTACTCGGGCCACGTGAGCCAGTGGGTTTTCCAAATCAGAGGAGCCTTCCAAACATTCAGCCCCAAGCCAAGCAGGCCTGCTCCCCTCCACCCTGCAGGAGCTGTGTTATTCCACTCCTCGTGTAGACGAAGAAATAGGCTCCGAGTGGCTCAGTGCCTAGACCAAGGCCACCAGTTCACGATGTGGCAGATGAAAGGGCTATCTCCCGAGCTCCAACCCCTTTTTCATCCTGGGAAGTTTACGGATAATATGTTTGATTTTAGTTTTTAATAATTGGAGTTATTCAACTCAATGTGTGATTAAACTATTTTGGGTATAAAGTGCCTTCCTAGCAACGACAATGTAATTCACATGTAAGAGGACAGGTGCACACAATGACGTGGAGGGCACTGTCAGATGGGCTCATGTAGTCCTTCCACAAACCTTGAGTAGCTGAGCTCTGTTCCAGGGATACAGACATGACACAGACATGGTTCCAGCCCTCAGGAAGCTCATCATGTAGTCAACTGCGTCATGCAAGTTGGAAGAATAAAGCCCTATGCTTCCTTCGGATATTCCCAATTTTATGTATCCAAATTCAGAAGGAAGCTGTCCGCTTAAAAGATTTTGCCGGCCAAGGAATGCTCATTTGGTGTCCATGGGCAGCAAAACCCCATGTATGGAGGCATGAGTGGCAGTTCAGAGTTTGAAGGAGCTAGTGCAGAGTACTTACGCTCTTCAGAGGGCAGTCGGGAGTGATGACCTTGAAATCCCTTTGCTGGAACGGGACTTCAGTGTTTTGAGTTTTGTTTTGTGGGTCTTGGAGTTTTAGAGCTGGAAGGAACCTTAGGAATTTACCAGAAGGACAAAAGCCAGAGCAGTGATTTGGTGCAGAACCACCCCGTGCAGAAATAAAGGGACTAGATGACTTCTTGTGTCCAGTCCCAGTCCCTGGGCGACGGCTGTGTCTGCGCTGGCTCCCAGGAGGTACTCAGACTCCAAAGGCCACTCCACCCCAAGTCCGCTGGATGTGGCACTGTGTGAGTTTTTAGTTTCAGGGGTCCCAGTCCTTTCTTTTCTCATTACTTGTGTTTGACCAAGATGGTAGAAAGAGGCTTATGCCATAGAGATCTAAGGCACAGTATAATTAATATAGATAATTCTATTGTACTATAATTAATGTGGTAAATATCAGTACCTGGGCAGTCATTATATAAATGTATCCAAGTAACACACTGTACACCTTAAACTACCCAATGTTACACATCAAATTCATTTAATTAAAAAAGAGGCACGTGCTACCCAGGGAGGATGGCTGGCGTGTATATCTCATTATCAGTTATTAATGTCATCTTTTATTAAGCTGGATGCTTTGTAATTATTTTCCAATTCTCAGGACAACCCATAGCTAATTATGATTACCCTAATTTGGGGTGTGAAAAAAATGAGATTCTGCTTGATTGACATTTTCTCAAGATCACACATCAAGTAAGTAGCCAAACCAGTACTGGAGCCCACATCTGCCCGACTGCAGAACACCCACTCTCCTCTGTGCCGCAGAGCCTCCCAGCTGTCCCCGGGAGGCCGTCCTGTGAACACAGTTGAAAAGAAGCACAATATGTTCATGATTCGAGCTTTTATTCAGCAGCCCACTGCTTCCCTGACCACTCTTGGTGTGGGTTACGTGTCCCTCTCCTTTGCTCCTTTGCAGGTGACTATGGGCTTCTTTCCAAACCTGTCACTGGAGAAGCTTTTTCCGACACCTAACACTGTGCCTATCTTCTAATGCGTGTTTAAGAGTTACTGTTCGAGTAAATAAATGATGGACTCAATGAGTGAGTAAATGAAATGATTTCCTTTTATTTCCACGTCTCTGTATTGTGGGGCACTGGGCACCTGTAGCCCAAAGAAATCTGTGCCTAGCACTCAGTGTTGGATTTTTAAAGTCAGACTGATGAAAGTGTAATTTATAAACAAAATCACCAATTTCAAGTGTGCAATTTAGTGAGTCTTGAGAAGTGGATACAGCTGTGCAGTCACCACAGCTATTATAACATATAACAATTATATCAGCCAGTAAGGTGCTGTGTGCTCCTTACCAGTTCCCTCCTCCCTACCCTGGCCCCTTGGCAACTACTGGCCTGCTTTCTATCATAGCAGTATTATTTCTAAAGAATTTCATACACATGGAATCATTTTAACTTAGAATAATTCTTTTGAGATTAAACAGTGTTATTGTATTTGTCAGTAGTGTGTTCATTCGATTACTATATAAATTGCACTGTATAGAGAGACCATAGTTTATCCAGCCATCAGACAAACATCTGGGAGTTTTGCAGTTGTGTCCTCTTGTGCATAAACCTTCGGCTTTCAAATACAAGAACATTCAAATGAACATTCAAGTAAAAGTCCTCATCTGGACATACACTTTCATTTCTTGTGGGGAAACACCTAGGAGTGGAATGGGTGGCCAGGTCACGTGAGAAATATTTGTTTCACTTAGCTACTGCCAAACAGTTTTCCAAAGGCTACCATTTTACATTCTCAAAAGCAGTTTATGAGAGTTCTCCATGGTCCACATCCTCACCAATAGCTGGTACTCTCCATCCTAATTTTAGCCGTCCTAGTAGATATATAAAATAGCATCTCATTATGGCTTTAACTTGCACTTTCCCCCAATAACTAATAACGTTGAACATCTTTTTCATGTGCTTTATTGGCCATTTTCAAGGCTTTCCTAAAGCATCCAAATCTCTTGCCCATGTTTTCATTGCATTTTCCTCTTAATAGTGAGTTGCAAGATGACTGTCTGCATGGGAAAGCCCTCAGAATCTACCCTCAAAACATACTTGAACTGTGCCCTGGCTGGTGTGGCTCAGTGGACTGAGTGCTGGCAAGAGAACCAAAGGGTCACTGGTTCGATTCCTAGTCAGGGCACATGCCTGGGTTGCGGGCCAGGCTCCAGCAGGGGGCATGTGAGAGGCAGCCACATTGATGTTTCTCATCATCAGTCCCTCTCTTTCCCCCTCCCTTTCACTCTGTCTAAAAATAAATAAATAAAATCTTTAAAAAAAATTCATACTTGAATTGATAAGCGAGTTTAAATAGCTCACATGATACAAGGGTCACAGAGAACTTTATACTTTAATGAACTACTGGCTACTAGGCAAAAACTTTAAAACAAATGTCTTTTATATGCTCAAAGAACTGAAGGAAATACAAACTAAAGGAAATTAGGAAAACTACATCTGAACAAAATGACATTATAAACAAAGATATAGAAATTATAAAAATGAACCAAACAGAACATTCTGGGCTGAAAAATACAATAACTGAATTTTTACTACAGGGGTTCAACAACAGACTCATACAGGCAGGAGAAAGAATCAGTAAACTTTAAGTCTGCACATTGGAACTGATCAAGTCTAAGGAGTAAAAAGAAAGAAAAATGAAGGGAGCCTAAGAGACTTGTGGGACATAAACAAGCAGACATAAATAAGCATTATGAGAGTCCCAGAAGGAGAAGAAAGAAGCAGAGAGAATATTTGAAGAAATGATTGAAAATGTATCAAATACGATGAACTACGTGGCTATAAATTAAGAATCTTAAACTTTATGATAAATCCAAAGAAAGTCACACCAACACACATTATAATAGAACTGTTGAAAGATTTTTTTAAAAGAATTTTGAAAGCAGCAAGAGATAAATGATTCATCACATCCAAGAGGTCTCCAATAAGATCATCAGTACATTTCTCAGCAGGAGTCTTGCAGGATAAAGACAATAGGATTATTAACGTGAAATTTTAAAATTGTCAACCAACAACTCTATACCTGGCAAAACTGTTTTTCAAAAATGAGGAGGAAGTAAGATATTCCCAGACAAAGAAAAGCCGAGGGAGTTCATTGCCACTAGACCTGTTCTCACAAGAAATTCAAAAGGGAGTCCTTCAAGTTGAAATGTAACCTGAATCCACCTGAAAATATAAGGTTCTTTGTAAAGGTAAACACGTAGACTAATATTAAAAAATAATATTGTGCCCTGGCTGGTGTAGCTCAGTGTATTGAGCGCAGGCTGCGAACCAGGCATCGCAGGTTCGATTCCCAGTCAGGGCACATGCCTAGGTTGCAGGCCATGTCCCCCAGCAACCGCACACTGATGTTTCTCTCTGTCTCTCTCTCTCTCCCTCCCTTCCCTCTCTAAAAATAAATAAATAAAATCTTTAAAAAAAATATTGTAATTTTGGTTTATAACTTCAACTTTTATTTTCTACAGTATTTAAGAAACAAATGAATAAAATATCTATGTTAATTTACAACATATAAGGATGATGTTGTGACATCTTTAACATAGAGTGGGGGACGCAAAGCTACAGCTTTAGTAGTCCTTGTATGCTGTTGAAATTAAGTTGGTGTCAATTCAGGGTAGAGTGTCATGACTTTAGGATGGTATATCTAATCCCTATGATAATCGCAAAGAAAATATGCGTAGAATGTACAAAAAGAAAATGGAAAGAGAATCAACGTGTCACTGCACAAAGTCAGCTGGACACGGAAAGCAGTAATGGAGGAAATGAGGGGCAAAAAAGCTAGAAGCATTCAGAAAATAAACAAAATGGCGAAAGCAAGTGCTTTCATATCAGTAATTACTTTAAATGTAAGTGGATTAAACTCGGTCCAAAGACATACGATGACAGAATGCACAAAAACAAAAGGAAAATCAGAATCCAACTGTGTGCTGTTTGAGAGATGCTCCTTCGATCTAAGGATCAGGTTGGAAGTGAAAGAATGGAAGATTTTCCATACAAACAGAAACAGAGAGCAGGGGCGCTGGGCTAATTACAGACAAAATAGATTGTAAGTCAAAAACTATTACAAGAGGTAAAGAAGGGCCCTGTGTAATAGTAAAGGGTCCGTGCCCCAAGGAGATAGAACAGTTATGAACATATTCGTGTATGCACCAAATATCAGAGCTCCAAAACATATGAAGCAAACATTGACAGAATTGAAGGGAGAAATATTTCTGCAGTAATAGAAAAAGACTTCAATACCCCAGTGTGAATAATGGACAGAACTGCTAGACCCAAGCTTAATAAATAAACAGAGGACTTGGCCCTGGCCAGCATGGCTCGGTGGGTTTGGCACTGTCTAGCAAAGCTTGGAAGGTTTCCAGTTCAGGGCACACGCATTTGTTGTGGGCCAGGTCCCTGGTTGGGGGTGTACAGGGGGCAACTGATCAATGTTTCTCTTACATATTAATGTTTCTTTCCCTCTCTTTTTCCTTTCTTCCCCCTCTCTCTAAAATAAAAATAAATAAAATCTTTAAAAAACAGAGGACTTGAATACCACTATAAACCAATTGGATCTAACAGATATATTCCGGTCACTCCACCCAACAACAGCAGAATATACATTTTTTTTCAAGTGCACATGGAACATTCTCTGGGAAACCATATGTTAGACCATAAAACAAGTCTTAATACATTTTTAAAACCTGAAGTCATAGTATCTTTTCCAATCACAATACTATGAAGCTAGAAGTCAACAGAAGAGAAATTAGAAAATTCACAAATAGGTAGAAATTAAACAACACAATCTCAAACAACCAACGGGTCAAAGAAAAAAATTACAAGGGGGATTAAGAAATGCCAAAACTTATCAGATATAATAAAAGAAAACAGTATTAAGAGGGAAAACTGTAGCTGTAAATGCTTACATTAAAAAAGAGGTCTCAAATCAACAATCTAACTCTACACCTTAAGGAACTAGGAAAAAGAACTAAATCGAAAGCTAGAAAGAAGGAAATAGTAAGGACTGGAGCAGAGATACATAAAATAGAGTACAGAAAAACAGTAGAACAGCAAGAAAACCAAGAGCTGCTTCATACGAAAGATCGATAAGGTTGACAAACCTCTTAACTGGATTGAGAAAGAGGGCGACGATTCAAAACACTGAACTCAGAAATGAAGGGGGAAACACTACTAACGCTTTTGCAAAAGTAAAAGGCATGTTATGTAAGTACTCTAATAAGGGAGCACTGTGGGCGATTGTGTGTCAACAAATTGGACAATGAAGTGGACAAATTCTTAGAGAAACACACAACCTGGTAAAACTCAATCACGAAGAAAGGGAAAATCTGAATAGAGCTATAACTAGGAAGGGGTTTGAATCAGTAACTAAAAAATGTCCCAGCAAAGAAAAGCCCAGAGCCAGCTGGCTTCACAGGTGAATTCTACCAAATATATAAAGAACAATTAACACCAGTCTTTCTCAAACTCTTCTACAGACCAAAGCGGAGCAGGGGGCGGGGCGGGGGGCGGTTAGGGGGGAACACTTGCAAACTTATTCTGCGAAGCCAGCATTATCCTGATACCAAAACTGAAGACTCAAGGAAAACTATAGAACAATATCCCTTGTGAATACAGATGCAAAAACCCTCCACAAAAATACTAAAGTGGAATTCAACAGCACATTGAAATGATTATATACCATGACCATTCAAGTTACTTCCAGTCATTCATGTCTTTCCAGCTGAGACATCCTCTGACATGAAACAGACATCCTCACTGTACACTGTCCAAATTCCTGACCCATAGAGGCATCCAGCACAAGAGCTGTTGTTTGCCCTACTAAGCTTGCAGTAGCTTATTGCACAGCAGTAGGTAACTGGAGCACATCCCTTCATGGACCCGCTGTCAGATCCAGGGCGAATGGTTCGAGGACCAGCTTAGCCAGCTAGTCTAAGTGGATATGTTGAATGAGGAGCATGTTTCCAGTGAAGACGTCACAAAGGGACGTCTAAGGCTGCTGAAACATTCCAACTTTCTGAATATAAATCCAGGAGTTGTTCAATGGAGTCTCTTCACATGAGTTGCTATAGGCAACTCACCTCAGCGCTTGTGGGCAGTGAGGCTGTTGAAGGCAGCCCCCCTGCTGCCCAACTGGCCAGCCCCCCTGTGCACTGTTCCTTTTGCCCTCACCCTTTCCTTTCTTACTTCCTTCCATCTTTCCCCCTCACTGAGTGTCCATCATGTACGGTATTTTAGGTTCCGGACTGTCATAGATGAGTGTGCATTAATCGCGTCATCTATTGTCTGCATGCTGTTGCTGTGCCATCTCGGGCCTCGGCGATTCTGAAGGGACTGCCCCTCCCAAGGCTAGCCGGTTTCTGCAGGTAATAAATAACTTACCTGCTAGTCACTTGTCATACAGATGCACACCCCCAAGCTCCTCCTTTATGGGGCTCTCAAACTCAGGGCCACAGTCCACCTGCCCTAATCACCCCAAGGGCAGGTACCTGACAACTAGGGACACCTTTATGCCCCAGTGCCCACCCAAATTATTCATATTTAGCTGATCTTAAGCCTGCTTGCCCTTCCTCACTATTCCCTCTGGAGGAACCACCGAAGGCTCTTGCCCACAGTTGCCCCTCTCCCAATGCTTCACCATGTGGTCCTCATAGCATGAGATGACTCTTGGGAACTGTCAATCACTAGCTTTTTAGTGGCAGTCATCTTCTGCTCTGTTGGCCTTATTATACCTCAAATTTTCTATTAATACACTATGTTTTAAAACCAAATGATACTCAGTTCCTGCCCTAAGGAAACTTAAAATTAGTGGGAAGGGGAGCCTTAAAATAGTAGAACTGGTAACACTCAGTTTCTCAAGCTGAGCAGTATGCAGGTGTGTTCATGCGGTGAGACGGCAGCCGGCATTCACTGTCTCTGCACTTCTCTGTGGGCGTACTGCACTTCAGTAAAAACATAAACATAAAATAACAGTGGTTTGAAATCCATCCATTAAAGCAACCTCACACACTAAACATAAGTATCCCCTGCTTCTTACAGCAGAAGTGTTGGCAGCGCACAGTTCTCCATGACGACACCTCTCTCACTACTGCTTCATGACGTCAGTCATCAGCCTGACACTGTTTACCCAGAAATCAGACGTGTGGAGGTAGCCTGAGAAATGACTTATTGTTCATTTTGCATTGTTTATAGGCATTTTCTAGTCAGCTTTCCTTCTTCCTCTTGGGCATTTAGAAAGAGGAGGCAATAGAATAAAGAGATAGAAACATACCCCCCTGAACCAACTGTTCGTTTTTCTTATCATTTATCGGTTTTTCTATCTAAATTTGACAGTGTAGCTTCTGACCCACGAAATAAAGATTGTTTCAGTGCCGTAATCATTACTCCTTACAGAAGAAAAACTAATCATTGTTCAGAGTGGAGTAGGGGGAAATTAGGGTAGAGAAGAATTGTCCTTGACACGGAATTCTCCCGGCCCTGGGTGCCGGGGAGCAGCACACAAACCCCAGGGTGAGCCTTAGCTTATCTCGGCGCTGCCGTGAGAACGTGCACACACAGGCAAGCCCTCATCTCCCTGGGCCCACAAGGTTTTCCGCCCTGTGCACGGGGCAGGGGACTTGCTCAAATGTGCACATACATGCGTGGCAGCTGGGACTGGACTCATGTCTTCTGGCTCCAAGTCCAGGTGCTTCCCAGCATTCAGTAGGAGATGTGACTAATCATGGATGAACAAGCAGGTATAGAGGGGAGATTCTTTAGTAACCAGGACATCTGATCTGGGGGACCCCAAGAAAATTTGAGTTTCTGAACTCTAGTGTTTTGGTATTTTTGGTAAAAATTGGCTATTAAGTCTTTCCTACAGAAATGTTTGGATGTGGTCAGGGGGTCTACACTCCCCACATTCAGGAGCAATGTCATCTGAAAATCCTATTCCTTTCTTCCTAGTCCCTAACAGAAAAGCTATTGAACCTTAGATGCTGTGAAACTGTCCCGGTGTCCTTGTGCCCTGCCTGCTGCCAGTACATGCAGGTAAGACTATAGGTACATATCATAAATCCACGCAGTGTGGTTGAATCCCACCCCCCCCCAAATAATTCTAAATTAGGGATCATTATGAATTTCTCCTACACGACTATGCAGAGATTTATGTGCATTAAAAGAATGGAACTCTGAGAGCAGATTCTTGAAGGGAAGTTGCTGGACCAGAAGGTGGCCAGCAGGTCTGTGTCCAGCTCCCTGGCTCTCCAGCACATACCTCATCGGTAGCCAGCAGGGTTTGCCCATTTGCTTTTTACATTACCTCCAACCTATTAGCACAATTTGGATGAGGAAAGGTCCAATGGAACTTGGAAAGATGGGAGTGGAGATGGCACAAGGGCAAGGGGAGACCCAGCAGCTTGTTAGAAGCCCTGCTCTCTGGTCTGGGACACTGGGGAGGGTGGGGAGCTGGGAGCTCAGCCCGAGGCAGCCCTGGAACCCAGAAGCAAAGGCATGAGAAACAGAGATATATGTTCAGGTCCCTGCACTGCCTGCCACCTGCACGCTGCAGCCTCACCTGCCTCACTGGGAAACAGCTTAACACTAAAACTTGGACTGCCTACTTTCGCAGGGGGCTATGTAGAGGGTCCAATGAGCCAGAGAATGGCCTTTCAAAGACTGTCAATAAAGTACAGAGTACGGATTAGTTAGTGTGAGCAGAGAAGATGGTGATGATAATTTCCACCTCCAGCCTGCAGTGAGGGACAAAAAGCACCAGCAAAACACACGCCGAAAAACGCTGCTGCAAAGACGAGGGCCGGGTGCTGTGGCTCCACCAGCCCACTGTAGCAATACTGCGGACTTGCTCTGGCCCGGGGCCCTGGTGCCCTGGAGTCACCGAAATTCTTCAGTTTGGAATAGAACAAGGGGTTAGAATAAGGAAAGCTTCTTGAGGAGAAAGTTTTGGAGGCCTGACCCTGTTAATTTTACTAAAATTTTCATTCATTCATTATCTTTATAACATCTCACAGGTCTTTAAACATACAAGGTGCTCCCGCAAATACTGTATCAGTAATCCTATCCCCATTTTACAAGTGAAGAAACTGAGGCTGGGATCAGGTAAATGCTCTTGCACTTGGGGTTTCTGACTTCAAGTCCTGTGTTCCTGGACACCGACGTTCAGCGAGCTACAGAGCCAAAGGAAACGATGGTAGAGGGAGAGAGAGGGAAAGGGGGGGCAAGGGAAAGGGAGGAAACGAGGGGGGCGAATGCTGAGGAAAGGAGAAGGAAAGGAAGGAGAGAAGCAGGGAAGCAAAGAAGGAGGAGCGGGAAAAGAAAGGGTAAAGAAAAGAAAGAAGGAAAAGGACATTTAAGAGGAGCAGAAAGCGCAGTTTACACATCACATACCGGAAGAGTAAAGCTCAGGTCTGTGTGCCAGACAGGGTCGTTGCACGGTGCACGCACAGTGTCCACTGTGCCCCCGAGTCGCCACACGTGGCCCCGTCGCTCTGATTCTGCTCGCCTTTGTCTGCGGGAACCCCCATCCCACCCTGCCGCGGGTCCAAGCACCCACCCCGCAACGCCTACGTCTCCACACTTCTTGGTTCAGTTGCTTGCAGATTCACCGCGCCCAGCCTCGACCGATGAGCCTCTGGACCAACAGCTAACTGGCCGCGGTCCTGGGCCCAGCGCTGGCCGGAGCAGGCGTCAGCCCTGGCTTTCTTGCTCAGCCCTCTGAGTCCCGGACTTTGGGGACGCTCGGTATCTACGCAGAGCTCCAAAGGATTGAGGGTCGCAGTGATCCGAGAGGCGTCAGAATTACATTTGACCCCGCGTTCCTTAGCACCACCCGCACCAGGGCATGCTCATATAAAGTTGCCCAAGTAAATCAATGCATTGGTGCAAATTAAAGAAGAAATTAAGGAATGGAATGAGCGTACGAGCCCGGGTTCCCGCACGCGCACAGCTCACGCTATTGGGGCTGCGCCAGTGCTAGCAAGTGGCTGCTAAACCTCGGGTCCTGGAAAACCCAGGCTGGAGCGCTCTCTCCGAACGAAATACAGGAAATTAAACGATTGGAAACAACAATCATGATACGTATTCTCTCTGCCCCCGCCCCCGCTACTCTCTCCATTTTTGTCGTGGGTCTATGGAATCCAACTTGCCCGCTCTGCGCAGCCGGGGTCTCGAGTATCTTCCAAAACGTGGTTCCTGGGCGCGGCCCCACAGCGTGCGCGTTCTGCTCAGGAACTACGCTGGGAGGGCGCCAGAAGCTGGCGCCGGAGTGGGGACGCCCGCGGCCAGCAAGGGGGCGCTGTCCCCTAGAGGCCTCTGACCCTGCGAAGCACCCTCTCCACCCTGGAGGGCTGTGGGGTTTGAAAGAGTCGAAGCCAAGTTTTTCCAGGGGTCCTCGGCTGCAGCACAGCTGCCCCTGCAGCGATCCGCTCTTCACTCCCTACCGTCCCAAGCCCCCAACGAGCTGCCCTCCCCCGGACGGGCGCGGCCCGAGCTCCCCTCGGTTCCCAGAGCATTCTGGCCAGGATTTTTCTAAAGGAATTTCTGGCAGAGGGGTCCAACACGGGAAATGGCCTAGGCTTCCCGGGGCAGGGAAGCCCGCCTAGACTGCGGACACATTCTCTCCGCAAACCTCTCCCACCACTCCCTGCCCACCCCACGTCGCCAGCCAACCCCACCGCTCCACATCGGGTTCCAAGATGCTGTCTGGCTGCAGGCCACCCACTTTCCAGGCTGCGCTGCGCCGTGCCAGGCGCCCTTCGCTAGTCAACCTCGGCCCGCGAGAGTAGCGGGTGAAGCGCATGGGCCTAGGGTGCCGCTACTGGATCCTGGCTGGAAGGGAGAGGGAAACTAAGCTTTCTATTTTTATGCGGAAAGCTGATTCTCGTATGAAAATTATCTGAGGCTTTAGAGATTAAAATCGGGACATTCTCCATTCATTTGCCTAGTTTTAGACCTGGGGACGGTTCGGGGGTGCATATTACGCACCCGACACCCGCTGTGACTCAGTCACTGCACGCTGGGAAATTGAAACCCGGACTTAGAGCTTAAAGGCTCTTCGTCTAATGTTATATTAACATCTTCCATAGAGTTTGGACTTCACATATATCATCTTATCGAATCCTCACAAGAGCCCTGTGAGATGAGTCTTATCATCGTCCTCCTTAAAGGATAAAGAATGGAGGCTTAGAGAGATACCCGACTTGCCCAGAGTCACGCAGGAGGCAACCCAAACATAGGGGACAGGCCCCGACTCCAAACACGCAGTCCTCCCGTGACAATGCTACCTCCTTTCAGGGTCACTTCTGTGGAGCACGCACAGGGGTGGCGCTCAGCAAATATTTGTGGAATGAATTCCAGAATTTAGTCAAGCCTTGTGATGGCTATGCTTTTATACAGTAGGGTGCATCTAAGCCATATTTACTCACTCATTTATTCATTCACTTATTTGGCAGTGCCTGAGCACCTACTGTGTGACAGCACTGAAGTAAGAGCCAGGGAACAGTCCTACTCACACGAAGCAGGGTGACACGGAGCTGTCACTGGAGGGAAGGGGTTCAAGTCCTCCAGGGACGTGGTGAGCAATCAGCCTGCGGCCCTCTGAGTTGAGCGCAGTTCCAGAACCTGCAGCCCCCGTCTGCCCTGGAGGTGTCAGGTTGAGGGGAACCCCAGGGCTCTCAAATCCTGCCAAAGTCATAGGGGACGCGTGTGGGAGGGCCGGGTGACTCCACTCGATCTGTGGGAGCTGGTGGGAGGGGAAAAGAGAAAATACAAGAAGGGAATTCCTGGAGACCTGGACACCAGACATAGGGTGGGGTGGGGAGAGGGATGGTGGAAGCGAGAAAGCGGATGGCAGAGTGAACCAGAACTGAGAACGCAGCCATGCTCTCCAAGAGCCAGGGTGCTGCGGGGCCGTCGAAGGTGGCCCTCGGGTGGGCACTGAGTAGACCCCGATGCGGGATCCAACCCGAGCCAAATGTACCCAAAGTTGGCTGGAGGCTGGGGTCCTTTTAGAAAAGCAGTAGGTGTGTTCTCTGGGGGGCGGGGGGATGCATGGTTAATGTCCCTCGTGCCCCGCCATTCCCAGCGAAACCTGTTTGGTCTCGATTCTCTGTAGGATTCCACGCCCGCCCGGGAGGAGCTGATGAAGTCTGGCCCTTGGAGGCCCCGGCTAGGGGCCTGGAGTCCGGCTCCTACTTTCGGACGAGGTGACTGCGAGCGGTGCCTGCCTCCCAGCTCTGCGGCACCTGCGCCGGGAGCGGGCGGGACGGAAGGCGGCCCCGGGGCGGCGGGGCGCGGAATCCCTGGAGGGACCGGTGAGGCGGAGGGGCGGGCTGGGGGCGGGCGATGGGAAGCGGCCCTCCTGTCTCCCGCTCCCCTCAGGTCTGAGCCGGGAGTTGGCGTCCCGGGACGCAGGGAGGGGGCCGTGCGGAGACGGAGGGAGGGGCGGAGCCGTCTTCAAGAGTCATTGGAGGACGTGACAGCCCAAAGCTGATAAATAAGGGGCCGGGACGCGGCTGCGGGCCAAGTTGGACGCCCCGACCAGTGAGAGGGCCAGGCTAGCGCCCGCCCCGTGAGGCGAAACGAGGCGAAGCGAGGCGACCCCCGTTCGGCCATGGCCTCGCTGCTGGGAACTTACCAGTGGCCCGAGGGGCTCGAGTGCCCAGCCCTGGAAGCCGAGCTGTCGGATGGACTGTCGCCGCCTGCGGCCCCGCGCCCTCCAGGGGACAAGGGGTCGGAGAGCCGTATCCGGCGGCCCATGAACGCCTTCATGGTGTGGGCCAAGGACGAGAGGAAACGTCTGGCGGTGCAGAACCCGGACCTGCACAACGCCGAGCTCAGCAAGATGCTGGGTGAGTGATCCGGCGGGAGGGCGCGCCCCGAGGTCTCGGGCCGGGGACGCAGGCAGAGGCGGCCTGGGGCAAACGAAGCGTGGAAGAACCTGGCAGGTGGGGACGCGCGGAGAGAGCGGGCTCTCGGTGCCCGCCAGGTTGGGCATCTGTGCGAGCGTGGGTATGATGGCTATGGCCGCGATTTAGAGTTAGGGACCTCCTGGCGAGGCCCAAAGTGAAACAAGGTGGTCTCGGGGTGGCCTCGGAGGTCCACTCGTGAAGACAGGAGAGGAATTGGGGGTCCTAGGGTACAGACGGAGCAGGACAGCGTCCAGGCCCGGGTCGCCCAGCTGTGGAGACCCGCACTCAGAAACTGCCAGGACCGAAACGCTGAGACGGGGTGGAACCGGCCTTGGCTAGGAATACCGGAGTGGAAAACCCATCATTCCATGCACTTTTTCACTGGCACCATCACAGAGGGGAGTGGTAATGACGATTAACGAATATTCATAGAGAGACCTTGTGGGAACGCATCACTGCTTTAACTTTGTTATTAAAGCAACAGCAAAGAAAAGACTACCGCAAGTAGACTCCATTCAAGACTACTTCTCAATCAGACCAGTTTGGTTAACTTCATCTGGATACTTAGGGCAGCCGTTGAGCGTCTGCCTGCCTGCCTGTCTGTCTGTCTGTCTGTCTGGGAGCCTGGCCCAGTGGCTTCCCTAGTGATGCTGTGCTGTCCCAGCCGGAGTTGTCAGACTGGGGACAGGGCGAGCCAGACTAGAGGAGACAGAGAGGATGTTAGGGCAAGTCCGAAAACCCAGAGTTCCTGCCAGGGTTTCTTGTCTCTCCCCTGTCTGGAGCTGAGCAGTTTTCAACTCTGCCCTGCTCCTAGCCTCTTAGTCCCTTCAATGTAGTATTTATTGAAGTGGAAACCTTTGAAAGTACTTTGTGTGTGGAGGGGACCCTAGGCCCTGTGAGCAGGGACAGTATGTGGTCACCAGAGATCGGCTCTGCTCTCCCAACCCTACCAGACCCCAAATGAAAGGAGCCGATTTTCTTTTTGGTTGGAGCTTTGGCCTCCTTCCTGGTCAGAACCATGGACTGAGGGTGCCCACCTTTCTGCTGATTAAAGCCGCAGGCCTGCAGAGAGGGTCTCTCCTGAAGTCTAGTCACCCTCTCAAAGCAGCTGGTGGTGTGCCAGTTTCAAAGAGCCTTTTACAGCCCAGCCTCCTGGATTGCCCTGCTCAGGAAGCCCTTGTCTTAGTGAGCCCCTTCCTCCATAAAAAAATATTTAAAACTGTATTTTACACTGTTGGCACAAAGACAAATGAATTAGTATACACAACAATAAAATACTTTCTTCAACCTGTAAGTTTATATTTTCCCTCAGATTGCTAAAGAAATAAAAGCACTATATTGTGGGCCCTTAATTTTTTTTTTGTGGGTCCTACGTGCTGCTCCTAGATGCTCTTGTGACAGGAGTACAGCAGGGTTTCTGTTGGAGACCCAGGGCCAGAGATGGAGAAGGATTTGATTTGGGAAGCCTTATAGAATTGAGGGAAAGGGCAGGCCAAGGGACTTGGGTGACAAATGCCTCCAGTAAGCTGATCCCTGCTATTTGCACGAAAGCTTTCAGAGGTTACAGTTCATTTTGCAGGAAAGACACAGATTCCTTCCTGCTTAACCACACAGCCGTTGGCACTGGGTGAAGGGAACCAACCTGCTGTTGCTCTTTCAAATACGGTCTTTCTAATCTGTTCAGAGGATGATATATTTCCACTCCCATGATCTCGCCTGACCCTTTTCTTTCTGACCTTGGAAAGGAAAGGACTGGATGTGAGTCCCAACTCTTTTGACTATAAGCTTTCCAATCTTTAACATTAAAAGCTTCACCCATGAGCACTAGTATTTTTAGTCCCTACTAAAATTATTATATGAGAAAGTACATAAAGGCAGTTAGTTACCCATTTAGTGGCATTTAAAATTAACCTATATTTTATTAATACTGCAACATCCGGATATGCTTAGAAATCAGAGCCACATTTTAGGTACTCAGTCCACAGACAGGGGAGGGTGGAGGCATCTGGGTCTTGGGTCTCTTGCAACAACTTTGTGGTCTCAGCCCTAGGCTGGGGATTGCAGACTAGTAGCTCCAAATCCAGAGTTCCTAACACTTTTCATGCTGCCCTTTTAAGTGACAGCTAATTACATTTATTGATGACTTTCAGAATAGTTATAAACTTTCATCCCAGTGGTGGGACACCTTTAGTAATCACCATCCTCCAGCCACCTCTGAGGGCCTGGGTGCACAGCCAGCCAGCACAGGCACAGGCAGGAGGGTGGCCACACACACAGCTTGACTCCACCCTGTGCAGAGGGCTCTGGGTGGGGGAGGCATGCCCCTCTCCTTACAGGGTTTCCCCGGGCCTGTCCTCCAGGCTAGTGACTCTGAAACTTCAGCATACATTAGGCTCATGGGGGAACTTGTCAAAGTTGTAGAATCTTGAGTTCACCCTAGGAGGGAACCACCTAAGGGGTCCAGAAGTGACCTTCAGAAAACCTGCAGCTGGCAGGATGTGCAATGCACTTTGAAAGACTCAAGCAATTTACAAAACAACACCCCAGTGAGTAAGGACAAATAGGAAACACAAATGAAACCAGCATTTCAGTACCAGTGGGATGCACTTGTGCCCTGCTTTTTACAGAGAGAGTTTTGTGTTGGGTAGTATCACAATGTATTTTCTAATGAGGAAGAGAGACCCAGAGAAGTTAATGGGTGTTTGCTTCCGTGTGGAGAGTCAGTGGCTGCGCAGGTGCCCCTGCCATGGTCAGAGGGTCCTACGTAGATGACTGGAAGCTGCAGTGCATGGGCCTGTGTGTGTACACGTGTGCTTGTTGCATGTGCATGCGTACGTACATATGTGCATGTCACAGGCCGATGCTAGCATTCTGGCCATGGTCAGGTTTTCACACACAGGGGTCCTTTTGACCTTCAGATGTAAGGGATAATAAGTGAGATCCTATAATTTGATTATGTCTGTGAAACTACCTAACTCTACTTGGGCTCCCTCAAGCGAAGGCCTGTGAGATTTATGCCATAAATAAATATTACAATATCACTTCCTGAGAAACAGCAACAATCAGCCAAAGCAGAGAATTTTCATTAAAATGCACAAATAATTAGAATTGTCTCTCCAAGGGTTAGAAGTATCCACATCAATGTTGTAGTCCTTACATGTTTTTATCCTGTGGCTGACATTGGCCTTTCGCTGTGGGGCCCACATTGTTTCCATATTTGTGTTACCTGATGGATTTTGTATGAGAGGTGCTGTGACTCTGTGTGTCATTGGCATGAAGTGGTTTTGCTCCGTGCAGGCGAGGGAGGTTGGTTTGGCCTCGTGGCACGCTGCGCGGGCAGGTTCTGCGTTGGGAAGAGGGCGTGAAGGGGGAGTGCCTTCCTTTGTTTTGTGGAGAGATGGGGCCGCGGACGGGCCATGGCTCGGACCGGGGACGAGGGAGCCTGAGTGTGCCCGTCTGGTGCTTGGGGGCGCCAGTCTGTGACAGGTGCACTGGCCGCCCCAAACCGTGCAGATGCTGAACGTGCCCTTCTCTGACTTGTGTGAGCAGGAAAGTCGTGGAAGGCGCTGACGCTGTCGCAGAAGAGGCCCTACGTGGACGAGGCAGAGCGGCTGCGCCTGCAGCACATGCAGGACTACCCCAACTACAAGTACCGCCCGCGCAGGAAGAAGCAGGCCAAGCGCCTCTGCAAGCGCGTGGACCCCGGTTTCCTCCTGAGTTCCCTTTCCCGGGACCAGAACGCCCTGCCCGAGAAGCGGGGCGCCAGCCGGGAGGCACTGGGGGACAAAGAGGACAGGGGTGAGTACTCCCCGGCCGCTGTCCTGCCCAGCCTGCGGGGCTGCTACCACGAGGGGCCGGCAGGCGGCGGCACCCCGGGCAGCACGGACACTTACCCCTACGGGCTGCCCACGCCCCCGGAAATGTCGCCCCTGGACGTGCTGGAGCCGGAGCAGACTTTCTTCTCCTCCCCCTGCCAGGAGGAGCATGCGCACTCCCGCCGCATCCCCCACCTGCCCCGGCCCCCGTACTCCCCCGAGTACGCCCCCAGCCCTCTCCACTGCCGTCACCCTCTGGGCTCCCTGGCCCTCGGCCAGTCCCCTGGCGTCTCTATGATGTCCACTGTTCCTGGCTGTCCCCCGTCTCCTGCCTATTACTCCCCTGCCACCTACCCGCCTCTCCACTCCAACCTCCATGCCCACCTGGGCCAGCTCTCCCCGCCTCCCGAGCACCCCGGCTTTGATGCACTGGATCAGCTGAGCCAGGTGGAACTCCTGGGGGACATGGATCGTAATGAGTTCGACCAGTATTTGAACACTCCTGGCCACCCGGACTCTGCTGCAGGGGCCGTGGCTCTCAGCGGGCATGCCCCGAGTTCTCAGGCGACACCAACGGGCCCCACAGAGACCAGCCTCATCTCTGTGCTGGCAGATGCCACGGCCACGTACTACAACAGCTACAGTGTGTCGTAGAGCCCGGGGCCGCCCGTCCTGCCCTGCCTCGACGCCGCCACTCTCCGTCCTGCGCACTGAGCAGAGCCGACCCAGCGGTGCTGCCGCCCAGGGCGGGCTTGTCTGCCCTGCGGATGCTGCGCTGCGATCCGGGATCCGCGGATCCGAGGACCCTCTCCACCCCCTTCCCTGCCTGCCCCACTCCCCGGAGCCTGCGTTCTGAGTATATTCCTTCAAATGAGTCTTCATTGGCTACACCTAGGAATAAGGCAAGGTCGTTGCTGGGAGTCGCTGGTTCCAGGTAGAGTTTTCACAGACCTCTCCTCCCTGTCCCCATCTCAAAAACAAATGTGCGAGAAGCCCAGCAGCACTGATGTCGCCCAGGCTCTGACACAGCCGCACGGATGCAGCCGAACTTGGGGTCTTCACGCGGAGGGAACCCTGGGCTGGAATCAAGGGACCCAGGATCCTCAGAGGGCTGGTGACACCCCAGCTGGCCCCTCCTCTCCTTCCAGCCTGCGCCCCCATCTATAAAGTGAGGGCACAGTTGACATCTAAGCTCCCTTCTGCTCCAGGGTTTTCTGACTTAGGATTCTCGCAAGGCTGAAAGGAAAACGAGGTTTGACTCAGCAAATTCGTTAAGGTGTAACCTGTGAAGACTCCCTGTGCACAGCCCAAGGCTTTCTGCACTTGCACTGCCTTCCAAACCGGTCTTAGTCATCCAGATGGACTCTCTTCCAACTTGAGAAAAGAAAACACTCATCTAGACTTGGGAAATTAACCACTCGGGTTGGCTGCATTGCTGAAAATGAGATGGATTCAACCTGTATTTTTAAAGTGTATTTTATATGTTCTTTTTTTTTATTATACACACGTTTGCAGAGAGTATCTGCTGCCTGAACAGATGCAGTCAGTGTGTGAGACACACAGCACGCACACCTTCACACACACCCTCACATGCATGCCTGCGCAGCCGACATCAGATACTCTTGTTCACATTGGCAACTTTTTGTCAACTCCCTGTTCCTAATGACCCAAAGGATGGGGAACCTGAAAAGAATTTCCTCTCATCTGAATGTGTTGATTTCTTCAGCAAAATTTCTGCACACTCTTTAGCAAACGTCCAACTCCCCTCTGCAGATGCTGCCTCCAACTCCTTCTCTCCCTTTCCTGGGGTTGTTTTTGTTTTTCCTCTGCTCTTCCTCCACACCTGACCTGGCCACTAATTGAAAGATTCCAAGACTGATGATGCCCGTGGCTGGGATGGGAATTCATCCCCCTCACCAGCCAGATGGCTCTGTAGGTAACATCTTCACACAGCACTTTAAAGCGACTTCTCCGGGCACCTCCACCTTCGTGTGCCTGCTTCCCAAAGAACAGAGACCCACTGCGACCCAGAAAACGTTGCTGAGCCCTGGCCCCGCCCCCAGAGCATTTCTCTCTTCATCTCAGACTTCCTTTGAAGGAACATACCTGACAGTGAGCGAAAGGCAGTTGTTTGTCTTTTAATGTCAGCATATTATTGCTTGTATGAAATATGTGTTTTATATATTCTCCTATTATTTTCACCTGATATTTTGTATTGTTGAAAGATCCTTTTTTTTTCCTTCCAAGGAGTCCAATTGTAAAGTCACTTATAAAATATACGTAATCTTTATGCTATGACTGTATACAATGTTTGGTAATAAATAGTAAAGCACTGACAGTATGACCGACTGGCGCCGTCCGGAATGTGTATTAATAATCTTGTAAACCATGATCGCAGACGTTAAGCTAAACTGTTCCATTTTCTGCTAATAACTACACATACTTTGGAATGGTTGTAGATATTGATTTGTCTAAAATATTTAATTTAAATAAACACTTTTTGTATAATGACCATTCTAGTGGTGCAAACAAGGAAACATTTTCAAGGGAGGCGGAGATATCATGCCTCATCAATCTTTTTTTTAATTTTAGGAAGTTGTGTTTATAGGGGTGGCTTATTTGATTTTTGAGTTTCTGGTGAAGTCATAAAGTCTAATATTATACATTGGAAACAGTGCTGTTATTATTAGTAATGGAAAAAAAGACTAATTTATAGTCTATCTGCAGAACACTTTTCTCCCCAGGATATCTTCTCACTTGTAAATTAGAACCGGGTGTTATCTCAAGATAGGAAATAAATTCTGCCCAATTACTTGCTTACTTAAGGCTACCACATTTATTTGTTCTCCTTTTTGAAGTAGTTTGAGAAAGACCTGGATGCTTTCTTTACTACGCAGGTATGGCTGTGGCAACGACAGACATGTGGGCTCTCAAAACTGGATGGAATGCGGTGAGGAGGAAGGGGAACACGGGCCAGCAATTAAAGGATGAAACTTCTTGTGAGGTTTAGGGTTAAAATGCCAGCCAAAAAGTGCCTGGAAAAAACTGGGGATTACTCAGTCCCCATAGAGGTCACCTACGTCTGGCTCTGTCCATGGTGTAGCAGTTGTAACTTGTTCGAGTCAAGGGTAGTCTTGTGTTCTTTCAGGCCCTCTGGCCAAGGAGTGGGCCTTGGGAGGGCCCAACTGGGCATACGATTCCCCTTCAATTCTGATCGTAATCTGTAGTCATTACTTTAATGGCACTTTATAGATGTAGGGAGTTTTACAGCGAGTTTTATGGGATATTTCTCATCCACAGCCTCAGGAAGGTCCCTGTCATCCATCCACCCCATTGTGCCACCAGCGACACTGAGGTCCAGGGTGGGAGGTGGTGCCGTGTAGCTCCCCCCACCCCACTCGGCCACTGGTGGCTGGGTTCAGCCCTCGCTTGTCCTGGACATTTGTTGGCAGCGTCAGCCTACCAGTCTCACAGCTCGAGGCTTTGGGCTCCACCATGACATGGAATTACTGTCCA